>CM050323.1:155947814-155983526 GCA_027475135.1 Bactrocera correcta
TGTTAAACTAATGATTTGAAGCATTTCGTTATCGATTGCTAAATGTGTATGTACAACAAAATCGGCTTTATACCTAAATATAAGATAACGGAATTCATATAAATATACTGCCGTTATGCCGTTATGGCTTTATGTAAACTTCAGTAAGATAAAGAAAGTTAATTAACTTAAATATGCTAAACCAGTTATTTGAAGCATTTCGATATCGATTGCTAAATGTGTAAATACAAGAAAATCGACTTTGTACCTAAATATAAAAATATAACATTACGGAATTCCTCTAAATGCACTGCCGTTTTAGCGTTAAGGCTTTATGTAGACTTCAGTAAGCTAAAAAGCTTTTATTAACTTAATATGTTAAACTAATAATTTGAAGCATTTCGATATCGATAGCTTAATGTGTATATACAAGAAAATCGACTTTATACCTAAATATAAGATTACGGAATTCTTCTACATGCACAGCCGTTATGCCGCCATGGCTATATGCCAACTTCAGATCGTTAAAGAAGGTCTATTAACTTAAATATGTTAAACGAATGAATTGAAGCATTTCGATATCGATTGCTTAATGTTTATATACAAGAAAATTGACTTTATACCTAAATATAAGACTGCGGAATTCTTCCAAATGTACTGTCGTTATGCCGCCATGGCTTTATGCCAACATCCGTTAGTTAAAGAAGGTTAATTAACTTAAATATGTTAAACTAATGATTTGAAGCATTTCGATATCGATTTCTAAATGTGTATGTGCAACAAAATCGACTTTATACCTAAATATAAGATAACGGTATTCATATAAATATACTGCCGTTATGGCTTTATGTAAACTTCAGTAAGATAAAGAAGGTTAATTAACTTAAATATGCTAAACCAGTTATTTGAAGCATTTCGATATCGATTGCAAAATGTGTATATACAAGAAAATCGACTTTATACCTAAATATTAGATTACGGAATTCTTCTAAGTGCACTGTCGTTATGCCGTCATGGCTTTATATCAACTTCAATACGTTAAAGAAGTTTAATTAAAGAAGGTTAATTAACTTAAATATGTTAAACTAATGATTTGAAGCATTTCGAAATCGAGTGCTGAATGTGTATGTACAACCAAATCGACTTTATACCTAAATATAAGATAACGGAATTCATATAAATATACTGCCGTTATGCCGTTATGGCTTTATGTAAACTTCAGTAAGATAAAGAAGTTTAATTAACTTAAATATGCTAAACCAGTTATTTGAAGCATTTCGATATCGATTGCTAAATGTGTAAATACAAGAAAATCGACTTTGTACCTTTTTTGTTTTTTTTTTTTTTTTTTTTTTTTTATTTAACATTCTTTATTTACAGTCTATCTACATTAAGATATTCAGTAAATTAGATCTAGTAGGTAATGGCAGAGATAGATTTGTCCTTGAGCAAATCTACATAAAGGATTACTTAATTTTTTTACATATACATAAGTAAAATATAATTAACTTAGGTTATTAAATACATCCATCAAAAATTCATTTTTTTTTTTTTTTTTGCCAAACTTAAATCTAAGAAATTTTTAGAGAAATGGTAAATCTAAGATATGAGAACGTTTTAGCCGTATAGTTTCATAAGTTGTATCTAACAGACAAACAGCAATTGGGTTTATATGGTTTGAGAGACGTGCAAGATATCTAGCACTATATTTAGGGATCTCATTTTTTATAAAGGGAATGCCTAGGTCGTTATGGATAGCTTCATTGGTAACAAACCATGGGGCGTTAATAAGTGACCGCAAAGTTTTTGATTGATAACGTTGCAAAATCTCCACATTGGACTTACTGGCAGTACCCCAAAGCTGAATGCCGTATGTCCATATGGGTTTGAGGATAGCTTTGTAGAGCCGTATTTTATTTTCTATGCTAAGTTGAGACTTTCGACCGAGCAACCAGTACATGCGTTTAGTTTTGATTTTTAATTGCTGCTGTTTAGCCTGAATATGACTTTTCCATGTAAGACGTCGATCTAGATGCATCCCTAAATATTTAACTTTATCCCTAGTAGGAATCTGCTTATTATTTAGAAATACAGCAGGACACTCCTCTTTTCTTAATACAAATGTGACATGTGTAGACTTCTCAGAGTTAACCTTTATTTTCCATTTGTTGAGCCAAACTTCCAGCATATTCAGTTGATTTTGAAGTAGAGACGAAGCTTCTATAGGGGAGCCACTAGAAGCGATAAACGCTGTGTCATCAGCAAAAGTTGCTACCTCTATTTCTCGTAATGTGGGCATATCTGATGAAAATATTGTGTATAGGACTGGACCCAAAACACTACCCTGCGGTACACCAGCATTAATGCTGTAGATTTCTAATGAGGCATCTCGGTGCCTTACATAAAAGTTTCTGTCACTTAAATAAGATTTAAGCACTAAATAGTAACGTGCTGGCATTAGCCTTTTTATTTTTAAGAGGAGTCCTGGATGCCATACCCTGTCAAAAGCTTGTTGAACGTCTAAGAAGGCTGCAGAACAGTATTTTTTTTCTTCCAGCGCATTTGTAATTACATTTGCCACCCTATGGCATTGCTCTGGCGTACCGTGTCCTATTCTGAACCCAAACTGATGTTCAGGTATGATATTTTGATCCTCAATTACTGGTGACATTCTTTGCAAAAATATTCTTTCGAATATTTTCGAAAATGTTACCAGTAAGCTAATAGGACGATATGACGTAAGACAGCTTTCAGGCTTATTTGGTTTTGGGACCATGACCACAGTGGCACATTTCCATTGTGTGGGGTAATGATTTATATTTAAAATAGCATTATATATTAATGTGAGAAACTCGATAGCTTTTTCCGGAAGAATTTTAACAACTTTGCTATCAATATAGTCGTAGCCGGGTGTTTTACTATTATTTAATCTACGTACTTCCATAGCAACTTCGCTTTTTGATATCTTGCTAATGGGGAGGTCCATTTGACACGGAGATTCTAAAAAATTTAGAATCTCTGTTTCATCACTACTAGTACCTAAGGAATTAGGTTGAAAAATTTGGTAGAGGTGTTTAGCAAAGGCCTCTGCTTTGGCTTCGTCACTCCTGCAAAATACCCCATTAGAGTCCCTAACTGTTGCGTTTCGTTTGGTTGGTCGTTTAAGATACTTGGTAGCTTTCCAGAGTCTGTGCTCATCGTTTTTAGTGGGTTCAAGGCTTTTAATAAACAAACTGAAGGATTCATTCTTCAGTTCAGATAGCTTTAATTTTAGTAGCTTGGTTGCTTTATTAAGTGCTCTCTTTTCAGCTGGGTATCTATTTAGCTGCCAGGCTTTTCTTAATCTTCTTTTTTCTTTAATAAGACCCAAAACTTCAGCTGGAACCTGTAAATGATTAGTAAAAGTCGGCTGATTTCTTATCGGGCTAGATAGATATGCGGCCTCATGAACCAGGTTTGTAAACGATTCTACCGCTGAATCCAATTCACCACCATTTCCTAAGGGCACGTTAAGGTCAATATGTTTATCGATCCAATATTGGAAGGATTTGAGATCGGTTTTCGGGGTAAGGATCTTATATTTTTTGGAAGTCTGGTAAACATTTTCATTATATGAAACAATTAAAGGCGAGTGATCTGAACTTAGTTCATAACTGTCTTGAATGTTTAACTTATATCTGGGTAAACCAGAGTATATCACAAAATCGAGAAGATCTGGATTTTTTCTTGGGTCGCTTGGCCAATATGTTGGAGCGCCTGTTGATAAAATGGAAAAATTTCTTTGGGTAATACATTTTTCGAGTTCTCTGCCCTTAGGATTTATGATCCTAGAGCCCCACCAAGGGTGCTTTGCATTGAAGTCCCCACCTGCCAAAAATTTTGAACCAAACTGTCTAAAAATATCAACGTATTGGTCTGTTTTAAGGTTAAATCTTGGAGGAAAGTATACAGAGTATATTGGTAACTCATGGTTGTCACATTTAACTTTAACTCCTGCTGCTTGTAGATATTGTTCTCTAACTTCTTCCAGATATTCATATTTGATTCTGGATTTGATTAAAATGGCGGAACCCCCATGGGCTGTGTTGTGCGGATGGTTTGCACATATAAGATCATAACCGATGATTTTGAAGTACGATTTAGTTGTGAAATGGGTTTTAGACACCAAGAAAATGTCTATATTGTTTGTATTTAGGAATAATTTTACTTCCTCGGTATGATTAGTCAGACCATTGGCGTTCCAAATAGCTATTCGGAGACCTACTTGCATAGTTTTTCCAAAAGAGTGGACATCATTTTAAACAAACTTTGAGTAAGCTCAAGCTGTTTAGAAAATAAGGTTTCAATTTTTTCAAGAACGTTGTTTTCTGAATTAAAATTACTTCGAACACATTGGGCATATGATATATTTGGGTTGGCATACACATTTTCTGTTTGTTTATAATTATTCAGTTGGGGGAAATTATGAGAGGCATGGGAATATGATGGGAAATTGTTTCTTTTATCAGTCATATTCGATTTTTTGGCAAGGTTTTGGTACACCTTGCATCCCTTGTAATTTGCTGGATGGTTTAGTAAACAATTAATGCATTTGGCAGGCATATCTTTACTTAACGCATTCAGCTGTTGGATGGTCCAGACCACACTTCACACACCTGTACGATTTTGTACAATATGATTTGGTATGCCCAAACTCTTGACAGCGATGGCATTGTACAACATCATTTACCTTTTTTGGAGGGTCAACCTTAACAATAGCGTTACCAAGATATTTTAAATTAAAGATATTTTTATTGTCATTGTTTGGTTCTAAGTCGACAAAATGCATGCATAAAGGCATGTTCGTAAATCTACTTCGTATATTGCTAACGTTCCTAACCTTAAAACCCAACGCTTCTATTTCTTCTTTTATGTCATCTACTGGAGTAGAGAAATGTAAGTTTTTTAAAACAATTCTATACGCACGCTCTTGTTTAAGCTGGTACGTATGGTAGTTAATTTCTTTTTCTTTCATATCTTTTACCAGAGATCTGTATGACCCTATAGATTTTACCATTACTCGAATTTGACCGTCTCGCAAAGTTTTATAACTAAATTCAGATTTATTAATAATAGTTTCGAAATACTTAATCATACCGCTAATATCTTTAATATTTGGTACAATAATTGGCGGTGGTTTTGGTGTATTCTCTTCTATGTTTCGATCCATTATGTTATTGCTATCCGATTCGTCTTGTAGCCCGGCAAACATGTTCGTACTGTTGGAATTGCTGCTGATGTTATTGTTGTTGAGTTGAGTTGTTGGAATAGAGTTATAGCTATCCGCTAAGTTTGTATATTTGTTTGTTTTTGTTCGTTTTTGATCAATAGTGGGAGAGCCTGATTGAGGTCTTTTATTAGTCACAGTTTGCCATTGCATTGTATTATCACTTCCGTTTCTCAATTCATTAGCAGAACTGACATTTTGCATGCTCAAAGTTGTCATATTTGTTGAATTATTTAATAACTCAACATTAAGGTTTGCTGTTTCTGTTAAAAGAGTCCTTGACTCTTTAATAATTAATGTTGTTCTCTTCATCGAGTGACCTTGCTCGAAAGGTGAGCACAGGTCACTCATTTATGTATTCACGTGGTCAATTTAATTAATAAAGTTTTATGAATAGAGTTTTATTTTATTTATTCTCAAAAATAATAAGAAGTCAATTTAGCTTTTCTAATCCACATGTGCACTTGTTCACTCTCTTCACAAGACTCCAACACAATATATTGCAATAATATATTAAGAAATTACAAAATTTTTGAATAATTTTATTTTTATAATATTGAGAAAATTTATATGCTTTTGTTTTCAAAGCTTGCTCAAACTACGACTTTGTACCTAAATATAAAAATATAACATTACGGAATTCTTCTAAATGCACTGCCGTTTTAGCGTTAAGGCTTTATGTAAACTTCAGTAAGCTAAAAAAAAGCTTCTATTAGCTTAATATGTTAAACTAATAATTTGAAGCATTTCGATATCGATAGCTTAATGTGTATATACAAGAAAATCGACTTTATACCTAAATATAAGATTACGGAATTCTTCTACATGCACAGCCGTTATGCCGCCATGGCTATATGCCAACTTCAGATCGTTAAAGAAGGTCTATTAACTTAAATATGTTAAACGAATGAATTGAAGCATTTCGATATCGATTGCTAAATGGTTATATACAAGAAAATTGACTTTATACCTAAATATAAGACTGCGGAATTCCTCCAAATGTACTGTCGTTATGCCGCCATGGCTTTATATCAACTTCAATACGTTAAAGAAGGTTAATTAACTTAAATATGTTAAACATATGATTTGAAGCATTTCAATATCGATTGCTAAATGCGTATATACAACAAAATCGACTTTATACCTAAATATAAGATTACGGAACTCTTCAACCTGCACTGTCGTAATGCCGCCATGGCTTTATATCACCTTCATTACGTTAAAGAAGGTTAATTAACTTAAATATGTTAAACTAATGGTTTGAAGCATTTCGATATCGATTGCTAAATGCGTATGTACAACAAAATTGACTTTATACCTAAATATAAGATAACGGAATTCATATAAATATACTGCCGTTATGCCGTTATGGCTTTATGTAAACTTCATTAAGATAAAGAAGGTTAATTAACTTAAATATGCTAAACCAGTTATTTGAAGCATTTCGATATATATTGTTAAATGTGTAAATACAAGAAAATCGACTTTATACCTAAATATAAGATTACGGAGTTCTTGCAAATGCACTGCCGTTATACCGTTATGGCTTTATGTACACTTCAGTAAGAAAAATAAGGTTAGTTAACTTAAATATGTTAAACTAATGAGTTGAACCATCTCGATATCGATTGCTAATGCGTATATACAACAAAATCGACTTTATACCTAAATATAAGATTACGGAATTCTTCTAAATGCACTGCCGTTATGCCGCTATGACTTTATATCAACTTCAATACGTTAAAGAAGGTTAATTAACTTAAATATGTTAAACTAATGATTTGAAGCATTTCGTATCGATTGCTAAATGTGTATATACAAGAAAATCGACTTTATACCTAAATATAAGATTACGGAATTCTTCTAAATGCACTGCCGTTATGCCGCCATGGCTTTAAGCCAACTTCAGATCGTTAAAGAAGGTTTATTAACTTAAATATGTTAAACTAATGAGTTGAACCATCTCGATATCGACTGCTAATGTGTATATACAACAAAATCGATTTTATACCTAAATATAAGATTACGGAATTCTTCCAAATGCACTGCCGTTATACCGTTATGGCTTTACGTAAACTTCAGTAAGAAAAATAAGGTCAATTAACTTAAATATTTTAAACTAATGATTCGAAGCATCTCGATATCGATTGCTAAATATGCAAATACAACAAAATCGACATTATACCTAAATATAAGAATACGGAATTCTTCTAAATGCACTGCCGTTATACCGTTATGGCTTTATGTTAACTTCAGTTCGTTAAAGAAGGTTTATTAACTTAAATATGTTAAACCAGTTATTTGAAGCATTTCGTTATAGATTGCTAAATGTGTATATACAAGAAAATCGACTTTATACCTAAATATAAGATTACGGAATTCTTCTAAATGCACTGCCGTTATGCCGCCATGGCATTAAGCCAACTTCAGATCGTTTAAGAAGGTTAATTAACTTAAATATGTTAAACTAATGAGTTGAACCATCTCTATATCGATTGCTAATGTGTATATACGACAAAATCGACTTTATACCTAAATATTAGACTACGGAATTCTTCTCAATGTACTGTTGTTATGCCGCCATGGCTTTATATGTACTTCAATACGTTAAAGAAGTTTAATTAACTTATATCTGTTAAACTAATGATTTGAAGCATTTCGTTATAGATTGCTAAGTGTGTATGTACAACAAAATCGACTTTATACCTAAATATAAGATAACGGAATTCATATAAATATACTGCCGTTATGGCTTTATGTAAACATCAGTAAGATAAAGAAGGTTAATTAACTTAAATATGCTAAGCCAGTTATTTGAAGCATTTCGACATCTATTGTTAATGTATATATACCAGAAAATCGACTTAATATCTAAATATAAGACTACGGAATTCTTCTAAATGTACTGTCGTTATGCCGCCATGGCCTTATATCAACTTCAATACGTTAAAGAAGGTTAATTTACTTAAATATGTTAAACTAATGATTTCAAGCATTTCGATATCGAGTGCTGAATGTGTATGTACAACAAAATCGACTTTATACCTAAATATAAGATAACGGAATTCATATAAATATACTGCCGTTATGCCGTTATGGCTTTATGTAAACTTCAGTAAGATAAAGAAGGTTAATTAACTTAAATATGCTAAACCAGTTATTTTAAGCATTTCGATATTGGTTGCTAAATGTGTAAATACAAGAAAATCGACTTTGTACCTAAATATAAGACTACGGAATTCTTCTAAATGCTCTGCCGTTATGCCGCCATGGCATTAAGTCAACTTCAGATCGTTAAAGAAGGTTTATTAACTTAATTATGTTAAACTAATGAGTTCAACCATCTCTATATCGATTGCTAATGTGTATATACAACAAAATCGACTTTATACCTAAATATAAGACTACGGAATTCTTCTAAATGTATTGTTGTTATGCCGCCATGGCTTTATATGTACTTCAATACGTTATAGAAGGATAATTAACTTAAATATGTTAAACTAATGATTTGAAGCATTTCGTTATAGATTGCTAAATGTGTATGTACAACAAAATCGACTTTATACCAAATATAAGATAACGGAATTCATATAAATATGCTGCCGTTATGGCTTTATGTAAACTTCAGTAAGATAAAGAAGGTTAATTAACTTAAATATGCTAAACCAGTTATTTGAAGCATTTCGATATCGATTGCAAAATGTGTATATACAAGAAAATCGACTTTATACCTAAATATTAGATTACAGAATTCTTCTAAATGCACTGTCGTTATGCCGCCATGGCTTTATATCAACTTCAATATGTTAAAGAAGTTTAATTAACTTAAATATGTTAAACTAATGATTTGAAGCATTTCGTTATAGATTGCTAAATGTGTATATACAAGAAAATCGACTTTATACCTAAATATAAGATTACGGAATTCTTCTAAATGCACTGCCGTTATGCCGCCATGGCATTAAGCCAACTTCAGATCGTTAAAGAAGGATAATTAACTTAAATATGTTAAACTACTGATTTCAAGCATTTCGATATCGATTGCTAATGTGTATATACAACAAAATCGACTTTATACCTAAATATAAGATTACGGAATTCTTCTAAATGCACTGTCGTTATGCCGCCATGGCTTTTTATCAACTTCAATACGTTAAAGAAGTTTAATTAACTTAAATATGTTAAACTAATGATTTGAAGCATTTCGTTATAGATTGCTAAATGTGTATATACAAGAAAATCGACTTTATACCTTAATACAAGATTACGGAATTCTTCTAAATGCACTGCCGTTATGCCGCCATGGCTTTAAGTCAAATTCAGATCGTTAAAGAAGGTTTATTAACTTAAATATGTTAAACTAATGAGTTGAACCATCTCTATATCGATTGCTAATGTGTATATATAACAAAATCGACTTTATACCTAAATATAAAATTACGGAATTCATCCAAATGCACTGCCGTCATACCGTTATGACTTTACGTAAACTTCAGTAAGAAAAATAAGGTTAATTAACTTAAATATGTTAAACTAATGATTTGAAGCATTTCGTTATCGATTGCTAAATGTGAGTATACAAGAAAATCGACTTTATACATAAATATACGATAACGGAATTCTTCCAAATGCACTGCCGTTATGCCGTTATGGCTTTATGTTAACATCAGTTCGTTAAAGAAGGTTTATCAACATAAATATGTTAAACCAGTTATTTGAAGCATTTCGATATCGATTGCTTAATGCATATACATTTAAAAGAAAATCGACATTAAACTTAAATATAAGACTACGGAATTCTTCCAAATGTACTGTCGTTATGCCGCCATGGCTTTATATCACCTTCATAACGGTAAAGAAGGTTAACTAACTTAAATATGTTAAACTAATGATTTGAAGCATTTCGATATCGATTTCTAAATGTGTATGTACAACAAAATCGACTTTATACCTAAATATAAGATAACGGAATTCATATAAATATACTGCCGTTATGCCGTTATTGCTTTATGTAAACTTCAGTAAGATAAAGAAGGTTAATTAACTGAAATATGCTAAACCAGTTATTTGAAGCATTTCGATATCGATTGCTTAATGTGTAAATACAAGAAAATCGACTTTGTACCTAAATATAAAATTATAACATTACGGAATTCTTCTAAATGCACTGCCGTTATACCGTTAAGGCTTTATGTAGACTTCAGTAAGCTAAAAAGTGTTTATTAACTTAATATGTTAAACTAATAATATGAAGCATTTCTATATCGACAGCTAAATGTGTATATACAAGAAAATCGACTTTATACCTAAATATAAGATTACGGAATTCTTCTACATGCTCTGCCGTTATGCCGCCAGGCCTTTTTGCCAACTTCAGATCGTTAAAAAAGGTTTATTAACATAAATATGTTAAACGAATGATTTGAAGCATTTCGATATCGATAGCTAACTGTGTATATACAAGAAAATCGACTTTGTACCTAAATATAAGATTACGCAATTCTTCTACATGCACTGCCGTTATGCCGCCATGGCTTTAAGCCAACTTCAGATCGTTAGAGAAGGTTTATTAACTTAAATATGTTAAACGAATGATTTGAAGCATTTCGATATCGATTGCTAAATGTTTATATACAAGAAAATTTACTTTATACCTAAATTTAAGACTGCGGAATTCTTCCAAATGTACTGTCGTTATGCCGCCATGGCTTTATATCAACTTCAATACGTTAAAGAAGGTTAATTAACTTAAATATGTTAAACATATGATGTGAAGCATTTCGACATCGATTGCTAAATGCGTATATACAACAAAATCGGCTTTATACCTAAATATAAGATAACGGAATTCACATAAATATACTGCCGTTATGGCTTTATGTAAACATCAGTAAGATAAAGAAGGTTAATTAACTTAAATATGCTAAACCAGTTATTTGAAGCATTTCGACATCGATTGCTTAATGCATATATACCAGAAAATCGACTTAATATCTAAATATAAGTCTACGGAATTCTTCTAAATGTACTGTCGTTATGCCGCCATGGCCTTATATCAACTTCAATACGTTAAAGAAGGTTAATTAACTTAAATATGTTAAACTAATGATTTCAAGCATTTCGATATCGAGTGCTGAATGTGTATGTACAACAAAATCGACTTTATACCCAAATATAAGATTACGGAATTCTTCTACATGCACTGCCGTTATGCCGCCACGGCTATATGCCAACTTCATATCGTTAAGGAAGGTTTATTAACATAAATATGATAAACGAATGACTTGAAGCATTTCGATATCGATAGCTAAATGTGTATATACAAGAAAATCGACTTTATACCTAAATATTAGATTACGGAATTCTTCTACATGCACTGCCGTTATGCCGCCATGGCTATATGCCAACTTCAGATCATTAAAGAGGGTTAATTACTTAGATATGTTAATCTAATGATTTGAAACATTTCGTTATCGATTGCTAAACGTTTATATACAAGAAAATTGACTTTATACCTAAATATAAGACTGCGGAATTCTTCCAAATATACTGTCCTTATGCCGCCATGGCTTTATATCAACTTCAATACGTTAAAGAAGGTTAACTAACTTAAATTTGTTAAACTTATGATTTGAAGCATTTCGATATCGATAGCTAAATGCGCATATACAACAAAATCGACTTTATACCTAAATATAAGATTACGGAATTCTTCTACATGCACTGCCGTTATGCCGCCATGGCTTTATGCCAACTTCCGTTCGTTAAAGAAGGTTAATTACTTAGATATGTTAAACTAATGATTTGAAGCATTTCGTTATCGATTGCTAAATGTTTATATACAAGAAAATTGACTTTATACCTAAATATGAGACTGCGGAATTCTTCAAAATGTACTGTCGTTATGCCGCCATGGCTTTATATCAACTTCAATACGTTAAAGAAGGTTAATTAACTTAAATATGTTAAACTTATGATTTGAAGATTTTCGATATCGATTGCTAAATGTGTAAATACAAGAAAATCGACTATATACCTAAATATAAGATTACGGATCTCTTCTACCTGCACTGTCGTTATGCCTCCATGGCTTTATAACACCTTCATTACGCTAAAGAAGGTTAATTAACTTAAATATGTTAAACTAATGATTTGAAGCATTTCGATATCGATTTCTAAATGCGTATGTACAATAAATTGACATTATACCTAAATATAAGATAACGGAATTCATATAAATATACTGCCGTTATGCCGTTATGACTTTATGTAAACTTCATTAAGATAAAGAAGGTTAATTAACCTAAATATGCTAAACCAGTTACTTGAAGCATTTCGATATATATTGCTAAATGTGTAAATACAAGAAAAACGACTTTATACCTAAATATAAAATTATAACATTACGGAATTCTTCTAAATGCACTGCCGTTATACTGTTAAGGCTTTATGTAGACTTCAGTAAGCTAAAAAGCGTTTACTAACTTAATATGTTAAAGTAATGATTTGAAGCATTTCGATATCGATAGCTAACTGTGTATATACAAGAAAATCGACTTTATTCCTAAATATAAGACTACGGAATTCTTCCAAATGTATTGTCGTTATGCCGCCGTGGCTATATGCCAACTTCAGATCGTTAAAGAAGGTTTATTAACTTAAATATGTTAAGCTAATGAGTGGAAGCATCTCGATATCGATTACTAAATGTGTATATACAACAAAATCGACTTTATACCTAAATATAAGATTACGGAATTCTTCCAAATGCACTGCCGTTATACCGTTATGGCTTTATGCCAACTTCCGTTCGTTAAAGAAGATTAATTTACTTAAATATGCTAAACTAATGATTTGAAGCATTTCGGTATCGATTGCTAAATGTGTATATACAACAAAATCGATTTTATACCTAAATAAAAGATTACGGAATTCTTCTACATGCACTGCCGTTATGCCGCCATGGCTTTAAGCCAACTTCAGATCGTTAGAGAAGGTTTATTAACTTAAATATGTTAAACGAATGATTTGAAGCATTTCGATATCGATTGCTAAATGTTTATATACAAGAAAATTTACTTTATACCTAAATATAAGACTGCGGAATTCTTCCAAATGTACTGTCGTTATGCCGCCATGGCTCTATATCAACTTCAATACGTTAAAGAAGGTTAATTAACTTAAAAATTTAAACATATGATGTGAAGCATTTCGACATCGATTGCTAAATGCGTATATACAACAAAATCGACTTTATACCTAAATATGAGATAACGGAATTCACATAAATATACTGCCGTTATGGCTTTATGTAAACATCAGTAAGATAAAGAAGGTTAATTAACTTAAATATGCTAAACCAGTTATTTGAAGCATTTCGACATCGATTGCTTAATGCATATATACCAGAAAATCGACTTAATATCTGAATATAAGTCTACGGAATTCTTCTAAATGTACTGTCGTTATGCCGCCATGGCCTTATATCAACTTCAATACGTTAAAGAAGGTTAATTAACTTAAATATGTTAAACTAATGATATCAAGCATTTCGATATCGAGTGCTGAATGTGTATGTACAACAAAATCGACTTTATACCTAAATATAGGATAACGGAATTCATATAAATATACTGCCGTTATGCCGTTATGGCTTAATGTAAACTTCAGTAAGATAAAGAAGGTTAATTAACTTAAATATGCTAAACCAGTTATTTGAAGCATTTCGATATCGATTGCTAAATGTGTACTTACAAGAAAATCGACTTTATACCTAAATATAAGATTACGGAATTCTTCCACATGCACTGCCGTTATGCCGCCACGGCTATATGCCAACTTCATATCGTTAAGGAGGGTTTATTAACATAAATATGATAAACGAATGACTTGAAGCATTTCGATATCGATAGCTAAATGTGTATATACAAGAAAATCGACTTTATACCTAAATATAAGATTACGGAATTCTTCTACATGCACTGCCGTTATGCCGCCATGGCTATATGCCAACTTCAGATCATTAAAGAAGGTTAATTACTTAGATATGTTAATCTAATGATTTGAAAAATTTCGTTATCGATTGATAAGTGTTTATATACAAGAAAATTGACTTTATACCTAAATATTAGACTGCGGAATTCTTCCAAATATACTGTCCTTATGCCGCCATGGCTTTATATCAACTTCAATACGTTAAAGAAGGTTAATTAACTTAAATTTGTTAAACTTATGATTTGGAGCATTTCGATATCGATTGCTAAATGCGCATATACAACAAAATCGACTTTATACCTAAATACAAGATTACGGAATTCTTCTACATGCACTGCCGTTAGGCCGCCATGGCTTTATGCCAACTTCCGTTCGTTAAAGAAGGTTAATTACTTAGATATGTTAAACTAATGATTTGAAGCATTTCGTTATCGATTGCTAAATGTTTATATACAAGAAAATTGACTTTATACCTAAATATGAGACTGCGGAATTCTTCCAAATGTACTGTCGTTATGCCGCCATGGCTTTATTTCAACTTCAATACGTTAAAGAAGGTTAATTAACTTAAATATGTTAAACTTATGATTTGAAGATTTTCGATATCGATTGCTAAATGTGTAAATACAAGAAAATCGGCTATATACCTAAATATAACATTACGGAATTCTTCTAAATGCACTGCCGTTATGCCGCGATGGCTTTATATCAACTTCAATACGTTAAAGAAGGTTAATTAACTTAATATGTTAAACTTATGATTTGAAGCATTTCGATATCGCTTGCTAAATGCGTATATACAAGAAAATCGAATTTATACCTAAATATAAGATAACGGGATTCTTCTAAATGCACTGCCGTTATACCGTTAAGGCTTTATGTAAACTTCAGTAAGATAAAGAAGGTTAGTTAACTTAAATTTGTTGAACTAATGATTTGAAGCATTTCGATATCGATTGCTAAATGTGTATATACAACAAAATCGACTTTATACCTAAATATAACATAACGGAATTCTTCTACATGCACTGCCGTTATGCCGCCATGGCTTTATGCCAACTTCAGTTCGATATAGAAGGTTTATTAATTTAAATATGTTAAACTAATGAGTTGAAGCATCTCGATATCGATTGCTAAATGTGTATATACAACAAAATCGACTTTATACCTAAATATAAGGTTACGGAATTCCTCTAAATGCACTACCGTTATGCCGCCATGGCTTTACGCCAACTACCGTTCGTTAAAGAAGGTTAATTAACTTAATATGTTAAACTCGTGATTTGAAGCATTTCGATGTCGATTGCTAAATGCGTATATACAAAAAAATCGACTTTATACCTAAATATAAGATTACGGAACTCTTCCAAATGCACTGCCGTTATGCCGTTAAGGCTTTTGTAGACTTCAGTAAAATAAAGATGTTTAATTAACTGAAATTTGGTAAACTAATGATATGAAGCATTTCGATATCGATTGCTAAATGTGTATATAAAAGAAAATAGAATTTATATCTAAACATAAGATTACGGAATACTTCCAAATGTACTGTCGTTATGCCGCCATGGCTTTATATCACCTTCATTACGTTAAAGAAGGCTAAATAACTTAAATATGTTAAACTAATGATTTGAAGCATCTCGATATCGATTGCTAAATGTGTATATACAAGAAAATCGACTTTATACCTAAATATAAAATTATAACATTACGGAATTCTTCTAAATGCACTGCCGTTATGCCGCCATGGCTTTATGCCAACTTCAATACGTTAAAGAAGGTTAATTAACTGAAATATGTTAAACTAATGATTTGAAGCATTTCGATATCGCTTGCTAAATGCGTATATACAAGAAAATTGACTTTATACCTAAACATAAGATAACGGAATTCATATAAATATACTGCCGTTATGCCGTTATGACTTTATGTAAACTTCATTAAGATAAAGAAGGTTAATTAACCTAAATATGCTTAAACCAGTTATTTGAAGCATTTCGATATATATTGCTAAATGTGTAAATACAAGAAAATCGACTTTATACCTAAATATAAAATTATAACATTACGAAATTCTTCTAAATGCACTGCCGTTATACTGTTAAGGCTTTATGTAGACTTCAGTAAGCTAAAAAGCGTTTATTAACTTAATATGTTAAACTAATGATTTGAAGCATTTCGATATCGATAGCTAACTGTTTATATACAAGAAAATCGACTTTATTCCTAAATATAAGACTACGGAATTCTTCCAAATGTATTGTCGTTATGCCGCCGTGGCTATATGCCAACTTCAGATCGTTAAAGAAGGTTTATTAACTTAAATATGTTAAGCTAATGAGTGGAAGCATCTCGATATCGATTGCTATATGTGTCTATACAACAAAATCGACTTTATACCTAAATATAAGATTAC
This sequence comes from Bactrocera correcta, assembly GCA_027475135.1. Taxonomy (NCBI): domain Eukaryota; kingdom Metazoa; phylum Arthropoda; class Insecta; order Diptera; family Tephritidae; genus Bactrocera; species Bactrocera correcta. The sequence continues at coordinate 155,964,470 of CM050323.1, forward strand.
GGAATTCTTCCAAATGCACTGCCGTTATACCGTTATGGCTTTATGCCAACTTCCGTTCGTTAAAGAAGATTAATTTACTTAAATATGCTAAACTAATGATTTGAAGCATTTCGGTATCGATTGCTAAATGTGTATATACAACAAAATCGATTTTATACCTAAATAAAAGATTACGGAATTCTTCTACATGCACTGCCGTTATGCCGCCATGGCTTTAAGCCAACTTCAGATCGGTAGAGAAGGTTTATTAACTTAAATATGTTAAACTTATGATTTGAAGCATTTCGATATCGATTGCTTAATGTTTATATACAAGAAAATTTACTTTATACCTAAATATAAGACGGCGGAATTCTTCCAAATGTACTGTCGTTATGCCGCCATGGCTCCATATCAACTTCAATACGTTAAAGAAGGTTAATTAACTTAAATATGTTAAACATATGATGTGAAGCATTTCGACATCGATTGCTAAATGCGTATATACAACAAAATCGACTTTATACCTAAATATGAGATAACGGAATTCACATAAATATACTGCCGTTATGGCTTTATGTAAACATCAGTAAGATAAAGAAGGTTAATTAACTTAAATATGCTAAACCAGTTATTTGAAGCATTTCGACATCGATTGCTTAATGCATATATACCAGAAAATCGACTTAATATCTAAATATAAGTCTACGGAATTCTTCTAAATGTACTGTCGTTATGCCGCCATGGCCTTATATCAACTTCAATACGTTAAAGAAGGTTAATTAACTTAAATATGTTAAACTAATGATTTCAAGCATTTCGATATCGAGTGCTGAATGTGTATGTACAACAAAATCGACTTTATACCTAAATATAAGATAACGGAATCCATATAAATATACTGCCGTTATGCCGTTATGGCTTTATGTAAACTTCAGTAAGATAAAGAAGGTTAATTAACTTAAATATGCTAAACCAGTTATTTGAAGCATTTCGATATCGATTGCTAAATGTGTATTTACAAGAAAATCGACTTTATACCTAAATATAAGATTACGGAATTCTTCCACATGCACTGCCGTTATGCCGCCACGGCTATATGCCAACTTCATATCGTAAAGGAAGGTTTATTAACATAAATATGATAAACGAATGACTTGAAGCATTTCGATATCGATAGCTAAATGTGTATATACAAGAAAATCGACTTTATACCTAAATATAAGATTACAGAATTCTTCTACATGCACTGCCGTTATGCCGCCATGGCTATATGCCAACTTCAGATCATTAAAGAGGGTTAATTACTTAGATATGTTAATCTAATGATTTGAAACATTTCGTTATCGATTGCTAAATGTTTATATACAAGAAAATTGACTTTATACCTAAATATAAGACTGCGGAATTCTTCCAGATATACTGTCCTTATGCCGCCATGGCTTTATATAAACTTCAATACGTTAAAGAAGGTTAATTAACTTAAATTTGTTAAACTTATGATTTGAAGCATTTCGATATCGATTGCTAAATGCGCATATACAACAAAATCGACTTTATACCTAAATACAAGATTACGGAATTCTTCTACATGCACTGCCGTTATGCCGCCATGGCTTTATGCCAACTTCCGTTCGTTAAAGAAGGTTAATTACTTAAATATGTTAAACTAATGATTTGAAGCATTTCGTTATCGATTGCTAAATGTTTATATACAAGAAAATTGACTTTATACCTAAATATGAGACTGCGGAATTCTTCCAAATGTACTGTCGTTATGCCGCCATGGCTTTATATCAACTTCAATACGTTAAAGAAGGTTAATTAACTTAAATATGTTAAACTTATGATTTGAAGATTTTCGATATCGATTGCTAAATGTGTAAATACAAGAAAATCGACTATATACCTAAATATAACATTACGGAATTCTTCTAAATGCACTGCCGTTATGCCGCCATGGCTTTATATCAACTTCAATACGTTAAAGAAGGTTAATTAACTTAATATGTTAAACTAATGATTTGAAGCATTTCGATATCGCTTGCTAAATGCGCATATACAACAAAATCGAATTTATACCTAAATATAAGATAACGGGATTCTTCTAAATGCACTGCCGTTATACCGTTAAGGCTTTATGTAAACTTCAGTAAGATAAAGAAGGTTAGTTAACTTAAATTTGTTGAACTAATGATTTGAAGCATTTCGATATCGATTGCTAAATGTGTATATACAACAAAATCGACTTTATACCTAAATATAACATTACGGAATTCTTCTACATGCACTGCCGTTATGCCGCCATGGCTTTACGCCAACTTCCGTTCGTTAAAGAAGGTTAATTAACTTAATATGTTAAACTCGTGATTTGAAGCATTTCGATGTCGATTGCTAAATGCGTATATACAAAAAAATCGACTTAATACCTAAATATAAGATTACGGAACTCTTCCAAATGCACTGCCGTTATGCCGTTAAGGCTTTTGTAGACTTCAGTAAAATAAAGATGTTTAATTAACTGAAATTTGGTAAACTAATGAAATGAAGCATTTCGATATCGATTGCTAAATGTGTATATAAAAGAAAATAGAATTTATATCTAAACATAAGATTACGGAATACTTCCAAATGTACTGTCGTTATGCCGCCATGGCTTTATATCACCTTCATTACGTTAAAGAAGGCTAAATAACTTAAATATGTTAAACTAATGATTTAAAGCATCTCGATATCGATTGCTAAATGTGTATATACAAGAAAATCGACTTTATACCTAAATATAAGATTACGGAATTCTTCTGCATGCACTGCCGTTATGCCGCCATGGCTTTATGCCAACTTCAATACGTTAAAGAAGGTTAATTAACTGAAATATGTTAAACTAATGATTCGAAGCATTTCGATATCGCTTGCTAAATGCGTATATACAAGAAAATCGACTTTATACCTAAACATAAGATAACGGAATTCATATAAATATACTGCCGTTATGGCTTAATGTAAACTTCAGTAAGATAAAGAAGGTTAATTAACTTAAATATGCTAAACCAGTTATTTGAAGCATTTCCATATCGACTGCAAAATGTGTATATGCAAGAAAATCGACTTTATGCCTAAATATAAGACTACGGAATTCTTCCAAATGCAGTGCCGTTATGGCTTTATGTCAACTTCAGTTCGCTAAAGGAGGTTTATTAACTTAAATATGTTAAACCAGTTATCTGAAGCATTTCGATGTCGATTGCGAAATGTATATATACTAGAAAATCGACTTTATATATCAAATTATAACATTACAGGCTTCTTCTTAATGCACTGCCGTTATACCGTTAAGGCTTTATGTAGACTTCAGTATGCTAAAAAATGTTTATTAACTTAATATGTTAAACTAATGATTTGCCGTTATGCCGCCATGGCTTTAAGCCAACTTCCGTTCTTTATAGAAGGTTTATTAACTTAAATATGTTAAACTAATGATTTGAAGCATTTCGATATCGATTGCTTAATGCGTATATACAACAAAATCGACTTTATACCTAAATATAAAATTACGGAATTCTTCTAAATGCACTGTCGTTATGCCGCCATGGCTTTATATCACCTTCATTACGTTAAAGAAGGTTAACTAACTTAAATATGTTAAACGAATGATTTGAAGAATTTCGATACCGATAGCTTAATGTGTATATACAAGAAAATTGACTTTTTACCTAAATATAAGATTACGGAATTCTTCCAAATGTACTGCCGTTATACTGTTTTGGCTTTATGTAAACTTCAGTAAGATAAAGAAGGTTAGTTAACTTAAATATGTTGAACTAATGATTTGAAGCATTTCGATATCGATTGCTAAATGTGTTTATACAACAAAATCGACTTTATACCTAAATATAAGATTACGGAATTCTTCCAAATCTACTGTCGTTATGCCGCCATGGCTTTATATCAACTTCAATACGTTAAAGAAGGTTAATTAACTTAAATATGTTAAACTAATGATTTGAAGCATTTCGATATCGATTGCTTAATGCGTATATACAACAAAATCGACTTTATACCTAAATATAAAATTACGGAATTCTTCTGCATGCACTGCCGTAATGCCGCCGTGGCTATATGCCAACTTCAGATCGTTAAAGAAGGTTTATTAACTTAAATATGTTACGCTAATGAGTTGAAGCATCTCGATATCGATTGCTAAATGTTTGTATACAACAAAATCGACTTTATACCTAAATATAAGATTACGGAATTCTTCTAAATGCACTGCCGTTATGCCGCCATGGCTTTATATCAACTTCGATACGTTAAAGAAGGTTAATTAACTTAAATATGTTAAACTAATGATTTGAAGCATTTCGATATCGATTGCTAAATGTGTATATACAACAAAATCGACTTTATACCTAAATATGAGATTACGGAATTCTTCTACATGCACTGCCGTTATGCCGCCATGGCATTATGCCAACTTCAGTTCGATATAGAAAGTTTATTAACTTAAATATGTTAAACTTATGAGTTGAAGCATCTCGATATCGATTGCTAAATGTGTATATACAACAAAATCGACTTTATACCTAAATATAAGGTTACGGAATTCCTCTAAATGCACTACCGTTATGCCGCCATGGCTTTACGCCAACTTTCGTTCGTTAAAGAAGGTTTATTAAATTAAATATGTTGAACTAATGATTTGAAGCATTTCGATATCGATTGCTAAATGTGTATATATAAGAAAATCGACTTTATACATAAATATAAGATTACGGAGTTCTTCTAAATGCACTGCCGTTATGCCGCCATGGCTTGAAGCCAACTTCCGTTCGTTAAGGAATGATTTGAAGCATATCGATATCGATATCGATGCTTAATGCATATATACAAGAAAATCGACTTAATATCTAAATATAAGACTACGGAATTCTTCTAAATGTACTGTCGTTATGCCGCCATGGCCTTATATCAACTTCAATACGTTAAAGAAGGTTAATTTACTTAAATATGTTAAACTAATGATTTCAAGCATTTCGATATCGAGTGCTGAATGTGTATGTACAACAAAATCGACTTTATACCTAAATATGAGATAACGGAATTCATATAAATATACTGCCGTTATGCCGTTATGGCTTTATGTAAACTTCAGTAAGATAAAGAAGGTTAATTAACTTAAATATGCTAAGCCAGTTATTTGAAGCATTTCGATATCGATTGCTAAATGTGTAAATACAAGAAAATCGACTTTGTACCTAAATATAAAATTATAACATTACGGAATTCTTCTAAATGCACTGCCGTTATACCGTTAAAGCTTTATGTAGACTTCAGTAAGCTAAAAAGCGTTTATTAACTTAATATGTTAAACTAATAATATGAAGCATTTCGATATCGACAGCTAAGTGTGTATATACAAGAAAATCGACTTTATTTTATTTTATTTTTTATTTTATTTTATAAAAGTTTACATAACAATAAAATTATTACATAAACTATAAATAACGCAGCACTAGCATCGGAGGCTTTCGGCTGAAATCGACTTTATACCTAATATAAGATTACGGAATTCTTCTACATGCTCTGCCGTTATGCCGCCAGGATTTTTTGCCAACTTCAGATCGTTAAAGAAGGTTTATTAACATAAATATGTTAAACGAATCATTTGAAGCATTTCGATATCGATAGCTAACTGTGTATATACAAGAAAATCGACTTTATACCTAAATATAAGATTACGGAATTCTTCTACATGCACTGCCGTTATGCCGCCATGGCTATATGCCAACTTCAGATCGTTAAAGAAGGTTAATTAACTTAAATATGTTAAACGAATGATTTGAAGCATTTCGATATCGATTGCTAAATGTTTATATACAAGAAAATTTACTTTATACCTAAATATAAGACTGCGGAATTCTTCCAAATGTACTGTCGTTATGCCGCCATGGCTTTATATCAACTTCAATACGTTAAAGAAGGTTAATTAACTTAAATATGTTAAACATATGATTTGAAGCATTTCGACATCGATTGCTAAATGCGTATATACAACAAAATCGACTTTATACCTAAATATAAGATTATGGAACTGTTCTACCTGCACTGTCGTTATGCCGCCATGGCTTTATATCACCTTCATTACGTTAAAGAAGGTTAATTAACTTAAGTATGTTAAACTAATGATTTAAAGCATTTCGATATCGATTGCTATATGCGTATGTACAATAAAATCGACTTTATACCTAAATATAAGATAACGGAATTCATATAAATATACTGCCGTTATGCCGTTATGGCTTTATGTAAACTTCATTAAGATAAAGAAGGTTAATTAACTTAAATATGCTAAACCAGTTATTTGAAGTATTTCGATATATATTGTTAAATGTGTAAGTACAAGAAAATCCACTTTATACCTAAATATAAGATTACGGAGTTCTTCCGAATGTACTGCCGTTATACCGTTATGGCTTTATGTACACTTCAGTAAGAAAAATAATAATAATTAACTTAAATATGTTAAACTAATGAGTTGAACCATCTCGATATCGATTGCTAATGTGTATATACAACAAAATCGACTTTATACCTAAATATAAGATTACGGAATTCTTCTAAATGCACTGCTGTTATGCCGCTATGACTTTATATAAACTTCAACCCGTTAAAGAAGGTTAAATAACTTAATGATGTTAAACTAATGATTTGAAGCATTTCGTTATCGATTGCTAAATGTGTATATACAAGAAAATCGACTTTATACCTAAATATAAGATTACGGAATTCTTCTAAATGCACTGCCGTTATGCCGCCATGGCTTTAAGCCAACTTCAGATCGCTAAAGAAGGTTTATTAACTTAAATATGTTAAACTAATGAGTTGAACCATCTCGATATCGATTGCTAATGTGTATTTACAACAAAATCGACTTTATACCTAAATATAAGATTACGGAATTTTTCCAAATGCACTGCCGTTATACCGTAAGAAAAGTAAGGTCAATTAACTTAAATATTTTAAACTAATGATTTGAAGCATCTCAATATCGGTTGCTAAATGTGCAAATACAACAAAATCGACATTTTACCTAAATATAAGTATACGGAATTCTTCCAAATACACTGCCGTTATACCGTTATGGCTTTATGTTAACTTCAGTTCGTTAAAGAAGGTTTATTAACTTAAATATGTTAAACCAGTTATTTGAAGCATTTCGATATCGATTGCTTAATGCATATATAAAAGAAAATCGACTTTATACTTAAATATAAGACTACGGAATTCTTCCAAATGTACTGTCGTTATGCCGCCATGTCTTTATGTCACCTTCATTACGTTAAAGAAGGCTAATTAACTTAAATATGTTAAACTAATGATTTGAAGCATTTCGTTATCGATTGGTAAATGTGTATATACAAGAAAATCGACTTTATACCTAAATTCAAGATTACGGAATTCTTCTAAATGCACTGCCGTTTTGCCGCTATGACTTTATATCAACTTCAATACGTTAAAGAAGGTTAACTAACTTAAATATGTTAAACTAATGATTTGAAGCATTTAGTTATCGATTGCTAAATGTGTATATGCAAGAAAATCGACTTTATACCTAAATATAAAATTACGGAATTCTTCCAAATGCACTGCCGTTATACCGTTATGGCTTCAGTAAGAAAAATAAGGTCAATTAACTTAAATATTTTAAACTAATGATTTGAAGCATCTCGATATCGATTGCTAAATGTGTATATACAAGAAAATCGACTTTATACCTAAATATAAGATAACGGAATTCTTCTAAATGCACTGCCGTTATCCCGCCATGGCTTTAAGCCAACTTCAGATCGTTAAAGAAGGTTTATTAACTTAAATATGTTAAAGTAATGAGTTGAACCATCTCGTTATCGATTGCTAATGTGTATATACAACAAAATCGACTTTATACCTAAATATAAAATTACGGAATTCTTCCAAATGCACTGCCGTTATACCGTTATGGCTTCAGTAAGAAAAATAAGGTCAATTAACTTAAATATTTTAAACTAATGATTTGAAGCATCTCGATATCGATTATAACATTACGGTTAACGGAATTCTTCCAAATGCACTGCCGTTATACCGTTATGGCTTTATGTAAACTTCAGTAAGATAAAGAAGGTTAATAACTTAAATATGTTAAACTAATGATTTGAAGCATTTCGTTATCGATTGCTAAATGTGAATATACAAGAAAATCGACTTTATACATAAATATACGATAACGGAATTCTTCTAAATGCACTGCCGTTATGCCGTTATGGCTTTATGTTAACTTCAGTTCGTAAAAGAAGTTTAATCAACTTAAATATGTTAAACCAGTTATTTGAAGCGTTTCGATATCGATTGCTTAATGCGTATATAAAAGAAAATCGACTTTATGCCTAAATATAAGACTACGGAATTCTTCCAAGTGTACTGTCGTTATGCCGCCATGGCTTTTCATCAACTTCAGTACGTTAAAGAAGGTTAATTAACTTAAATTTGTTAAACTAATGATTTGAAGCATTTCGATATCGCTTGCTTAATGTGTATGTAAAAGAAAATCTAATTTATACCTAAACAGAAGATTACGGAATTCTTCTAAATGCACTGCCGTTATGCCGCCATGGCTTTATATCACCTTCATTACGATAAAGAAGGTTAACTATTTTAAATATGTTAAACTAATGATTTGAAGCATTTCGATATCTATTGCTAAATGTGTATGTTCAACAAAATCGACTTTATACCTAAATATAAGATAACGGAATTCATATAAATATACTGCCGTTATGCCGTTATTGCTTTATGTAAACTTCAGTAAGATAAAGAAGGTTAATTAACTGAAATATGCTAAGCCAGTTATTTGATGCATTTCGATATCGACTGCTAAATGTTTAAATACAAAAAAATCGACTTTATACCTAAATATAAAATTATAACATTACGGAATTCTTCTAAATGCACTGCCGCTATACCGTTAAGGCTTTATGTAGACTTCTGTAAGCTAAAAAGCGTTTATTAACTTAATATGTTAAACTAATGATTTGAAGCATTTCGATATCGATAGCTAAATGTGTATATACAAGAAAATCGACTTTACACCTAAATATAAGATAACGGAATTCTTCTAAATGCACTGCCGTTATGCCGCCATGGCTATATGCCAACTTCAGATCGTTAAAGAAGGTTTATTAACATAAATATGTTAAACTAATGAGTTGAAGCGTCTCGATATCGATCGCTAAATGTGTATATACAAGAAAATCGACTTTTTACATAAATATAAGACTACGGAATTTTCCAAATGTACTGTCGTTATGCCGCCATGGCTTTATATCAACTTCAATACGTTAAAGAAGGTTAATTAACTTAAATATATTAATCTAATGATTTGAAGCATTTCGATATCGATAGCTAAATGTGTATATACAAGAAAATCGACTTTATACCTAAATATAAGACTACGGAATTCTTCTAAATGTACTTTCGTTATGCCGCCATGTTAAACTAATGATTTGAAGCATTTCGATATCGAGTGCTGAATGTGTATGTACAACAAAATCGACTTTATACCTAAATATAAGATAACGGAATTCATATAAATATACTGCCGTTATGGCTTTATGTAAACTTCAGTAAGATAAAGAAGGTTAATTAACTTAAATATGCTAAACCAGTTATTTGAAGCATTTCGATATCGATTGCTAAATGTGTAAATACAAGAAAATTGACTTTGTACCTTAATATAAAATTATAACATTACGGAATTCTTCTAAATGCACTGCCGTTATACCGTTAAGGCTTTATGTCGACTTCAGTAAGCTAAAAAGCGTTTATTAACTTAATATGTTAAACTAATAATATGAAGCATTTCGATATCGATAGCTAAATGTGTATATACAAGAAAATCGGCTTTATACCTAAATATAAGATTACGGAACTCTTCTACCTGCACTGCCGTTATGCCGCTATGACTTTATATCAACTTCAATACGTTAAAGAAGGTTAATTAACTTAAATATGTTAAACTAATGATTTGAAGCATTTCGTTATCGATTGCTAAATGTGTATATACAAGAAAATCGACTTTATACCTAAATATAAGTATACGGAATTCTTCCAAATGCACTGCCGTTATGGCGCCATGGCTTTAAGCCAACTTTAGATCGTTAAAGAAGGTTTATTAACTTAAATATGTTAAACCAATGAGTTGAACCATCTCGATATCGATTGCTAATGTGTATATACAACAAAATCGACTTTATACCTAAATATAAGATTACGGAATTCTTCCAAATGCACTGCCGTTATACCGTTATGGCTTTATGTTAACTTCAGTTCTTTAAAGAAGGTTTATTAACTTAAATATGTTAAACCAGTTATTTGAAGCATTTCGATATCGATTGCTTAATGCATATATAAAAGAAAATCGACTTTATACCTAAACATAAGATTACGGAATTCTTCCAAATGCACTGCCGTTATACCGTTATGGCTTTACGTAAACTTCAGTAAGAAAAATAAGGTTAATTAACTTAAATATTTTAAACTAATGATTTGATGCATCTCGATATCGAGTGCTGAATGTGTATGTACAACAAAATCGACTTTATACCTAAATATAAGATAACGGAATTCATATAAATATACTGCCGTTATGCCGTTATGGCTTTATGTCAACTTCAGTTCGCTAAAGGAGGTTTATTACCTTAAATATGTTAAACCAGTTATCTGAAGCATTTCGATATCGATTGCGAAATGTATATATACAAGAAAATCGACTTTATATATAAAATTATAATATTACGGAATTCTTCTAAATGCAATGTCGTTAAGCCGCCATGGCTTTATATCAACTTCAATACGTTAAAGAAGGTTAATTTACTTAAATATGTTAAACTAATGATTTGAAGCATTTCGATATTGAGTGCTGAATGTATATATACCAGAAAATCGACTTAATACCTAAATATAAGACTACGGAATTCTTCTAAATGTACTGTCGTTATGCCGCCATGGCTTTATATCAACTTCAATACGTTAAAGAAGGTTAATTTACTTAAATATGCTAAACTTATTATTTGAAGCATTTCGATATCGAGTGCTGAATGTGTATGTACAACAAAATCGACTTTATACCTAAATATAAGACAACGGAATTCATATAAATATACTGCCGTTATACCGTTATGGCTTTATGTTAACTTCAGTTCGCTAAAGAAGGTTTATTAACTTAAATATTTTAAACCAGTTATTTGAAGCATTTCGATATCGATTGCGAAATGTATATATACCAGAAAATCGACTTAATACCTAAATATAAGACTACGGAATTCTTCTAAATGTACTGTCGTTATGCCGCCATGGCTTTATATCAACTTCAATACGTTAAAGAAGGTTAGTTTACTTAAATATGTTAAACTAATGATTTGAAGCATTTCGTTATCGAGTGCTGAATGTGTATGTACAACAAAATCGACTTTATACCTAAATATAAGATAACTGAATTCATTTATTTCGTTATGGCTTTATGTTAACTTCAGTTCGTTAAAGAAGGTTTATCAACTTAAATATGCTAAACCAGTTATTTGAAGCATTTCTATATCGATTGCTAAATGTGTAAATACAGGAAAATCGACTTTGGACCTAAATATGAAATTATAACATTACGGAATTCTTCTAAATGCACTGCCGTTATACCGTAAGGGCTTTATGTAGACTTCAGTAAGCTAAAAAGCGTTTATTAACTTAATATGTTAAACTAATGATATGAAGCATTTCGATATCGATAGCTAAATGTGTATATACAAGAAAATCGACTTTATACCTAAATATAAGATTACGGAATTCTTCTACATGCACTGCCGTTATGCCGCCATGGCTATATGCCAACTTCAGATCGTTGAAGAAGGTTTATTAACATAAATATGTTAAACGAATGATTTGAAGCATTTCGATATCGATAGCTATATGTGTATATACAAGAAAATCGACTTTATACCTAAATATAAGATTACGGAATTCTTCTACATGCACTGCCGTTATGCCGCCATGGCTATATGCCAACTTCAGATCGTTAAAGAAGGTTTATTAACTTAAATATGTTAAACGAATGATTTGAAGCATTTCGATATCGATTGCTAAATGTTTATATACAAGAAAATTGACTTTATACCAAAATATAAGACTGCGGAATTCTTCCATATGTACTGTCGTTATGCCGCCATGGCTTTATATCAACTTCAATACGTTAAAGAAGGTTAATTAACTTAAATATGTTAAACTTATGATTTGAAGCATTGCGATATCGATTGCTAAATGCGTATATACAACAAAATCGACTTTATACCTAAACATAAGATTACAGAACTCTTCTACCTGCACTGTCGTTATGCCGCCATGGCTTTATATCACCTTCATTACGCTAAGGAAGGTTAATTAACTTAAATATGTTAAACTAATGATTTGAAGCATTTCGATATCGCCTGCTAAATGTGTATATACAAGAAAATCGACTTTATACCTAAATAAAAGATAACGGAATTCATATAAATATACTGCCGTTATGCCGTTGTGGCTTTATGTAACCTTCGTTAAGTTAATTAAGTTAAATATGCTAAACCAGTTATTTGAAGCATTTCGATATATATTGTTAAATGTGTAAATACAAGAAAATCGACTTTATACTTAAATATAAGATTACGGAGTTCTTCCAAATGCACTGCCGTTATACCGTTATGGCTTTATGTACACTTTAGTAAGAAAAATAAGGTTAATTAACTTAAATATGTTAAACTAATGAGTTGAGCCATCTCGATATCGATTGCTAATGTGTATATACAACAAAATCTACTTTAAACCTAAATATAAGATTACGGAATTCTTCTAAATGCACTGCCATTATGCCGCCATGACTTTATATCAACTTCAATACGTTAAAGAAGGTTGATTAACTTAAATATGTTAAACTAATGATTTGAAGCATTTCGTTATCGATTGCTAAATGTGTGTATACAAGAAAATCGACTTTATGCCTAAATATAAGATAACGGAATTCTTCTAAATGCAATGCCGTTATGCCGCCATGGCTTTAAGCCAACTTCAGATCGTTTCTTAACTTAAGTATATTAACTTAATGAGTTGAACCATCTCGATGTCGATTGCTAATGTGTATATACAACAAAATCGACTTTATACCTAAATATAAGATTACGGAATTCTTCCAAATGCACTGCCGTTATACCGTTAAGGCTTTATGTAGACTTCAGTGGGTTAAAGAAGGTTTATTAACTTAAATATGTTAAACTAATGATTTGAAGCATTTCGATATCGATTGCTAAATGCGTATATACAACAAAATCGACTTTATACCTAAACATAAGATTACGGAACTCTTCTACCTGCACTGTCGTTATGCCGCCATGGCTTTAAATCACCTTCATTACGCTAAAGAAGGTTAATTAACTTAAATATTTTAAACTAATGATTTGAAGCATCTCGGTATCGATTGCTAAATGTGCAAATACAACAAAATCGACATTATACCTAAATATAAGTATACGGAATTCCTCCAAATGCACTGCCGTTATACCGGGTTGGCATTATGTTAACTTCAGTTCGTTAAAGAAGGTTTATTAACTTAAATATGTTAAACCAGTTATTTGAAGCATTTCGATATCGATTGCTTAATACTGTCGTTATGCCGTTATGGCTTAGTATCAACTTCAATACGTTAAAGAAGGTTAATTAACTTAAATTTGTTAAACTAATGATTTGAAGCATTTCGATATCGCTTGCTAAATGTGTATGTAAAAGAAAATCGAATTTATACCTAAACAAAAGATTACGGAATTCTTCCAAATGTACTGTCGTTATGCCGCCATGTCTTTGTGTCACCTTCATTACGTTAAAGAAGGTTTATTAACTTAAATGTGTTAAACTAATGATATGAAGCATTTCGTTATCGATTGCTAAATGTGTATATACAAGAAAATCGAATTTATACCTAAATATAAAATTAAAACATTACGGAATTCTTCTAAATGCACTGCCGTTATGCCGCCATTACTTTGTATTAACTTCAATACGTTAAAGAAGTTGATTAACTTAAATATGTTAAACTAATGATTTGAAGCATTTCGTTATCGATTGCTAAATGTGTATATACAAGAAAATTTACTTTATACCTAAATATAAGATTACGGAATTCTTCTAAATGCACTGCCGTTATGCCGCCATGGCTTTAAGCCAACTTCAGATCGTTTATTAACTTAAATATATTAAACTAATGAGTTGAACCATCTCGATATCGATTGCTAATGTGTATATACAACAAAATCGACTTTATACCTAAATATAAGATAACGGAATTCTTCCAAATGCACTGCCGTTATACCGTTATGGCTTTACGTAAACTTCAGTAAGTAAAATAAGGTTAATTAACTTAAATATGTTAAACTAATGATTTGAAGCATTTCGATATCGATTGCTAAATCAGTATATACAAGAAAATCGACGTTATACCTAAATATAAGATTACGGAATTCTTCCAAATGCACTGTCGTTATGCCGCCATATCTTTATATGAACTTCAGTATGCTAAAGAAGGTTAATTAACTTAAATATGTTAAACTTATGATTTGAAGCATTTCGATATCGATTGCTTAATGCGTATATACAACAAAATCGACTTTATACATAAATATAAGATTACGGAATTCTTCTAAATGCACTGTCGTTATGCCGCCATGGCTTTATATCACCTTCTTTACGTTAAAGAAGGTTAACTAACTTAAATATGTTAAACGAATGATTTGAAGCATTTCGGTATCGATAGCTAAATGTGTATATACAAGAAAATCGACTTTTTACCTAAATATAAGATTACGGAATTCTTCCAAATGCACTGCCGTTATACCGTTTTGGCTTTATGTAAACTTCAGTAAGATAAAGAAGCTTAGTTAACTTAAATATGTTGAACTAATGATTTGAAGCATTTCGATATCGATTGCTAAATGTGTATATACAACACAATCGACTTTATACCTAAATATAAGATTACGGAATTCCTCCAAATCTACTGTCGTTATGCCGTCATGGCTTTATATCAACATCAATACGTTAAAGAAGGTTAATTAACTTAAATATGTTAAACGAATGATTTGAAGCATTTCGGTATCGATAGCTAAATGTGTATATACAAGAAAATCGACTTTTTACCTAAATATAAGATTACGGAATTCTTCCAAATGCACTGCCGTTATACCGTTTTGGCTTTATGTAAACTTCAGTAAGATAAAGAAGGTTAGTTAACTTAAATATGTTGAACTAATGATTTGAAGCATTTCGTTAAAGATTGCTAAATGTGTATATACAAGAAAATCGACTTTATATATAAAATTATAATATTACGGAATTCTTCTAAATGCAATGCCGTTATGCCGCCATTGCTTTATGCCAACATCCGTTAGTTAAAGAAGGTTTATTAACTTAAATATGTTAAACTAATGATTTAAAGCATTTCGATATCGATTGCTAAATGTGTATATACAAGAAAATCGGCTTTATACCTAAATATAAGATTACGGAATTCTTCTAAATGCACTGTCGTTATGACGCCATGGCTTTATATCACCTTCATTACGGTAAAGAAACTTAACTAACTTAAATGTGTTAAACTAATGAGTTGAAGCATCTCGATATCGATCGCTAAATGTGTATATACAAGCAAATCGACTTTTTACATAAATACAGGACTACGGAATTCTTCCAAATGTACTGTCGTTATGCCGCCATGGCTCTATATCAACTTCAATACGTTAAAGAAGGTTAATTAACTTAAATATGTTAAACTAATGATTCGAAGCATTTCGATATCGATAGCTAAATGTGTATATACAAGAAAATCAACTTTATACCCAAATATAAGACTACGGAATTCTTCCAAATGTACTGTCGTTATGCCGCCATGGCTTATATCAACTTCAATACGTTAAAGAAGGCTAATTAACTTATCGATAGCTATATGTGTATATACAAGAAAATCGACTTTATACCTAAATATAAGATTACGGAATTCTTCTACATGCACTGCCGTTATGCCGCCACGGCTATATGCCAACTTCAGATCGTTAAAGAAGGTTTATTAACATAAATATGACAAATGAATGACTTGAAGCATTTCGATATCGATAGCTAAATGTGTATATACAAGAAAATCGACTTTATACCTAAATATAAGATTACGGAATTCTTCTACATGCACTGCCGTTATGCCGCCATGGCTATATGCCAACTTCAGATCATTAAAGAGGGTTAATTACTTAGATATGTTAAACTAATGATTTGAAGCATTTCGTTATCGATTGCTAAATGTTTATATACAAGAAAATTGACTTTTTACCTAAAGATAAGACTGCGGAATTCTTCCAAATATTCTGTCCTTATGCCGCCATGGCTTTATATCAACTTCAATACGTTAAAGAAGGTTAATTAACTTAAATATGTTAAACTTATGATTTGAAGCATTTCGATATCGATTGCTAAATGCGCATATACAACAAAATCGACTTTATACCTAAATATAAGATTACGGAATTCTTCTACATGCACTGCCGTTATGCCGCCATGGCTATATGCCAACATCAGGTCGTTAAAGAAGGTTAATTACTTAGATATGTTAAACTAATGATTTAAAGCATTTCGTTATCGATTGCTAAATGTTTATATACAAGAAAATTGACTTTATACCTAAATATAAGACTGCGGAATTCTTCCAAATGTACTGTCGTTATGCCGCCATGGCTTAATATCAACTTTAATACGTTAAAGAAGTTTAATTAACTTAAATATGTTAAACTTATGATTTGAAGATTTTCGATATCGACTGCTTAATGTGTAAATACAAGAAAATCGACTATATACCTAAATATAAGATTACGGAACTCTTCTACCTGCACTGTCGTTATGCCGCCATGGCTTTATAACACCTTCATTACGCTAAAGAAGGTTAATTAACTTAAATATGTTAAACTAATGATTTGAAGCATTTCGATATCGATTGCTAAAGGCGTATGTACAATAAATTGACATTATACCTAAATATAAGATAACGGAATTCATATAAATATACTGCCGTTATGCCGTTATGGCTTTATGTAAACTTCATTAAGATAAAGAAGGTTAATTAACTTAAATATGTTAAACTTATGATTTGAAGCATTTCGATATATATTGCTAAATGTGTAAATACAATAAAATCGACTTTATACCTAAATATAAAATTATAACATTACGGAATTCTTCTAAATGCACTGCCGTTATACTGTTAAGGCTTTATGTAGACTTCAGTAAGCTAAAAAGCGTTAATTAACTTAATATGTTAAACTAATGATTTGAGGCATTTCGATATCGATGGCTAAATATGTATATACAAGAAAATCGACTTTATTCCTTAATATAAGACTACGGAATTCTCCCAAATGTATTGTCGTTATGCCGCCGTGGCTATATGCCAACTTCAGATCGTTAAAGAAGGTTTATTAACTTAAATATGTTAAGCTAATGAGTTGAAGCATCTCGATATCGATTGCTTAAAAGTGTCTATACAACAAAATCGACTTTATACCTAAATATAAAATTACGGAAAATTTTTCCAAATGCACTGCCGTTATAACGTTATGGCTTTATGCCAACTTCCGTTCGTTAAAGAAGGTTAATTTACTTAAATATACTAAACTAATGATTTGAAACATTTCGGTATCGATTGCTAAAAATGTATGTACAACAAAATCGATTTTATACCTAAATAAAAGATTACGGAATTCACCCAAATATACTGCCGTTATGCCGTTATGGCTTTATGCAAACTTCGGTGAGATAAAGAAGGTTATTTAACCTAAATATGCTAAACCAGTTAGTTGTAGCATTTCGATATCGATTGCCAAATGCGTATATACAAGAAAATCTACTTTATACCTAAATATAAGATTACGGAATTCTTCTACATGCCCTGTCCTTATGCCGCCATGGCTTAATATCAACTTCAATACGTTAAAGAAGGTTAATTAACTTAAATATGTTAAACTTATGATTTGAAGCATTTCGATATCGATTGCTAAATGCGCATATACAACAAAATCGACTTAATACCTAAATATAAGATTACGGAATTCTGCCAAATATACTGTCGTTATGCCGCCATGGCTTTGTATCACCTTCAATACGTTAAAGAAGGTTTATTAACTTAAATAAGTTACACTAATGGTTTGAAGCATTTCGATATCGATTGCTAAATGAATATATACAAGAAAATCTAATTCATACCTAAATATAAGATTACGTTAAATTTTTCTAAATGCATTGCCGTTTTGCCGTTAAGGCCTTTGTAGACTTCAGTAAGATAAATAGCGTTAATTAATTTAAATATGTTAAACTAATGATTTGAAGCATTTCGATATCGATTGCTAAATGTGTATGTACAAAAAAATCGACTTTATACCTAAATATAAGATAACGGAATTCATATAAATATACTGCCGTTATGGCTTTATGTAAACTTCAGAAAGATAAGGAAGGTTAGTTAACCTAAATATGCTAAACCAGTTAGTTGAAGCATTTCGTTATCGATTGCTAAATGTGTATATACAAGAAAATCGACTTTATACCTAAATATAAAATTATAACATTACGGAATTCTTCTAAATACACTGCCGTTATGCCGTAATGGCTTTGTGCTAACATCCGTTTAAATTTAAAAAAGGTTAATTAACTTAATTATGTTAAACTAATGATTTGAAGCATTTCGATATTGATTGGTAAATGTGTATGTACAACAAAATCGACTTTATGCCTAAATATAAGATAACGGAATTCATATAAATATACTGCCGTTATGGCTTAATGTAAACTTCAGTAAGATAAAGAAGGTTAATTAACTTAAATATACTAAACCAGTTATTTGAAGCATTTTCATATCGATTGCAAAATGTATATATGCAAGAAAATCGACTTTATACATAAATATAAGACTACGGAATTTTTCCAAATGCAGTGC
>CM050323.1:155984526-156043192 GCA_027475135.1 Bactrocera correcta
GACAGTACATTTGGAAGAATTCCGTAATCTTTTGTTTAGGTATAAATTCGATTTTCTTTTACATACACATTTAGCAAGCGATATCGAAATGCTTCAAATCATTAGTTTAACAAATTTAAGTTATATAACCTTCTTTAACGTATTGAAGTTGATATAAAGCCATAACGGCATAACGACAGTACATTTGGAAGAATTCCGTAGACTTATATTTAGGTATAAAGTCGATTTTCTTTTATATATGCATTAAGCAATCGATATCGAAATGCTTCAAATAACTGGTTTAACATATTTAAGTTAATAAACCTTCTTTAACGAACTGAAGTTAACATAAAGCCAACCCGGTATAACGGCAGTGCATTTGGAGGAATTCCGTATACTTATATTTAGGTATAATGTCGATTTTGTTGTATCTGCACATTAAGCAATCGATACCGAGATGCTTCAAATCATTAGTTTAAAATATTTAAGTTAATTAACCTTCTTTAGCGTAATGAAGGTGATATAAAGCCATGGCGGCATAACGACAGTGCAGGTAGAAGAGTTCCGTAATCTTATGTTTAGGTATAAAGTCGATTTTGTTGTATATACGCATTTAGCAATCGATATCGAAATGCTTCAAATCATTAGTTTAACATATTTAAGTTAATAAACCTTCTTTAACTCACTGAAGTCCACATAAAGCCTTAACGGTATAACGGCAGTGCATTTGGAAGAATTCCGTAATCTTATATTTAGGTATAAAGTCGATTTTGTTGTATATACACATTAGCAATCGACATCGAGATGGTTCAACTCATTAAGTTAATATATTTAAGTTAAGAAACGATCTGAAGTTGGCTTAAACCATGGCGGCATAACGGCAGTGCATTTAGAAGAATTCCGTTATCTTATATTTAAGTATAAATTAGATTTTCTTGTATTTACACATTTAACAATATATATCGAAATGCTTCAAATAACTGGTTTAGCATATTTAAGTTAATTAACTTAATGAAGTTTACATAAACCATAACGGCATAACGGCAGTATATTTATATGAATTCCGTTATCTTATATTTAGGTATAAAGTCGATTTTGTGGTACATACGCATTTAGCAATCTGTATCGAAATGCTTCAAATCATTAATTTAACATATTTAAGTTAATTAACATTCTTTAGCGTAATGAAGGTGCAGGTAGAAGAGTTCCGTAATCTTATGTTAAGGTATAAAGTCGATTTTGTTGTATATACGCATTTAGCAATCGATAACGAAATGCTTCAAATCATATGTTTAACATATTTAAGTTAATTAACCTTCTTTAACGTATTGAAGTTGATATAAAGCCATGGCGGCATAACGACAGTACATTTGGAAGAATTCCGCAGTCTTATATTTAGGTATAAAGTCAATTTTCTTGTATATAAACATTTCGCAATCGATAACGAAATGCTTCAAATCATTAGTTTAACATATTTAAGTTAATTAGCCTTCTTTAACGTAATGAAGGTGACATAAAGACATGGCGGCATAACGACAGTACATTTGGAAGAATTGCGTAATCTTATATTTAGGTATAAATTCCATTTTCTTTTACACACACATTTAGCAAGCGATATCGAAATGCTTCAGATCATTAGTTTAACAAATTTATGTTAATTAACCTACTCTAACGTATTGAAGTTGATATAAAGCCATAACGGCATAACGACAGTACATTTGGAAGAATTCCGTAGACTTATATTTAGGTATAAAGTCGATTTTCTTTTATATATGCATTAAGCAATCGATATCGAAATGCTTCAAATAACTGGTTTAACATATTTAAGTTAATAAACCTTCTTTAACGAACTGAAGTTAACATAAAGCCAACCCGGTATAACGGCAGTGCATTTGGAGGAATTCCGTATACTTATATTTAGGTATAATGTCGATTTTGTTGTATTTGCACATTTAGCAATCGATACCGAGATGCTTCAAATCATTAGTTTAACAAATTTAAGTTAATTAACCTACTCTAACGTACTGAAGTTGATATAAAGCCATGGCGGCATAACGACAGTACATTTGGAAGAATTCCGTAGTCTTATATTTAGGTATAAAGTCGATTTTCTTTTATATATGCATTAAGCAATCGATATCGAAATGCTTCAAATAACTGGTTTAACATATTTAAGTTGATAAACCTTCTTTAACGCACTGAAGTTAACATAAAGCCATAACGGTATAACGGCAGTGCATTTGGAAGAAGTCCGTATACTTATATTTAGGTATAATGTCGATTTTGTTGTATTTGCACATTTAGCAATCGATATCGAGATGCTTCAAATCATTAGGTTAAAATATTTAAGTTAATTAACCTTATTTTTCTTACTGAAGTTTACGTAAAGCCATAACGGTATAACGGCAGTGCATTTGGAAGAATTCCGTAATCTTATATTTAGGTATAAAGTCGATTTTGTTGTATATACACATTAGCAATCGATAGCGAGATGGTTCAACTCATTAGTTTAACATATTAAGTTAATAAACATTTTTTAGCATACTGAAGTCTACATAAAGCCTTAACGGTATAACGGCAGTGCATTTAGAAGAATTCCGTAATGTCATAATTTTATATATAAAGTCGATTTTCTTGTATATATAAATTTCGCAATCGATATCGAAATGCTTTAAATAACTGGTTTAACATATTTAAGTTAATAAACCTTCTTTAACGAACTGAAGTTAACATAAAGCCATAACGGTATAACGGCAGTGCATTTGGAAGAATTCCGTATACTTATATTTAGGTATAATGTCGATTTTGTTGTATTTGCACATTTAGAAATCGATATCGAGATGCTTCAAATCATTAGATTAAAATATTTAAGTTAATTAACCTTATTTTTCTTACTGAAGTTTACGTAAAGCCATAACGGTATAACGGCAGTGCATTTGGAAGAATTCCGTAATCTTATATTTAGGTATAAAGTCGATTTTGTTGTATATACACATTAGCAATCGATATCGAGATGGTTCAACTCATTAGTTTAACATATTTAAGTAAATAAACCTTCTTTAACGATCTGAAGTTGGCTTAAAGCCATAACGGTATAACGGCAGTGCATTTGGAAGAATTCCGTATACTTATATTTAGGTATAATGTCGATTTTGTTGTATTTGCACATTTAGAAATCGATATCGAGATGCTTCAAATCATTAGATTAAAATATTTAAGTTAATTAACCTTATTTTTCTTACTGAAGTTTACGTAAAGCCATAACGGTATAACGGCAGTGCATTTGGAAGAATTCCGTAATCTTATATTTAGGTATAAAGTCGATTTTGTTGTATATACACATTAGCAATCGATATCGAAATGCTTCAACTCATAAGTTTAACATATTTATGTTAATAAATCTCCTTTAACGTATTGAAGTTGATATAAAGCCATGGCGGCATAACGACAGTACATTTGGAAAAATTCCGTAATCTTATATTTAGGTATAAAGTCGATTTTCTTGAATATACACATTTAGCAATCGATAACAAAATGCTTCAAATCATTAGTTTAACATATTTAAGTTAATTAACCTTCTTTAACGTATTGAAGTTGATATAAAGTCATGGCGGCATAACGGCAGTGCATTTAGAAGAATTCCGTAATCTTATATTTAGGTATAAAGTCGATTTTGTTGTATATACACATTAGCAATCGATATCGAGATGGCTCAACTCATTAGTTTAACATATTTAAGTTAATTAACCTTATTTTTCTTACTGAAGTGTACATAAAGCCATAACGGTATAACGGCAGTGCATTTGGAAGAACTCCGTAATCTTATATTTAAGTATAAAGTCGATTTTCTTGTATTTACACATTTAACAATACATATCGAAATGCTTCAAATAACTGGTTTAGTATATTTAAGTTAATTAACTTAACGAAGTTTACATAAAGCCACAACGGCATAACGGCATTATATTTATATGAATTCCGTTATCTTCTATTTAGGTATAAAGTCGATTTTCTTGTATATACACATTTAGCAGGCGATATCGAAGTGCTTCAAATCATTAGTTTAACATATTTAAGTTAACTAACCTTCTTTAGCGTAATGAAGGTGATATAAAGCCATGGCGGCATAACGACAGTGCAGGTAGAAGAGTTCCGTAATCTTATGTTTAGGTATAAAGTCGATTTTGTTGTATATACGCATTTAGCAATCGATATCGCAATGCTTCAAATCATAAGTTTAAGATATTTAAGTTAATTAACCTCCTTTAACGTATTGAAGTTGATATAAAGCCAAGGCGGCATAACGACAGTACATTTGGAAGAATTCCGCAGTCTTATATTTTGGTATAAAGTCAATTTTCTTGTATATAAACATTTAGCAATCGATATCGAAATGCTTCAAATCATTCGTTTAACATATTTAAGTTAATAAACCTTCTTTAACGATCTGAAGTTGGCATATAGCCATGGCGGCATAACGGCAGTGCACGTAGAAGAATTCTGTAATCTTATATTTAGGTATAAAGTCGATTTTCTTGTATATACACATATAGCTATCGATATCGAAATGCTTCAAATCATTCGTTTAACATATTTATGTTAATAAACCTTCTTCAACCATCTGAAGTTGGCATATAGCCATGGCGGCATAACGGCAGTGCATGTAGAAGAATTCCGTAATCTTATATTTAGGTATAAAGTCGATTTTCTTGTATATACCCATTTAGCTATTGATATCGAAATGCTTCATATCATTAGTTTAACATATTAAGTAATAAACGCTTTTTAGCTTACTGAAGTCTACATAAAGCCTTAACGGTATAACGGCAGTGCATTTAGAAGAATTCCGTAATGTTATAATTTTATACTTAGGTCCAAAGTCGATTTTCCTGTATTTACACATTTAGCAATCGATATGGAAATGCTTCAAATAACTGGTTTAGCATATTTAAGTTGATAAACCTTCTTTAACGAACTGAAGTTAACATAAAGCCATAACGGCATAACGGCAGTATATTTATATGAATTCAGTTATCTTATATTTAGGTATAAAGTCGATTTTGTTGTACATACACATTCAGCACTCGATATCGAAATGCTTCAAATCATTAGTTTAACATATTTAAGTAAATTAACCTTCTTTAACGTATTGAAGTTGATATAAAGCCATGGCGGCATAACGACAGTACATTTTCAAGAATTCCGTAGTCTTATATTTAGGTATTAAGTCGATTTTCTGGTATATATACATTTCGCAATCGATATCGAAATGCTTCAAATAACTGGTTTAACATATTTAAGTTAATAAACCTTCTTTAACGAACTGAAGTTAACATAAAGCCATAACGGTATAACGGCAGTGCATTTGGAAGAATTCCGTAATCTTATGTTTAGGTATAAATTCGATTTTCTTTTACATACACATTTAGCAAGCGATATCGAAATGCTTCAAATCATTAGTTTAACAAATTAAAGTTAATTAATCTTCTTTAACGTATTGGCGTTGATATAAAGCCATGGCGGCATAACGACAATACATTTGGAAGAATACCGTAGTCTTATACTTAGGTATAAAGTCGATTTTGTTGTACATACACATTTAGCACTCGATATCGAAATGCTTCAAATCATTAGTTTAGCATATTTAAGTAAATTAACCTTCTTTAACGTATTGAAGTTGATATAAAGCCATGGCGGCTTAACGACAGTACGTTTAGAAGAATTCCGTAGTCTTATATTTAGGTATTAAGTCGATTTTCTGGTATATATACATTTCGCAATCAATATGGAAATGCTTCAAATAACTGGTTTAGCATATTTACGTTGATAAACCTTCTTTAACGAACTGAAGTTAACATAAAGCCATAACGGCATAACGACAGTACATTTAGAACAATTCCGTAGTCTTAAATTTAGGTATTAAGTCGATTTTCTGGTATATATACATTTCGCAATCGATATCGAAATGCTTCAAATCATTAGTTTAACATATTTAAGTTAATTAGCCTTCTTTAACGTAATGAAGGTGACATAAAGACATGGCGGCATAACGACAGTACATTTGGAAGAATTCCGTAATCTTATGTTTAGGTATAAAGTCGATTCTCTTTTATATATGCATTAAGCAATCGATATCGAAATGCTTCAAATAACTGGTTTAACATATTTAAGTTAATAAACCTTCTTTAAAGAACTGAAGTTAACATAAAGCCATAACGGTATAACGGCAGTGCATTTGGAAGAATTCCGTATACTTATATTTAGGTATAATGTCGATTTTGTTGTATTTGCACACTAAGCAATCGATATCGAGATGCATCAAATCATTAGTTTAAAATATTTAAGTTAATTAACCTTATTTTTCTTACTGAAGTTTATGTAAAGCCATAACGGTATAACGACAGTGCATTTGGAAGAATTCCGTAATCTTATATTTAGGTATAAAGTCGATTTTGTTGTATATACACATTAGCAATCGATATCGAGATGGTTCAACTCATTAGTTTAACATATTTAAGTTAAAAAACCTTCTTTAACGATATGAAGTTGGCTTAAAGCCATGGCGACATAACGGCAGTGCATTTGGAAGAATTCCGTTAACTTATATTTAGGTATAATGTCGATTTTGCTGTATATACAAATTTAGCAATCGATATCGAGATGCTTCAAATCATTAGTTTAACATATTTAAGTTAATTAACCTTATTTTTCTTACTGAAGTTTACGTAAAGCCATGACGGTATAACGGCAGTGCATTTGGAAGAATTCCGTAATCTTATATTTAGGTATAAAGTCGATTTTGTTGTTTATACACATTAGCAATCGATATCGAGATGGTTCAACTCATTAGTTTAACATATTTAAGTTAATAAACCTTCTTTAACGATCTGAAGTTGGCTTAAAGCCATGGCGACATAACGGCAGTGCATTTGGAAGAATTCCGTATACTTATATTTAGGTATAAAGTCGATTTTCTTGTATATACACATTTAGCATTCGATAAAGAAATGCTTCAAATCATTAGTTTAACATATTTAAGTTAATTAACCTTCTTTAACGTACTGAAGTTGATATAAAGTCATAGCGGCATAACGGCAGTGCAAGTAGAAGAGTTCCGTAATCTTATATTTAGGTATAAAGTCGATTTTGTTGTTTATACACATTAGCAATCGATATCGAGATGGTTCAACTCATTAGTTTAACATATTTAAGTTAATAAACCTTCTTTAACGATCTGAAGTTGGCTTAAAGCCATGGCGACATAACGGCAGTGCATTTAGAAGAATTCCGTAATCTTCTGTTTAGGTATAAATTCGATTTTCTTTTACATACACATTAAGCAAGCGATATCGAAATGCTTCAAATCATTAGTTTAACAAATTTAAGTTAATTAACCTTCTTTAACGTACTGAAGTTGATATAAAGCCATGGCGGCATAACGACAGTACACTTGGAAGAATTCCGTAGTCTTATATTTAGGCATAAAGTCGATTTTCTTTTATATACGCATTAAGCAATCGATATCGAAACGCTTCAAATAACTGGTTTAACATATTTAAGTTGATTAACCTTCTTTAACGAACTGAAGTTAACATAAAGCCATAACGGCATAACGGCAGTGCATTTAGAAGAATTCCGTTATCGTATATTTATGTATAAAGTCGATTTTCTTGTATATTCACATTTAGCAATCGATAACGAAATGCTTCAAATCATTAGTTTAACATATTTAAGTTAATTAACCTTCTTTATCTTACTGAAGTTTACATAAAGCCATAACGGTATAACGGCAGTGCATTTGGAAGAATTCCGTTAACTTATATTTAGGTATAATGTCGATTTTGCTGTATATACAAATTTAGCAATCGATATCGAGATGCTTCAAATCATTAGTTTAACATATGTAAGTTAATTAACCTTATTTTTCTTACTGAAGTTTACGTAAAGTCATAACGGTAAAACGGCAATGCATTTGGAAGAATTCCGTAATCTTATATTTAGGTATAAAGTCGATTCTGTTGTATATACACATTAGCAATCGATATAGAGATGGTTTAACTCATTAGTTTAACATATTTAAGTTAATACACCTTCTTTAAAGATCTGAATTTGGCTTAAAGCCATGGCGGCATAACGGCAGTGCATATAGAAGAATTCCTTAATCTTATATTTAGGTATAAAGTCGCTTTTCTTGTATATACACATTTAGCAATCTATAACGAAATGATTCAAATCATTAGTTTAAAATATTTAAGTTAATTAAACTTCTTTAACTTATTGAAGTTGACATAAAGCCATGGCGGCATAACGACAGTGCATTTAGAAGAATTCCGTAATCTAATATTTAGGTATAAAGTCGATTTTCTTGTATATACACATTTTGCAATCGATATCGAAATGCTTCAAATAACTGGTTTGGCATATTTAAGTTAATTAACCTTCTTTATCTTACTGAAGTTTACATAAAGCCATAACGGCAGTATATTTATATGAATTCCGTTATCTTATATTTAGGTATAAAGTCGATTTTGTTGTACATACACATTTAGCAATCGATATCGAAATGCTTCAAATCATCAGTTTAACATATTTAAGTTAATTAGCCTTCTTTAACGTAATGAAGGTGACATAAAGACATGGCGGCATAACGACAGTACATTTGGAAGAATTCCGTAATGTTATATTTAGGTATAAAGTCGATTTTCTTTTATATATGCATTAAGCAATCGATATCGAAATGCTTCAAATAACTGGTTTAACATATTTAAGTTAATAAACCTTCTTTAACGAACTGAAGTTAACATAAAGCCACAATGGTATAATGGCAGTGCATTTGGAAGAATTCCGTAATTTTATATTGAGGTATAAAGTCGATTTTCTTGTATATACACATTAGCAATCGATATCGAGAGGTTAAAACTCACTGGTTTAAAAATATTTAAGTTGATTAACCTTCTTTAACGACTGAAGTTAACATAAAGCCATAACGGCATAACGGCAGTGCATTTAGAAGAATTCCGTTATCGTATATTTATGTATAAAGTCGATTTTCTTGTATATTCACATTTAGCAATCGATAACGAAATGCTTCAAATCATTAGTTTAACATATTTAAGTTAATTAACCTTCTTTATCTTACTGAAGTTTACATAAAGCCATAACGGTATAACGGCAGTGCATTTGGAAGAATTCCGTTAACTTATATTTAGGTATAATGTCGATTTTGCTGTATATACAAATTTAGCAATCGATATCGAGATGCTTCAAATCATTAGTTTAACATATGTAAGTTAATTAACCTTATTTTTCTTACTGAAGTTTACGTAAAGTCATAACGGTAAAACGGCAATGCATTTGGAAGAATTCCGTAATCTTATATTTAGGTATAAAGTCGATTCTGTTGTATATACACATTAGCAATCGATATAGAGATGGTTTAACTCATTAGTTTAACATATTTAAGTTAATACACCTTCTTTAAAGATCTGAATTTGGCTTAAAGCCATGGCGGCATAACGGCAGTGCATATAGAAGAATTCCTTAATCTTATATTTAGGTATAAAGTCGCTTTTCTTGTATATACACATTTAGCAATCTATAACGAAATGATTCAAATCATTAGTTTAAAATATTTAAGTTAATTAAACTTCTTTAACTTATTGAAGTTGACATAAAGCCATGGCGGCATAACGACAGTGCATTTAGAAGAATTCCGTAATCTAATATTTAGGTATAAAGTCGATTTTCTTGTATATACACATTTTGCAATCGATATCGAAATGCTTCAAATAACTGGTTTGGCATATTTAAGTTAATTAACCTTCTTTATCTTACTGAAGTTTACATAAAGCCATAACGGCAGTATATTTATATGAATTCCGTTATCTTATATTTAGGTATAAAGTCGATTTTGTTGTACATACACATTTAGCAATCGATATCGAAATGCTTCAAATCATCAGTTTAACATATTTAAGTTAATTAGCCTTCTTTAACGTAATGAAGGTGACATAAAGACATGGCGGCATAACGACAGTACATTTGGAAGAATTCCGTAATGTTATATTTAGGTATAAAGTCGATTTTCTTTTATATATGCATTAAGCAATCGATATCGAAATGCTTCAAATAACTGGTTTAACATATTTAAGTTAATAAACCTTCTTTAACGAACTGAAGTTAACATAAAGCCACAATGGTATAATGGCAGTGCATTTGGAAGAATTCCGTAATTTTATATTGAGGTATAAAGTCGATTTTCTTGTATATACACATTAGCAATCGATATCGAGATGGTTCAACTCATTAGTTTAACAAATTTAAGTTAATAAACCTTCTTTAACGATCTGAAGTTGGCTTAAAGCCATGGCGGGATAACGGCAGTGCATTTAGAAGAATTCCGTAATTATATATTTAGGTATAAAGTCGATTTTCTTGTATATACACATTTAGCAATCGATAACTAAATGCTTCAAATCATTAGTTTAACATATTTAAGTTAATTAGCCTTCTTTATCTTACTGAAGTTTACATAAAGCCATAACGGTATAACGGCAGTGCATTTGGAAGAATTCCGTTAACTTATATTTAGGTATAATGTCGATTTTGCTGTATATACAAATTTAGCAATCGATATCGAGATGCTTCAAATCATTAGTTTAACATATGTAAGTTAATTAACCTTATTTTTCTTACTGAAGTTTACGTAAAGTCATAACGGTAAAACGGCAATGCATTTGGAAGAATTCCGTAATCTTATATTTAGGTATAAAGTCGATTTTGTTGTATATACACATTGGCAATCGATATCGTGATGGTTGAACTCATTAGTTTAACATATTTAAGATAATTAACCTTATTTTTCTTACTGAAGTGTACATAAAGCCATAACGGTATAACGGCAGTGCATTTGGAAGAACTCCGTAATCTTATATTTAGGTATAAAGTCGATTTTCTTGTTTTTACACATTTAACAATATATATCGAAATGCTTCAAATAACTGGTTTAGCATATTTACGTTAATTAACCTTTTTTATCTTACTTTAGTTTACATAAAGCCATAACGGCATAACGGCAGTATATTTATATGAATTCTGTTATCTTATATTTAGGTATAAAGTTGATTTTGTTGTACATACGCATTTAGCAATCGATATCGAAATGCTTCAAATCATTAGTTTAACATATTTAAGTTAATTAACCTTCTTTAACGTAATGAAGGTGATATAAAGCCATGGCGGCATAACGACAGTGCAGGTCGAACAGTTCCATAATCTTATATGTATTTAGGTATAAAGTCGATTTTGTTGTATATACGCATTTAGCAATCGATGTCGAAACGCTTCAAATCATATGTTTAACATATTTAAGTTAATTAACCTTCTTTAACGTATTGAAGTTGATATAAAGCCATGGCGGCATAACGACAGTACATTTGGAAGAATTCCGCAGTCTTATATTTAGGTATAAAGTCAATTTTCTTGTATATAAACATTTAGCAATCGATATCGAAATGCTTCAAATCATTAGTTTAACATATTTAAGTTAATTAACCTTCTTTAACGTATTAAAGTTGATATAAAGCCATGGCTGCATAACGACAGTACATTTGGAAAAATTCCGTAATCTTATATTTATGTAAAAAGTCGATTTTCTTGTATATACGCATTAAGCGATCGATATCGAGACGCTTCAACTCATTAGTTTAACATATTTATGTTAATAAACCTTCTTTAACGATCTGAGGTTGGCATATAGCCATGGCGGCATAACGGCAGTGCATTTAGAAGAATTCCGTAATCTTATATTTAGGTATAAAGTCGATTTTCTTGTATATACACATTTAGCTATCGATATCGAAATGCTTCAAATCATTAGTTTAACATATTAAGTTAATAAACGCTTTTTAGCTTACAGAAGTCTACATACAGCCTTAACGGTATAACGGCAGTGCTTTTAGAAGAATTCCGTAATGTTATAATTTTATGTTTAGGTATAAAGTCGATTTTCTTGTATATACACATTTAGCTATCGATATCGAAATGCATCAATTAACTGGTTTAGCATATTTCAGTTAATTAACCTTCTTTATCTTACTGAAGTTTACATAAAGCAATAACGGCATAACGGCAGTATATTTATAAGAATTCCGTTATCTTATATTTAGGTATAAAGTCGATTTTGTTGTACATACTTATTTAGCAATCGATATCGAAATGTTTCAAATCATTAGTTTAACATATTTAAGTTAGTTAACCTTCTTTACCGTAATGAAGGTGATATAAAGCCATGGCGGCATAATGACAGTGCATTTAGAAGAATTTCGTAATCTTATGTTTAGGTATAAATTCGATTTTCTTTTACATACACATTTAGCAAGCGATATCGAAATGCTTCAAATCATTAGTTTAACAAATTTAAGTTAATAAACCTTCTTTAACGTACTGAAGTTGATATAAAGCCATGGCGGCATAACGACAGTACATTTGGAAGAATTCCGTAGTCTTATATTTAGGTATAAAGTCGATTTTCTTGTATATACACATTTAGCAATCTATAACGAAATGCTTCAAATCATTAGTTTAACATATTTAAGTTAATTAAACTTCTTTAACGTATTGAAGTTGATATAAAGCCATGGCGGCATAACGACAGTGCATTTAGAAGAATTCCGTAATCTTATATTTAGGTATAAAGTCGATTTTGTTGTATATACACATTAGCAATCGATATCGAAATGCTTCAAATCACTAGTTTAACATATTTTAGTTAATTATCCTTCTTTAACGATCTGAAGTTGGCTTAATGCCATGGCGGCATAACGGCAGTGCATTTAGAAGAATTCCGTAATCTTATATTTAGGTATAAAGTCGAATTTGTTGTATATACACATTAGCAATCGATATAGAGATGGTTCAACTCATTAGTTTAACATATTTAAGTTAATAAACCTTCTTTAACGATCTGAAGTTGGCTTAGTGCCATGGCGGCATAACGGCAGTGCATTTAGAAGAATTCCGTAGTCTTATATTTAGGTATAAAGTCGATTTTCTGGTATATACACATTTTGCAATCGATATCGAAATGCTTCAAATAACTGGTGTAGCATATTTAAGTTAATTAACCTTCTTTATCTTACTGAAGTTTACATAAAGCCATAACGGCAGTATATTTATATGAATTCCGTTATCTTATATTTAGGTATAAAGTCGATTTTGTTGTACATACACATTTAGCAATCGATATCGAAATGCTTCAAATCATTAGTTTAACATATTTAAGTTAATTAACCTTTTTTAACTAACGGATGTTGGCATAAAGCCATGGCGGCATAACGGCAGTGCATTTAGAAGAATTCCGTAATCTTATATTTAGGTATAAAGTCGATTTTCTTTTATATACACATTTACCAATCGATAACGAAATGCTTCAAATCATTAGTTTAACATATTTAAGTTAATTAGCCTTCTTTAACGTAATGAAGGTGACATAAAGACATGGCGGCATAACGACAGTACATTTGGAAGAATTCCGTAATCTTATGTTTAGGTATAAATTCGCTTTTCTTGTACATACACATTTAGCAAGCGATATCGAAATGCTTCAAATCATTAGTTTAACAAATTTAAGTTAGTTAATCTTCTTTAACGTATTGAAGTTGATATAAAGCCATGGCGGCATAACGACAGTACATTTGGAAGAATTCCGTAGTCTTATATTTAGGTATAAAGTCGATTTTCTTTTATATATGCATTAAGCAATCGATATCGAAATGCTTCAAATAACTGGTTTAACATATTTAAGTTAATAAACCTTCTTTAGCGATCTGAAGTTGGCTTAAAGCCATGGCGGCATAACGGCAGTGCATTTAGAAGAATTCCGTAATCTTATATTTAAGTATAAAGTCGATTTTCTTGTATATACACATTTAGCAATCGATAACGAAATGCTTCAAATCATTAGTTTAACATCTTTAAGTTATTTAACCTTCTTTAACGTATTGAAGTTTATATAAAGTCATAGCGGCATAACAGCAGTGCATTTAGAAGAATTCCGTAATCTTATATTTAGGTATAAAGTCGATTTTGTTGTATATACACATTAGCAATCGATATCGAGATGGTTCAACTCATTAGTTTAACATATTTAAGTTAATTATTATTATTTTTCTTACTGAAGTGTACATAAAGCCATAACGGTATAACGGCAGTACATTCGGAAGAACTCCGTAATCTTATATCTAGGTATAAAGTCGATTTTCTTGTACTTACACATTTAACAATATATATCGAAATACTTCAAATAACTGGTTTAGCATATTTAAGTTAATTAACCTTCTTTATCTTAATGAAGTTTACGTAAAGCCATAACGGCATAACGGCAGTATATTTATATGAATTCCGTTATCTTATATTTAGGTATAAAGTCGATTTTGTTGTACATACGCATATAGCAATCGATATCGAAATGCTTTAAATTTTAAATCATTAGTTTAACATATTTAAGCATATTAAGATAATAAACGCTTTTTAGCTTACTGAAGTCTACATAAAGCTTTAACTGTATAACGGCAGTGCATTTAGAAGAATTCCGTAATGTTATAATTTTATATTTATGTACAAAGTCGATTTTCTTGTATTTACACATTTAGCAATCGATATCGAAATGCTTCAAATAACTGGTCTAGCATATTTAAGTTAATTAACCTTCTTTATCTTACTGAAGTTTACATAAAGCCACAACGGCATAACGGCAGTATATTTATATGAATTCCGTTATCTTATATTTAGGTATAAAGTCGATTTTGTTGTACATACACATTCAGCACTCGATATCGAAATGCTTGAAATCATTAGTTTAACATATTTAAGTAAATTAACCTTCTTTAACGTATTGAAGTTGATATAAGGCCATGGCGGCATATCGACAGTACATTTAGAAGAATTCCGTAGTCTTATATTTAGATATTAAGTCGATTTTCTGGTATATATGCATTAAGCAATCGATGTCGAAATGCTTCAAATAACTGGTTTAGCATATTTAAGTTAATTAACCTTCTTTATCTTACTGATGTTTACATAAAGCCATAACGGCAGTATATTTATGTGAATTCCGTTATCTTATATTTAGGTATAAAATCGATTTTGTTGTATATACGCATTTAGCAATCGATGTCGAAATGCTTCACATCATATGTTTAACATATTTGAGTTAATTAACCTTCTTTAACGTATTGAAGGTGATATAAAGCCATGGCGGCATAACGACAGTACATTTGGAAGAATTCCGCAGTCTTATATTTAGGTATAAAGTAAATTTTCTTGTATATAAACATTTAGCAATCGATATCGAAATGCTTCAAATCGTTCGTTTAACATATTTAAGTTAATAAACCTTCTCTAACGATCTGAAGTTGGCTTAAAGCCATGGCGGCATAACGGCAGTGCATGTAGAAGAATTCCGTAATCTTATGTTTCGGTACAAAGTCGACTTTCTTGTATATACACAGTTAACTATCGATATCGAAAAGCTTCAAATCATTCGTTTAACATATTTATGTTAATAAACCTTCTTTAACGATCTGAAGTTGGCAAAAAGGCCTGGCGGCATAACGGCAGAGTGTGTAGAAGAATTCCGTAACCTTATATTTAGGTATAAAGTCGGTTTTCTTGTATATACACATTTAGCTATCGATATCGAAATGCTTCAAATCATTAGTTTAACGTATTAAGTTAATAAACGCTTTTTAGCTTACAGAAATCTACATAAAGCCTTAACGGTATAACGGCATTGCATTTAGAAGAATTCCGTAATGTTATAATTTCATATTTAGGTATAAAGTCGATTTTCTTATATATACACATTTAGCTATCGATATCGAAATGCATCAAATAACTGGTTTAGCATATTTCAGTTAATTAACCTTCTTTATCTTACTGAAGTTTACATAAAGCAATAACGGCATAACGGCAGTATATTTATATGAATTCCGTTATCTTATATTTAGGTATAAAGTCGATTTTGTTGTATATAGCCATTTAGCAATCGATGTCGAAATGCTTCAAATCATTAGTTTAACATAATTAAGTTAGTTAACCTTCTTAACCGTAATGAAGGTGATATAAAGCCATGGCGGCATAACGACAGTACATTTGGAAGAATTCCGTAGTCTTATATTTAAGTTTAATGTCGATTTTCTTTTATATGTATATGCATTAAGCAATCGATATCGAAATGCTTCAAATAACTGGTTTAACAAATTTATGTTTATAAACCTTCTTTAACGAACTGATGTTAACATAAAGCCATAACGGCATAACGACAGTGCATTTGGAAAAATTCCGTTATCGTATATTTATGTATAAAGTCGATTTTCTTGTATACTTACATTTAGCAATCGATAACGAAATGCTTCAAATCATTAGTTTAACATATTAAGTTAATAAACGCTTTTTAGCTTACAGAAGTCTACATAAAGCCTTAACGGTATAACGGCAGTGCATTTAGAAGAATTCCGTAATGTTATAATATTATATTTAGGTATAAAGTCGATTTTCTTGTATTTAAACATTTAGCAAACGATATCGAAATGCATCAAATAACTGGCTTAGCATATTTCAGTTAATTAACCTTCTTTATCTTACTGAAGTTTACATAAAGCAATAACGGCATAACGGCAGTATATTTATATGAATTCCTTTATCTTATATTTAGGTATAAAGTCGATTTTGTTGAACATACACATTTAGCAATAGATATCGAAATGCTTCAAATCATTAGCTTAAAATATTTAAAAAAGTTAACCTTCTTTATCGTAATGAAGGTGATATAAAGCCATGGAGGCATAACGACAATGCATTTAGAAGAATTCCGTAATCTTCTGTTTAGGTATAAATTCGATTTTCTTTTACATACACATTAAGCAAGCGATATCGAAATGCTTCAAATCATTAGTTAAACAAATTTAAGTTAATTAACCTTCTTTAACGTACTGAAGTTGATATAAAGCCATGGCGGCATAACGACAGTACACTTGGAAGAATACCGTAGTCTTATATTTAGGCATAAAGTCGATTTTCTTTTATATACGCATTAAGCAATCGATATCGAAACGCTTCAAATAACTGGTTTAACATATTTAAGTTGATTAACCTTCTTTAACGAACTGAAGTTAACATAAAGCCATAACGGCATAACGGCAGTGCATTTAGAAGAATTCCGTTATCGTATAATTATGTATAAAGTCGATTTTCTTGTATATTCACATTAAGCAATCCATAACGAAATGCTTCAAATCATTAGTTTAACATATTTAAGTTAATTAACCTTCTTTATCTTACTGAAGTTTACATAAAGCCATAACGGTATAACGGCAGTGCATTTGGAAGAATTCCGTTAACTTATATTTAGGTATGATGTCGATTTTGCTGTATATACAAATTTAGCAATCGATATCGAGATGCTTCAAATCATTAGTTTAACATATGTAAGTTAATTAACCTTATTTTTCTTACTGAAGTTTACGTAAAGTCATAGCGGTAAAACGGCAATGCATTTGGAAGAATCCCGTTATCTTAGATTTAGGTATAAAGTCGATTCTGTTGTATATACACATTAGCAATCGATATAGAGATGGTTTAACTCATTAGTTTAACATATTTAAGTTAATACACCTTCTTTAACGATCTGAATTTGGCTTAAAGCCATGGCGGCATAACGGCAGTGCATTTAGAAGAATTCCGTAATCTTATATTTAGGTATAAAGTCGCTTTTCTTGTATATACACATTTAGCAATCTATAACGAAATGATTAAAATCATTAGTTTAAAATATTTAAGTTATTTAAACTTCTTTAACTTATTGAAGTTGATATAAAGCCATAACGGCATAACGGCAGTATATTTATATGAATTCCGTTATCTTATATTTAGGTATAAAGTCGATTTTGTTGTACATACGCATTTAGCAATCGATATCGAAATGCTTCAAATCATTAGTTTAACATATTTAAGTTAATTAACCTTCTTTAACGTAATGAAGGTGATATAAAGCCATGGCGGCATAACGACAGTGCAGGTAGAACAGTTCCATAATCTTATATTTAGGTATAAAGTCAATTTTCTTGTATATAAACATTTAGCAATCGATATCGAAATGCTTCAAATCATTAGTTTAACATATTTAAGTTAATTAACCTTCTTTAACGTATTAAAGTTGATATAAAGCCATGGCTGCATAACGACAGTACATTTGGAAAAATTCCGTAATCTTATATTTATGTAAAAAGTCGATTTTCTTGTATATACACATTTAGCGATCGATATCGAGACGCTTCAACTCATTAGTTTAACATATTTATGTTAATAAACCTTCTTTAACGATCTGAGGTTGGCATATAGCCATGGCGGCATAACGGCAGTGCATTTAGAAGAATTCCGTTATCTTATATTTAGGTATAAAGTCGATTTTCTTGTATATACACATTTAGCTATCGATATCGAAATGCTTCAAATCATTAGTTTAACATATTAAGTTAATAAACGCTTTTTAGCTTACAGAAGTCTACATACAGCCTTAAAGGTATAACGGCAGTGCATTTAGAAGAATTCCGTAATGTTATAATTTTATGTTTAGGTATAAAGTCGATTTTCTTGTATATACACATTTAGCTATCGATATCGAAATGCATCAATTAACTGGTTTAGCATATTTAAGTTAATTAACCTTATTTTTCTTACTGAAGTTAACGTAAAGCCATAACGGTATAACGGCAGTGCATTTGGAAGAATTCCGTAATCTTATATTTAGGTATAAAGTCGATTTTGTTGTACATACTTATTTAGCAATCGATATCGAAATGTTTCAAATCATTAGTTTAACATATTTAAGTTAGTTAACCTTCTTTACCGTAATGAAGGTGATATAAAGCCATGGCGGCATAATGACAGTGCATTTAGAAGAATTTCGTAATCTTATGTTTAGGTATAAATTCGATTTTCTTTTACATACACATTTGGCAAGCGATATCGAAATGCTTCAAATCATTAGTTTAACAAATTTAAGTTAATAAACCTTCTTTAACGATCTGAAGTTGGCTTAATGCCATGGCGGCATAACGGCAGTGCATTTAGAAGAAATCCGTAGTCTTATATTTAGGTATAAAGTCGATTTTCTTGTATATACACATTTAGCAATCTATAACGAAATGCTTCAAATCATTAGTTTAACATATTTAAGTTAATTAAACTTCTTTAACGTATTGAAGTTGATATAAAGCCAAGGCGGCATAACGACAGTGCATTTAGAAGAATTCCGTAATCTTATATTTAGGTATAAAGTCGATTTTGTTGTATATACACATTAGCAATCGATATCGAAATGCTTCAAATCATTAGTTTAACATATTTTAGTTAATTATCCTTCTTTAACGTATTGAAGTTGATATAAAGTCATAGCGGCAAAACGGCAGTGCATTTAGAAGAATTCCGTAATCTTATATTTTAGGTATAAAGTCGATTTTGTTGTATATACACATTGGCAATCGATATCGTGATGGTTGAACTCATTAGTTTAACATATTTAAGATAACTAACCTTATTTTTCTTACTGAAGTGTACATAAAGCCATAACGGTATAACGGCAGTGCATTTGGAAGTATTCCGTAATCTTATATTTAGGTATAAAGTCGATTTTGTTGTACATACTTATTTAGCAATCGATATCGAAATGTTTCAAATCATTAGTTTAACATATTTAAGTTAGTTAACCTTCTTTACCGTAATGAAGGTGATATAAAGCCATGGCGGCATAATGACAGTGCATTTAGAAGAATTTCGTAATCTTATGTTTAGGTATAAATTCGATTTTCTTTTACATACACATTTAGCAAGCGATATCGAAATGCTTCAAATCATTAGTTTAACAAATTTAAGTTAATAAACCTTCTTTAACGATCTGAAGTTGGCTTAATGCCATGGCGGCATAACGGCAGTGCATTTAGAAGAATTCCGTAGTCTTATATTTAGGTATAAAGTCGATTTTCTTGTATATACACATTTAGCAATCTATAACGAAATGCTTCAAATCATTAGTTTAACATATTTAAGTTAATTAAACTTCTTTAACGTATTGAAGTTGATATAAAGCCATGGCGGCATAACGACAGTGCATTTAGAAGAATTCCGTAATCTTATATTTAGGTATAAAGTCGATTTTGTTGTATATACACATTAGCAATCGATATCGAAATGCTTCAAATCATTAGTTTAACATATTTTAGTTAATTATCCTTCTTTAACGATCTGAAGTTGGCTTAATGCCATGGCGGCATAACGGCAGTGCATTTAGAAGAATTCCGTAATCTTATATTTAGGTATAAAGTCGATTTTGTTGTATATACACATTAGCAATCGATATAGAGATGGTTCAACTCAGTAGTTTAACATATTTAAGTTAATAAACCTTCTTTAACGATCTGAAGTTGGCTTAATGCCATGGCGGCATAACGGCAGTGCATTTAGAAGAATTCCGTAGTCTTATATTTAGGTATAAAGTCGATTTTCTGGTATATACACATTTTGCAATCGATATCGAAATGCTTCAAATAACTGGTGTAGCATATTTAAGTTAATTAACCTTCTTTATCTTACTGAAGTTTACATAAAGCCATAACTGCAGTATATTTATATGAATTCCGTTATCTTATATTTAGGTATAAAGTCGATTTTGTTGTACATACACATTTAGCAATCGATATCGAAATGCTTCAAATCATTAGTTTAACATATTTAAGTTAATTAACCTTCTTTAAATAACGGATGTTGGCATAAAGCCATGGCGGCATAACGGCAGTGCATTTAGAAGAATTCCGTAATCTTATATTTAGGTATAAAGTCGATTTTGTTGTTTATACACATTTACCAATCGATAACGAAATGTTTCAAATCATTAGTTTAACATATTTAAGTTAATTAACCTTCTTTAACGTAATGAAGGTGACATAAAGACATGGCGGCATAACGACAGTACATTTGGAAGAATTCCGTAATCTTATGTTTAGGTATAAATTCGCTTTTCTTGTACATACACATTTAGCAAGCGATATCGAAATGCTTCAAATCATTAGTTTAACAAATTTAAGTTAGTTAATCTTCTTTAACGTATTGAAGTTGATATAAAGCCATGGCGGCATAACGACA
Organism: Bactrocera correcta; assembly: GCA_027475135.1. NCBI lineage: Eukaryota > Metazoa > Arthropoda > Insecta > Diptera > Tephritidae > Bactrocera > Bactrocera correcta. Next base: position 156,005,704 of record CM050323.1, read on the forward strand.
GTACATTTGGAAGAATTCCGTAGTCTTATATTTAGGTATAAAGTCGATTTTCTTTTATATATGCATTAAGCAATCGATATCGAAATGCTTCAAATAACTGGTTTAACATATTTAAGTTAATAAACCTTCTTTAGCGAACTGAAGTTAACATAAAGCCATAACGGTATAACGGCAGTGCATTTGGAAGAATTCCGTATACTTATATTTAGGTAAAATGTCGAATTTGTTGTATTTGCACATTTAGCAACCGATATTGAGATGCTGCAAATCATTAGTTTAAAATATTTAAGTTAATTGACCTTATTTTTCTTACGGTATAACGGCAGTGCATTTGGAAAAATTCCGTAATCTTATATTTAGGTATAAAGTCGATTTTGTTGTATATACACATTAGCAATCGATATCGAGATGGTTCAACTCATTAGTTTAACATATTTAAGTTAATAAAACTTCTTTAGCGATCTGAAGTTGGCTTAAAGCCATGGCGGCATAACGGCAGTGCATTTAGAAGAATTCCGTAATCTTATATTTAGGTATAAAGTCGATTTTCTTGTATATACACATTTAGCAATCGATAACGAAATGCTTCAAATCATTAGTTTAACATCTTTAAGTTATTTAACCTTCTTTAACGTATTGAAGTTTATATAAAGTCATAGCGGCATAACAGCAGTGCATTTAGAAGAATTCCGTAAACTTATATTTAGGTATAAAGTCGATTTTGTTGTATATACACATTAGCAATCGATATCGAGATGGTTCAACTCATTAGTTTAACATATTTAAGTTAATTATTATTATTTTTCTTACTGAAGTGTACATAAAGCCATAACGGTATAACGGCAGTACATTCGGAAGAACTCCGTAATCTTATATTTAGGTATAAAGTCGATTTTCTTGTACTTACACATTTAACAATATATATCGAAATACTTCAAATAACTGGTTTAGCATATTTAAGTTAATTAACCTTCTTTATCTTAATGAAGTTTACATAAAGCCATAACGGCATAACGGCAGTATATTTATATGAATTCCGTTATCTTATATTTAGGTATAAAGTCGATTTTGTTGTACATACGCATATAGCAATCGATATCGAAATGCTTTAAATTTTAAATCATTAGTTTAACATATTTAAGTTAATTAAGATTCTTTAACGTAATGAAGGTGATATAAAGCCATGGCGGCATAACGACAGTGCAGGTAGAACAGTTCCATAATCTTATATTTAGGTATAAAGTCGATTTTGTTGTATATACGCATTTAGCAATCGATGTCGAAATGCTTCAAATCATATGTTTAACATATTTAAGTTAATTGACCTTCTTTAACGTATTGAAGTTGATATAAAGCCATGGCGGCATAACGACAGTACATTTGGAAGAATTCCGCAGTCTTATATTTAGGTATAAAGTAAATTTTCTTGTATATAAACATTTAGCAATCGATATCGAAATGCTTCAAATCTATCGTTTAACATATTTATGTTAATAAACCTTCTTTAACGATCAGAAGTTGGCAAAAAATCCTGGCGGCATATCGGCAGAGCATGTAGAAGAATTCCGTAATCTTATATTTAGGTATAAGGTCGATTTTCTTGTATATACACATTTAGCTGTCGATATCGAAATGCTTCATATTATTAGTTTAGCATATTAAGTTAATAAACGCTTTTTAGCTTACTGAAGTCTACATAAAGCTTTAACGGTATAACGGCAGTGCATTTAGAAGAATTCCGTAATGTTATAATTTTATATTTAGGTACAAAGTCGATTTTCTTGTATTTACACATTTAGCAATCGATATCGAAATGCTTCAAATAACTGGTTTAGCATATTTAAGTTAATTAACCTTCTTTATCTTACTGAAGTTTACATAAAGCCATAACGGCATAACGGCAGTATATTTATATGAATTCCGTTATCTTATATTTAGGTATAAAGTCGATTTTGTTGTACATACACATTCAGCACTCGATATCGAAATGCTTGAAATCATTAGTTTAACATATTTAAATAAATTAACCTTCTTTAACGTATTGAAGTTGATATAAGGCCATGGCGGCATAACGACAGTACATTTAGAAGAATTCCGTTGTCTTATATTTAGATATTAAGTCGATTTTCTGGTACATATGCATTAAGCAATCGATGTCGAAATGCTTCAAATAACTGGTTTAGCATATTTAAATTAATTAACTTTCTTTATCTTACTGATGTTTACATAAAGCCATAACGGCAGTATATTTATGTGAATTCCGTTATCTTATATTTAGGTATAAAGTCGATTTTGTTGTATATACGCATTTAGCAATCGATGTCGAAATGCTTCACATCATATGTTTAACATATTTAAGTTAATTAACCTTCTTTAACGTATTGAAGTTGATATAAAGCCATGGCGGCATAACGACAGTACATTTGGAAGAATTCCGCAGTCTTATATTTAGGTATAAAGTAAATTTTCTTGTATATAAACATTTAGCAATCGATATCGAAATGCTTCAAATCATTCGTTTAACATATTTAAGTTAATAAACCTTCTCTAACTATCTGAAGTTGGCTTAAAGCCATGGCGGCATAACGGCAGTGCATGTAGAAGAATTCCGTAATCTTATATTTAGGTACAAAGTCGATTTTCTTGTATATACACAGTTAGCTATCGATATCGAAATGCTTCAAATCATTCGTTTAACATATTTATGTTAATAAACCTTTTTTAACGATCTGAAGTTGGCAAAAAGGCCTGGCGGCATAACGGCAGAGCATGGAGAAGAATTCCGTAATCTTATATTTAGGTATAAAGTCGATTTTCTTGTATATACACATTTAGCTGTCGATATCGAAATGCTTCATATTATTAGTTTAATATATTAAGTTAATAAACGCTTTTTAGCTTATTGAAGTCTACATAAAGCCTTAACGGTATAACGGCAGTGCATTTAGAAGAATTCCGTAATGTTATAATTTTATATTTAGGTACAAAGTCGATTTTCTTGTATTTACACATTTAGCAATCGATATCGAAATGCTTCAAATAACTGGTTTAGCATATTTCAGTTAATTAACCTTCTTTATCTTACTGAAGTTTACATAAAGCAATAATGGCATAACGGCAGTATATTTATATGAATTCCGTTATCTTATATTTAAGTATAAAGTCGATTTGGTTGTACATACACATTTAGAAATCGATATCGAAATGCTTCAAATCACTAGTTTAACATATTTAAGTTAGTTAACCTTCTTAACCGTAATGAAGGTGATATAAAGCCATGGCGGCATAACGACAGTACATTTGGAAGAATTCCGTAGTCTTATATTTAAGTTTAATGTCGATTTTCTTTTATATGTATATGCATTAAGCAATCGATATCGAAATGCTTCAAATAACTGGTTTAACAAATTTATGTTTATAAACCTTCTTTAACGAACTGATGTTAACATAAAGCCATAACGGCATAACGGCAGTGCATTTGGAAGAATTCCGTTATCGTATATTTATGTATAAAGTCGATTTTCTTGTATACTCACATTTAGCAATCGATAACGAAATGCTTCAAATCATTAGTTTAACATATTTAAGTTAATTAACCTTATTTTTCTTACTGAAGTTTACGTAAAGTCATAACGGTATGACGGCAGTGCATTTGGATGAATTCCGTAATTTTATATTTAGGTATAAAGTCGATTTTGTTATATATACACATTAGCAATCGATATAGAGATGGTTCAACTCATTAGTGTAACATATATAAGTTAATAAACCTTCTTTAAAGATCTGAATTTGACTTAAAGGCATGGCGGCATAACGGCAGTGCATTTAGAAGTATTCCGTAATCTTATATTTAGGTATAAAGTCGATTTTCTTGTATATACACATTTAGCAATCGATATCGAAATGCTTCAAATCATTAAGTTAATATATTTAAGTTAATAAACCTTCTTTTTCTTACTGAAGTTGATATAAAGCCATGGCGGCATAACGACAGTGCATTTAGGAGAATTCCGTAATCTTATATTTAGGTATATAGTCGATGTTGTTGTATATACACATTAGCAATCGATATCGAAATGCTTGAAATCAGTAGTTTAACATATTTAAGTTAATTATCCTTCTTTAACGATCTGAAGTTGGCTTAATGCCATGGCGGCATAACGGCAGTGCATTTAGAAGTATTCCGTAATCTTATATTTAGGTATAAAGTCGATTTTCTTGTATATACACATTAGCAATCGATATCGAAATGCTTGAAATCAGTAGTTTAACATATTTAAGTTAATTATCCTTCTTTAACGATCTGAAGTTGGCTTAATGCCATGGCGGCATAACGGCAGTGCATTTAGAAGAATTTCGTAATCTTATATTTAGGTATAAAGTCGATTTTGTTGTATATACACATTAGCAATCGATATCGAGATGGTTCAACTCATTAGTTTAACATATTTAAGTTAATTAACCTTATTTTTCTTACTGAAGTGTACATAAAGCCATAAAGGTATAACGGCAGTGCATTTGGAAAAATTCCGTAATCTTATATTTAGGTATAAAGTCGATTTTCTTATATTTACACATTTAACAATATATATCGAAATGCTTCAAATAACTGGTTTAGCATATTTAAGTTAATTAACCTTCTTTAACTTAATGAAGTTTACATAAAGCCATAACGGCATAACGGCAGTATATTTATATGAATTCCGTTATCTTATATTTAGGTATAAAGTCGATTTTGTTGTATATACACATTTAGCAATCGATATCGAAATGCTTTAAATCATTAGTTTAACATATTTAAGTTAATTAACCTTCTTTAACGTACTGAGGTTGATATAAAGCCATGGCGGCATAACGGCAGTGCATTTAGAAGAATTCCGTAGTCTTATATTTAGGTATAAAGTCGATTTTGTTGTATATACGCATTTAGCAATCGATATCGAAATGCTTCAAATCATATGTTTAACATATTTAAGTTAATTAACCTTCTTTAACGTATTGAAGTTGATATAAAGCCATGGCGGCATAACGACAGTACATTTGGAAAAATTCCGCAGTCTCATATTTAGGTATAAATTCAATTTTCTTGTACATAAACATTTAGCAATCGATATCGAAATGCTTCAATTCATTCGTTTAACATATTTAAGTTAATAAACCTTCTTTAACGATCTGAAGTTGGCATATAGCCATGGCGGCATAACAGCAGTGCATGTAGAAGGATTCCGTAATCTTATATTTAGGAATAAAGTCGATTTTCTTGTATATACACATTAAGCTATCGATATCGAGATGCTTCAAATTATTAGTTTAACATATTAAGTTAATAAAAGCTTTTTAGCTTACTGAAGTCTACATAAAGCCTTAACGGTAAAACGGCAGTGAATTTAGAAGAATTCCGTAATGTTATATTTTTATATTTAGGTACAAAGTCGATTTTCTTGTATTTACACATTTAGCAATCGATATCGAAATGCTTCAAATAACTGGTTTAGCATATTTAAGTTAATTAACCTTCTTTATCTTACTGAAGTTTACATAAAGCCATAACGTCATAACTGCAGTATATTTATATGAATTCCGTTTTCTTATATTTAGGTATAAAGTCGATTTTGTTGTACATACACATTCAGCACTCGATTTCGAAATGCTTCAAATTATTAGTTTAACATATTTAAGTTAATTAACCTTCTTTAGATAAATTTCTTTAACGTATTGAAGTTGATATAAAACCATGGCGGCATAACGATAGTGCACTTAGTAGAATTCCGTTATCTAATATTTAGGTATAAAGTCGGTTTTCTTGTATATACACATTTTGCAATCGATATCGAAATGCTTCAAATAACTGGTTTACCATATTTAAGTTAATTAACCTTCTTTATCTTACCGTAGTTTACATAAAGCCATAACGGCATAACGGCAGTATATTTGGGTGAATTCCGTAATCTTTTATTTAGGTATAAAATCGATTTTGTTGTACATACACATTTAGCAATCGATATCGAAATGCTTCAAATCATTAGTTTAGCATATTTAAGTAAATTAACCATCTTTAGCGTACTGAAAATTATATAAAGCCATAACGGCATAACGGGAGTGTATTTCAATGAAATCCGTAAACTTATATGTAGATATAAACTCGACTTTCTTGTATATACTCATTTAGCAATCGATATCGAAATGCTTTAACTCATTAGTTTAATATATTTAAGTTAATAAAGCTTCTTCAACGTAATGAAGGTGGCATAAAGCCATAACGGCATAACGGGAGTGTATTTCGATGAATTCCGTAATCTTATATTTTGTTATAAAGTCGATTTTCTTGTATATATACATATAGAAATCATTCAAATCATTAGTTTAAAATATTTAAGTTCATAAACCTTCTTTAACGAACTGAAGTTGGCATAATGCAATTGCGGCATAACGGCAGTGCATTTAGAAGAATTCCGTAATCTTATATTTAGGCATAAAGTCGATTTTGTTGTATATACGCATTTAGCAATCGATATCGAAATGCTTCAATTAACTGGTTTAACATATTTAAGTTAATAAACCTTCTTTAACGAACTGAAGTTAACATAAAGCCATAACGGCAGTGCATTTAAAATAATTCCGTTATTTTATATTTAGGTATTAAGCCGATTTTCTTGTATATACAAATTTAGCAATCGATATCGAAATGCTTCAAATCATTAGTTTAACATATTTAAGTTAATAATCCTTCTTCAACGAACGGAAGTTGGCATAAAGCCATGGCGGCATAACGGCAGTGCATGTAGAAGAATTCCGTAATCTTATATTTAGGTATAAAGTCGATTTTGTTGTATATACGCATTTAGCAATCGATATCGAAATGGTGCAAATAACTGGTTTAACATATTTAAGTTAATAAACCTTCTTTAACGAACTGAAGTTAACATAAAGCCATAACGGCAGTGCATTTGGAAGAATTCCGTAAACTTATATTTAGGTATAAAGTCGATTTTGTATATAAACACATTTAGCAATCGATATCGAGATGCTTCAACTCATTTTATCATATTTATGCTAATAAACCTTCTTTAACGAACTGAAGTTGGCATAAAGCCATGGCGGCATAACAGCAGTGCATGTAGAAGAATTCCGTTAGCTTATATTTAGGTGTAGATTCGATTTTCTTGTATATGCACATTTAGCAATCGATATCGAGATGCTTCAAATCATTAGTTTACCAAATTTCAGTTAATTGAACATCTTTATTTTACTGAAGTCTACAAAAGCCTTAACGGCATAATGGCAGTGCATTTAGAAGAATTACGTAATCTTATATTTAGGTATAAAGTCGATTTTCTTGTATATATGCATTAAGCATCGATATCGATATCGATATGCTTCAAATCATTCCTTAACGAACGGAAGTTGGCTTAAAGCCATGGCGGCATAACGGCAGTGCATTTTGAAGAACTCCGTAATCTTATATTTATGTATAAAGTCGATTTTCTTATATATACACATTTAGCAATCGATATCGAAATGCTTCAAATCATTAGTTCAACATATTTAATTTAATAAGCCTTCTTTAACGAACGGAAGTTTGCGTAAAGCCATGCCGGCATAACGGTAGTGCATTTAGAGGAATTCCGTAACCTTATATTTAGGTATAAAGTCGATTTTGTTGTATATACACATTTAGCAATCGATATCGAGATGCTTCAACTCATTAGTTTAACATATTTAAGTTAATAAACCTTCTATATCGAACTGAAGTTGGCATAAAGCCATGGCGGCATAACGGCAGTGCATGTAGAAGAATTCCGTAATGTTATATTTAGGTATAAAGTCGATTTTCTTTCATATACACATTTAGATATCGATATTGAAATGCTTCAAATCATTAGTTTAACATATTAAGTTAATAAACATTTTTTAGCTTACTGAAGTCTGCATAAAGCCATGGCGGCATAACGTCAGTGCATTTAGAAGAATTTCGTAATCTTATATTTAGGTATAAAGTCGATTTTCTTGTATATACGCATCTAGAAATCGATATCGAAATGCTTCAAATCATTAGCTTAACATATTTAAGTTAATTAACCTTCTTTAACGTATTGAAGTTCATATAAAGCCATGGTGGCATAACGATAGTAGATTTGGAAGAATTCCGTAATCTTATATTTAGGTATAAAGTCGATTTTGTTGTATATACACATTTAGCAATCGATATCGAAATGCTTCAAATCATTAGTTCAACATATTTAAGTTAACTAACCTTCTTTATCTTACTGAAGTTTACATAAAGCCAAAACGGTATAACGGCAGCGCATTTGGAAGAATTCCGTAATCTTATATTTAGGTAAAAAGTCAATTTTCTTGTATATACACATTTAGCTATCGGTATCGAAATGCTTCAAATCATTAGTTTAACATATTAAGTTAATAAACATTTTTTAGCTTACTGAAGTCTACATAAAGCCTTAACGGTATAACGGCAGTGCATTTAGAAGAATCCCGTTATCTTATATTTAGGTATAAATTCGATTTTCTTGTATATACGCATTTAGCAAGCGATATCGAAATGCTTCAAATCATTAGTTTAACATATTTTAGTTAATTAACCTTCTTTAACGTATTGAAGTTGGCATAAAGCCATGGCGGCATATATTTAGGTATAAAGTCGATTTTCTTGTATATACACATTTAGCAAGCGATATCGAGATGCTTCAAATCATTAGTTTAACATATTTAAGTTATTTAACCTTCTTTAACGTAATGAAGGTGATATAAAGCCATGGCGGCATAACGACAGTACATTTGGAAGTACTCCGTAATCTTATGTTTAGATATAAATTCGATTTTCTTTTAAATACACATTTAGCAATCGATATCGAAATGCTTCAAATCATTAGTTTACCAAATTTCAGTTAATTAAACATCTTTATTTTACTGAAGTCTACAAAAGCCTTAACGGCATAACGGCAGTGCATTTGGAAGAGTTCCGTAATCTTATATTTAGGTATTAAGTCGATTTTGTTGTATATACGCATTTAGCAATCGACATCGAAATGCTTCAAATCACGAGTTAAACATATTAAGTTAATTAACCTTCTTTAACGAACGGAAGTTGGCGTAAAGCCATGGCGGCATAACGGCAGTGCATGTAGAAGATTTCCGTAATCTTATATTTAGGTATAAAGTCGATTTTGTTGTATATGCGCATTTAGCAATCGATATCGAAATGCTGAAAATAACTGGTTTAACATATTTAAGTTAATAATCCTTCTTCAACGAACGGAAGTTGGCATAAAGCCATGGCGGCATAACGGCAGCGCATGTAGAAGAATTCCGTAATCTTATATTTAGGTATAAAGTCGATTTTGTTGTATATGCACATTTAGCAATCGATATCGAAATGCTGCAAGTAACTGGTTAAACATATTTAAGTTAATAAACCTTCTTTAACGAACTGAAGTTAACATAAAGCCATAACGGCAGTGCATTTGGAAGAATTCCGTAAACTTATATTTAGGTATAAAGTCGATTTTGTATATAAACACATTTAGCAATCGATATCGAGATGCTTCAACTCATTTTATCATATTTATGCTAATAAACCTTCTTTAACGAACTGAAGTTGGCATAAAGCCATGGCGGCATAACGGCAGTGCATGTAGAAGTATTCCGTTAGCTTATATTTAGGTGTAGATTCGATTTTCTTGTATATGCACATTTAGCAATCGATATCGAGATGCTTCAAATCATTAGTTTAACAAATTTAAGTTAATTAGCCTTTTTTAACGTAATGAAGGTGACATAAAGACATGGCGGCATAACGACAGTACATTTGGAAGAATTCCGTAATCTTATGTTTAGGTATAAATTCGATTTTCTTTTATATACACATTTAGCAATCGATATCGAAATGCTTCAAATCATTAGTTTACCAAATTTCAGTTAATTAAACATCTTTATTTTACTGAAGTCTACAAAAGCCTTAACGGCATAATGGCAGTGCATTTAGAAGAATTACGTAATCTTATATTTAGGTATAAAGTCGATTTTCTTGTATATATGCATTAAGCATCGATATCGATATCGATATGCTTCAAATCATTCTTTAACGAACGGAAGTTGGCTTAAAGCCATGGCGGCATAACGGCAGTGCATCTAGAAGAACTCCGTTATCATATATTTATGTATAAAGTCGATTTTCTTATATATACACATTTAGCAATCGATATCGAAATGCTTCAAATCATTAGTTCAACATATTTAATTTAATAAACCTTCTTTAACGAACGGAAGTTGGCGTAAAGCCATGGCGGCATAACGGTAGTGCATTTAGAGGAATTCCGTAACCTTATATTTAGGTATAAAGTCGATTTTGTTGTATATACACATTTAGCAATCGATATCGAGATGCTTCAACTCATTAGTTTAACATATTTAAGTTAATAAACCTTCTATATCGAACTGAAGTTGGCATAAAGCCATGGCGGCATAACGGCAGTGCATGTAGAAGAATTCCGTAATGTTATATTTAGGTATAAAGTCGATTTTGTTGTATATACATATTTAGCAATCGATATCGAAATGCTTCAAATCATTAGTTTAACATATTTAAGTTAATTAACCTTTTTTAACGTGTTGAAGTTGATATAAAGCCATGGCGGCATAACGGCAGTGCATTTAGAAGAATTCCGTAATCTTATATTTAGGTATAAAGTCGATTTTGTTGTATACAAACATTTAGCAATCGATATCGAGATTTTTCAACTCATTAGCTTAACATATTTAAGTTAATAAACCTTCTTTAACGATCTGAAGTTGGCATATAGCCACGGCGGCATTACGGCAGTGCATGCAGAAGAATTCCGTAATGTTATATTTAGGTATAACGATTTTCTTGTATATACACATTTAGCAATCGATATCGAGATGCTTCAAATCATTAGTTTAACACATTTAAGTTATTTAGCCTTCTTTAACGTAATGAAGGTGATATAAAGCCATGGCGGCATAACGACAGTACATTTGGAAGTATTCCGTAATCTTATGTTTAGATATAAATTCGATTTTCTTTTATATACACATTTAGCAATCGATATCGAAATGCTTTAAATCATTAGTTTACCAAATTTCAGTTAATTAAACATCTTTATTTTACTGAAGTCTACAAAAGCCTTAACGGCATAACGGCAGTGCATTTGGAAGAGTTCCGTAATCTTATATTTAGGCATTAAGTCGATTTTGTTGTATATACGCATTTAGCAATCGACATCGAAATGCTTCAAATCACGAGTTTAACATATTTAAGTTAATTAACCTTCTTTATCTTACTGAAGTTTACATAAAGCCTTAACGGTATAACGGCAGTGCATTTAGAAGAATCCCGTTATCTTATACAGGGTAAGCCATTTAAAGTTGACCCATCTGGCAACGCTGTAACTTTTAACAGCGCTGACAAATCGGCTAATGTCATACCGCGTTAGAAGCGTCATTCGAAGACAATTTATACCATGGAACAGTACACTCCAAAAGAACGCGCTGAAATATTTCAGCTTTATATTCAATATAACTTTTCAATTGTGTTAACTCAACGTGCGTTTCGCAAAAAAAATAAAGTGAAAAGTGCTCCAGTTAAGAACACAATTAAGTCTTTATACGCAAAATTTGTGAACACCGGTAATCTCAGTAATGGCAGTCATGCATCCAGACAACGCACAAGACGTTCTGATGAAAATATCGAAGCTGTACGAGCCAGTATTGAGGGACTCCATCGACATCGAGTTATCGCCGCTCTCAGGAATTAGACATCTCTCGCACCACTCTCCGACGCATAATTCATAAAGATTTGAAGATGTTTCCATATAAAATTCAAATGGCACAAAAACTAAACCCAGCTGATTATCCGCGACGCCTTAATTTTGGCAAACAAACAAATGGGTCAACTTTAAATGGCCTACCCTGTATTTAGGTATAAATTCGATTTTCTTGTATATACGCATTTAGCAAGCGATATCGAAATGCTTCAAATCATTAGTTTAACATATTAAGTTAATTAACCTTCTTTAACGTATTGAAGTTGATATAAAGCCATGGCGGCATAACGGCAGTGCATTTAGAAGAATTCCGTAATGTTATAATTTTATATTTAGGTATAAAGTCGATTTTCTTGTATTTACACATTTAGCAATCGATATCGAAATGCTTCAGATAAGTGGTTTAACATATTTTAGCTAATAAACCTCCTTTAGCGAACTGAAGTTGACATAAAGCCATAACGGTACCGCATTTGGAAGAATTCCGTAGTCTTATATTTAGGCATAAAGTCGATTTTTCTGTATATACACATTTTGCAGTCGATATCGAAATGCTTCAAATAACTGGTTTAGCATTTTTAAGTTAATTAACCTTTTTTATCTTTCTGAAGTTTACATAAAGCCATAACGGCAGTATATTTATATGAATTCCGTTATCTTATATTTAGGTATAAAGTCGATTTTTTTGTACATACGCATTTAGCAATCGATATCGAATTGCTTCAAATCATTAGTTTAACATATTTAAGTTATTTAACGCTCTTTATCTTACTGAAGTCTACAAAGGCCTTAACGACATAACGACAGTATATTTGGAAGAATTCCGTAATCTTATATTTAGGTATAATGTCGATTTTGTTGTATATACACATTTAGCAATCGATATCGAAATGCTTCAAATCATTAGTTCAACATATTTAAGTTAACTAACCTTCTTTATCTTACTGAAGTTTACATAAAGCCAAAACGGTATAACGGCAGCGCATTTGGAAGAATTCCGTAATCTTATATTTAGGTAAAAAGTCAATTTTCTTGTATATACACATTTAGCTATCGGTATCGAAATGCTTCAAATCATTAGTTTAACATATTAAGTTAATAAACATTTTTTAGCTTACTGAAGTCTACATAAAGCCTTAACGATATAACGGCAGTGCATTTAGAAGAATCCCGTTATCTTATATTTAGGTATAAATTCGATTTTCTTGTATATACGCATTTAGCAAGCGATATCGAAATGCTTCAAATCATTAGTTTAACATATTTTAGTTAATTAACCTTCTTTAACGTATTGAAGTTGGCATAAAGCCATGGCGGCATATATTTAGGTATAAAGTCGATTTTCTTGTATATACACATTTAGCAAGCGATATCGAGATGCTTCAAATCATTAGTTTAACATATTTAAGTTATTTAACCTTCTTTAACGTAATGAAGTTGATATAAAGCCATGGCGGCATAACGACAGTACATTTGGAAGTACTCCGTAATCTTATGTTTAGATATAAATTCGATTTTCTTTTAAATACACATTTAGCAATCGATATCGAAAAGCTTCAAATCATTAGTTTACCAAATTTCAGTTAATTAAACATCTTTATTTTACTGAAGTCTACAAAAGCCTTAACGGCATAACGGCAGTGCATTTGGAAGAGTTCCGTAATCTTATATTTAGGTATTAAGTCGATTTTGTTGTATATACGCATTTAGCAATCGACATCGAAATGCTTCAAATCACGAGTTAAACATATTAAGTTAATTAACCTTCTTTAACGAACGGAAGTTGGCGTAAAGCCATGGCGGCATAACGGCAGTGCATGTAGAAGAATTCCGTAATCTTATATTTAGGTATAAAGTCGATTTTGTTGTATATACGCATTTAGCAATCGATATGGAAGTGCTGAAAATAACTGGTTTAACATATTTAAGTTAATAATCCTTTTTCAACGAACGGAAGTTGGCATAAAGCCATGGCGGCATAACGGCAGCGCATGTAGAAGAATTCCGTAATCTTATATTTAGGTATAAAGTCGATTTTGTTGTATATGCACATTTAGCAATCGATATCGAAATGCTGCAAGTAACTGGTTTAACATATTTAAGTTAATAAACCTTCTTTAACGAACTGAAGTTAACATAAAGCCATAACGGCAGTGCATTTGGAAGAATTCCGTAAACTTATATTTAGGTATAAAGTCGATTTTGTATATAAACACATTTAGCAATCGATATCGAGATGCTTCAACTCATTTTATCATATTTATGCTAATAAACCTTCTTTAACGAACTGAAGTTGGCATAAAGCCATGGCGGCATAACGGCAGTGCATGTAGAAGTATTCCGTTAGCTTATATTTAGGTGTAGATTCGATTTTCTTGTATATGCACATTTAGCAATCGATATCGAGATGCTTCAAATCATTAGTTTAACAAATTTAAGTTAATTAGCCTTTTTTAACGTAATGAAGGTGACATAAAGACATGGCGGCATAACGACAGTACATTTGGAAGAATTCCGTAATCTTATGTTTAGGTATAAATTCGATTTTCTTTTATATACACATTTAGCAATCGATATCGAAATGCTTCAAATCATTAGTTTACCAAATTTCAGTTAATTAAACATCTTTATTTTACTGAAGTCTACAAAAGCCTTAACGGCATAATGGCAGTGCATTTAGAAGAATTACGTAATCTTATATTTAGGTATAAAGTCGATTTTCTTGTATATATGCATTAAGCATCGATATCGATATCGATATGCTTCAAATCATTCTTTAACGAACGGAAGTTGGCTTAAAGCCATGGCGGCATAACGGCAGTGCATCTAGAAGAACTCCGTTATCATATATTTATGTATAAAGTCGATTTTCTTATATATACACATTTAGCAATCGATATCGAAATGCTTCAAATCATTAGTTCAACATATTTAATTTAATAAGCCTTCTTTAACGAACGGAAGTTGGCGTAAAGCCATGGCGGCATAACGGTAGTGCATTTAGAGGAATTCCGTAACCTTATATTTAGGTATAAAGTCGATTTTGTTGTATATACACATTTAGCAATCGATATCGAGATGCTTCAACTCATTAGTTTAACATATTTAAGTTAATAAACCTTCTATATCGAACTGAAGTTGGCATAAAGCCATGGCGGCATAACGGCAGTGCATGTAGAAGAATTCCGTAATGTTATATTTAGGTATAAAGTCGATTTTGTTGTATATACATATTTAGCAATCGATATCGAAATGCTTCAAATCATTAGTTTAACATATTTAAGTTAATTAACATTTTTTAACGTGTTGAAGTTGATATAAAGCCATGGCGGCATAACGGCAGTGCATTTAGAAGAATTCCGTAATCTTATATTTAGGTATAAAGTCGATTTTGTTGTATGTAAACATTTAGCAATCGATATCGAGATGCTTCAACTCATTAGCTTAACATATTTAAGTTAATAAACCTTCTTTAACGATCTGAAGTTGGCATATAGCCACGGCGGCATTACGGCAGTGCATGCAGAAGAATTCCGTAATGTTATATTTAGGTATAACGATTTTCTTGTATATACACATTTAGCAATCGATATCGAGATGCTTCAAATCATTAGTTTAACACATTTAAGTTATTTAGCCTTCTTTAACGTAATGAAGGTGATATAAAGCCATGGCGGCATAACGACAGTACATTTGGAAGTATTCCGTAATCTTATGTTTAGATATAAATTCGATTTTCTTTTATATACACATTTAGCAATCGATATCGAAATGCTTTAAATCATTAGTTTACCAAATTTCAGTTAATTAAACATCTTTATTTTACTGAAGTCTACAAAAGCCTTAACGGCATAACGGCAGTGCATTTGGAAGAGTTCCGTAATCTTATATTTAGGCATTAAGTCGATTTTGTTGTATATACGCATTTAGCAATCGACATCGAAATGCTTCAAATCACGAGTTTAACATATTTAAGTTAATTAACCTTCTTTATCTTACTGAAGTTTACATAAAGCCTTAACGGTATAACGGCAGTGCATTTAGAAGAATCCCGTTATCTTATACAGGGTAAGCCATTTAAAGTTGACCCATCTGGCAACGCTGTAACTTTTAACAGCGCTGACAAATCGGCTAATGTCATACCGCGTTAGAAGCGTCATTCGAAGACAATTTATACCATGGAACAGTACACTCCAAAAGAACGCGCTGAAATATTTCAGCTTTATATTCAATATAACTTTTCAATTGTGTTAACTCAACGTGCGTTTCGCAAAAAAAATAAAGTGAAAAGTGCTCCAGTTAAGAACACAATTAAGTCTTTATACGCAAAATTTGTGAACACCGGTAATCTCAGTAATGGCAGTCATGCATCCAGACAACGCACAAGACGTTCTGATGAAAATATCGAAGCTGTACGAGCCAGTATTGAGGGACTCCATCGACATCGAGTTATCGCCGCTCTCAGGAATTAGACATCTCTCGCACCACTCTCCGACGCATAATTCATAAAGATTTGAAGATGTTTCCATATAAAATTCAAATGGCACAAAAACTAAACCCAGCTGATTATCCGCGACGCCTTAATTTTGGCAAACAAACAAATGGGTCAACTTTAAATGGCCTACCCTGTATTTAGGTATAAATTCGATTTTCTTGTATATACGCATTTAGCAAGCGATATCGAAATGCTTCAAATCATTAGTTTAACATATTAAGTTAATTAACCTTCTTTAACGTATTGAAGTTGATATAAAGCCATGGCGGCATAACGGCAGTGCATTTAGAAGAATTCCGTAATGTTATAATTTTATATTTAGGTATAAAGTCGATTTTCTTGTATTTACACATTTAGCAATCGATATCGAAATGCTTCAGATAAGTGGTTTAACATATTTTAGCTAATAAACCTCCTTTAGCGAACTGAAGTTGACATAAAGCCATAACGGTACCGCATTTGGAAGAATTCCGTAGTCTTATATTTAGGCATAAAGTCGATTTTTCTGTATATACACATTTTGCAGTCGATATCGAAATGCTTCAAATAACTGGTTTAGCATTTTTAAGTTAATTAACCTTTTTTATCTTTCTGAAGTTTACATAAAGCCATAACGGCAGTATATTTATATGAATTCCGTTATCTTATATTTAGGTATAAAGTCGATTTTTTTGTATATACGCATTTAGCAATCGATATCGAATTGCTTCAAATCATTAGTTTAACATATTTAAGTTATTTAACGCTCTTTATCTTACTGAAGTCTACAAAGGCCTTAACGACATAACGACAGTATATTTGGAAGAATTCCGTAATCTTATATTTAGGTATAATGTCGATTTTCTTGTATATACACATTTAGCAATCGATATCGAAATGCTTCAAATCATTAGTTTAACATATTTAAGTAAATTAATCCTCTTTTTCTTACTGAAGTCTACAAAAGCCTTAACGGCATAACGGCAGTGCATTTGGAAGAGTTCCGTAATCTTATATTTAGGTATTAAGTCGATTTTGTTGTATATACGCATTTAGCAATCGACATCGAAATGCTTCAAATCACGAGTTTAACATATTTAAGATAATTAACCCTCTTTATCTTACTGAAGTCTACAAACGCCTTAACGGCATAACGGCAGTGCATTTAGAAGAATTCCGTAATCCTCTATTTAGGCATAAAGTCGATTTTTTTGTATATACTCATTTAGCTATCGATATCGAAATGCTTCAAATCATTAGTTTAGCATATTTAAATTAATTAACCTTCTTTAACGTAATGAAGGTGATATAAAGCCATGGCACCATAACGACAGTGCATTTCGAAGAATTTCGTAATCTTATATTTAGGTATAAAATCGTTTTTCTTGTATATACTCATTTAGCAATCGATATCGAAATGCTTCAAATCATTAGTTTAATATATTTAAGTTAATTAACTTTCTTTAACGTAATGAAGGTGATATAAAGCCATGGCGCCATAACGACAGTGCATGTAGAAGAATTCCGTAATCTTATATTTAGGTATAAAGTCGATATCCTTGTATTTACACATTTAGCAATCGATATCGAAAATCTTCAAATCATTAGTTTAACATATTTAAGTTAATTAACCTTATTTAACCAAATGAAGGTAATATAAAGCCATGGCGGCATAACGACAGTGCATTAAGAAGAATTCCGTAATCTTATATTTAGGTATAAAGTCGATTTTCTTGTATATACGCATTTAGCAATCGATATCGAAATGCTTCAACTAACTGGTTTAGCATATTTAGGTTAATTAACCTTCTTTATCTCGCCGAAGTTTACATAAAGCCATAACGGCATAACGGCAGTATATTTGTGTGAATTCCGTAATCTTTTATTTAGGTATAAAATCGATCTTGTTGTACATACACATTTAGCAATCGATACCGAAATGCTTCAAATCATTAGTTTAGCATATTTAAGTAAATTAACCTTCTTTAACGAACGAAAGTTGGCATAAAGCCATAACGGTATAACGGCAGTGCATTTGGAGGAATTCCGTAATCTTATATTTAGGTATAAAGTCGATTTTGTTGTATAGACACATATAGCAATCGATATCGAGATGCTTCAACTCATTAGCTTATCATATTTAAGTTAATAAACCTTCTTTAACGATCTGAAGTTGGCATATAGCCACGGCGGCATAACGACAATACATTTGGAAGAATTCCGTAGTCTTATATTTAGGAATAAAGTCGATTTTCTTGTATATACACATTTAGCCATTGATATCGAAATGCTTCAAATCATTAGTTTAACATATTAAGTTAATAAACGCTTTTTAGCTTACTGAAGTCTACATAAAGCCTTAACAGTATAACGGCAGTGCATTTAGAAGAATTCCGTAATGTTATAATTTTATATTTAGGTATAAAGTCGATTTTCTTGTATTTACACATTTAGCAATATATATCGAAATGCTTCAAATAACTGGTTTAGCATATTTAAGTTAATTAACCTTCTTTATCTTAATGAAGTTTACATAAAGTCATAACGGCATAACGGCAGTATATTTATATGAATTCCGTTATCTTATATTTAGGTATAATGACGATTTATTGTACATACGCATTTAGAAATCGATATCGAAATGCTTCAAATCATTAGTTTAACATATTTAAGTTAATTAACCTTCTTTAGCGCAATGAAGGTGTTATAAAGCCATTGCGGCATAACGACAGTGCAGGTAGAAGAGTTCCGTAATCTTATATTTAGGTATAAAGTCAATTTTCTTGTATATAAACTTTTAGCAATCGATAGCGAAATGTTTCAAATCATTAGATTAACATATCTAAGTAATTAACCCTCTTTAATGATCTGAAGTTGGCATATAGCCATGGCGGCATAACGGCAGTGCATGTAGAAGAATTCCGTAATCTTATATTTAGGTATAAAGTCGATTTTCTTGTATATACACATTTAGCTATCGATATCGAAATGCTTCAAGTCATTCGTTTATCATATTTATGTTAGTAAACCTTCCTTAACGATATGAAGTTGGCATATAGCCGTGGCGGCATAACGGCAGTGTATGTAGAAAAATTCCGTAATCTTATATTTAGGTATAAAGTCGATTTTCTGGTAAATACACATTAAGCAATCGATATCGAAATGCTTCAAATAACTGGTTTAGCATATTAAATTAATTAACCTTCTTTATCTTACTGAAGTTTACATAAAGCCATAACGGCATAACGGCAGTATATTTATATGAATTCCGTAATCTTATATTTAGGTATAAAGTCGATTTTCTTGTATATACACATTTAGCTGTCGATATCGAAATGCTTCATATTATTAGTTTAACATATTAAGTTAATAAACACTTTTTAGCTTACTGAAGTCTACATAAAGCCTTAACGGTATAACGGCAGTGCATTTAGAAGAATTCCGTAATGTTATAATTTTATATTTAGGTACAAAGTCGATTTTCTTGTACTTACACATTAAGCAATCGATATCGAAATGCTTCAAATAACTGGTTTAACATATTTAAGTTAATAAACCTTCTTTAACGATCTGAATTTGACTTAAAGCCATGACGGCATAACGGCAGTGCATTTAGAAGAATTCCGTAACCTTATATTTAGGTATAAAGTCAATTTTTTTGTATATACACATTTAGCAATCTATAACGAAATGCTTCAAATCATTAGTTTAACATATTTAAGTTAATTAAACTTCTTTAACGTATTGAAGTTGATATAAAGCCATGGCGGCATAACGACAGTGCATTTAGAAGAATTCCGTAATCTTATATTTAGGTATAAAGTCGATTTTCTTGTATATACACATTTAGCAATCTATAACGAAATGCTTCAAATCATTAGTTTAACATATTTAAGTTAATTAAACTTCTTTAACATATTGAAGTTGATATAAAGCCATGGCGGCATAACGACAGTGCATTTAGAAGAATTCTGTTATCTAATATTTAGGTATAAAGTCGATTTTCTTGTATATACACATTAGCAATCGATATCGAAATGCTTGAAGTCAGTAGTTTAACATATTTAAGTTAATTATCCTTCTTTAACGATCTGAAGTTGGCTTAATGCCATGGCGGCATAACGGCCGTGCATTTAGAAGAATTCCGTAATCTTATATTTAGGTATAAAGTCAATTTTTTTGTATATACACATTAGCAATCGATATCGAAATGCTTGAAGTCAGTAGTTTAACATATTTAAGTTAATTATCCTTCTTTAACGATCTGAAGTTGGCTTAATGCCATGGCGGCATAACGGCCGTGCATTTAGAAGAATTCCGTAATCTTATATTTAGGTATAAAGTCGATTTTCTTGTATATACACATTTAGCAATCTATAACGAAATGCTTCAAATCATTAGTTTAACATATTTAAGTTAATTAAACTTCTTTAACATATTGAAGTTGATATAAAGCCATGGCGGCATAACGACAGTGCATTTAGAAGAATTCTGTTATCTAATATTTAGGTATAAAGTCGATTTTCTTGTATTTACACATTTAGCAATCGATATCGAAATGCTTCAAATAACTGGTTTAGCATATTTAAGTTAATTAACCTTCTTTATCTTACTGAAGTTTACATAAAGCCATAACGGCATAACGGCAGTATATTTATATGAATTCCGTTATCTTATATTTAGGTATAAAGTCGATTTTGTTGTACATACACATTCAGCACTCGATATCGAAATGCTTGAAATCATTAGTTTAACATATTTAAGTAAATTAACCTTCTTTAACGTATTGAAGTTGATATAAGGCCATGGCGGCATAACGACAGTTCATTTAGAAGAATTCCGTAGTCTTATATTTAGATATTAAGTCGATTTTCTGGTATATATACATTAAGCAATAGATGTCGAAATGCTTCAAATAACTGGTTTAGCATATTTAAGTTAATTAACCTTCTTTATCTTACTGATGTTTACATAAAGCCATAACGGCAGTATATTTATATGAATTCCGATATCTTATATTAAGGTATAAAGTCGATTTTGTTGTACATACACACTTAGCAATCTATAACGAAATGCTTCAAATCATTAGTTTAACAGATATAAGTTATTTAAACTTCTTTAACGTATTGAAGTACATATAAAGCCATGGCGGCATAACAACAGTACATTTAGAAGAATTCCGTAGTCTTATATTTAGGTATAAAGTCGATTGTGTTGTATATTTACATTAGCACTCGATACAGAGATGGTTCAACTCATTAGTTTAACACATTTAAGTTAATTAACCTTCTTAAACGATCTGAAGTTGGCTTAATGCCATGGCGGCATAACGGCAGTGCATTTAGAAGAATTCCGTAATCTTATATTTAGGTATAAAGTCGATTTTCTTGTATATACACATTTAGCAATCTATAACGAAATGCTTCAAATCATTAGTTTAGCACATTTAGGTTAATTAACCTTCTTTATCTTATTAAAGTTGATATAAAGCCATGGCGGCATAAAGACAGTGCATAAGAAGAATTCCGTAATCTAATATTTAGGTATAAAGTCGATATTCTTGTATATACACATTTTGCAATCGATATCGAAATGCTTCAAATAACTGGTTTAGCATATTTAAGTTAATTAACCTTCTTTATCTTACTGAAGTTTACATAAAGCCATAACGGCATAACGGCAGTATATTTATATGAATTCCGTTATCTTATATTTAGGTATAAAGTCGATTTTCTTGTATATACACATAAGCAATCGATATAGAGATGGTTCAACTCGTTAGTTTAACATATTAAATAAATAAACCTTCTTAAACGATCTGAAGTTGGCTTAATGCCATGGCGGCATAACGGCAGTGCATTTAGAAGAATTCCGTAATCTATATATTTAGGTATAAAGTCGATTTTCTTGTATATACACATTTAGCAATCTATAACGAAATGCTTCAAATCATAAGTTTAGCATATTTAAGTTAATTAACCTTCTTTATCTTATTGAAGTTGACATAAAGCCATGGCGGCATAACGACATTGCATTTAGAAGAATTCCTTAATCTAATATTTAGGTATAAAGTCGATTTTGTTGCACATACACATTTAGCAATCAATAACGAAATGCTTCAAATCATTAGGTTTAACAAATTTAAGTTAATTAGCCTTCTTTAACGTAATGAAGGTGACATAAAGACATGGCGGCATAACGACAGTACATTTGAAGAATTCCGTAATCTTATGTTTAGGTATAAATTCGCTTTTCTTGTACATACACATTAAGCAAGCGATATCGAAATGCTTCAAATCATTAGTTTAACAAATTTAAGTTAATTAATCTTCTTTAACGTATTGAAGTTGATATAAAGCCATGGCGGCATAACGACAGTACATTTGGAAGAACTCCGTAATCTTATGTTTAGGTATAAATTCGCTTTTCTTGTACATACGCATTTAGCAATCGATATCGAAATGCTTCAAATCATTAGTTTAACATATTTAAGTTAATTAACCTTCTTTAACGTAATGAATGTGATATAAAGCCATGGCGGCATTACGACAGTGCAGGTAGAAGAGTTCCGTAACCTTATATTTAGGTATAAAGTCGATTTTGTTGTATATACGCATCTAGCAATCGATATCGAGAAGGTTCAAATCATATGTTTAACATATTTAAGTTAATTAACCTTCTTTAACGTATTGAAGTTGATATAAAGCCATGGCGGCATAACGATAGTACATTTGGAAGAATTCCGCAGTCTCATATTTAGGTATAAAGTCAATTTTCTTGTATATAAACATTTAGCAATCGATATCGAAATGCTTCAATTCATTCGTTTAACATATTTAAGTTAATAAACCTTCTTTAACGATCTGAAGTTGGCATATAGCCATGGCGGCATAACAGCAGTGCATGTAGAAGAATTCCGTAATCTTATATTTAGGTATAAAGTCGATTTTCTTGTATATACACATTAAGCTATCGATATCGAAATGCTTCAAATTATTAGTTTAACATATTAAGTTAATAAAAGCTTTTTAGCTTACTGAAGTCTACATAAAGCCTTAACGGTAAAACGGCAGTGTATTTAGAAGAATTCCGTAATGTTATATTTTTATATTTAGGTACAAATTTAACAACAAATTTAACTAAAGAAGGTTAATTTACTTAAATATGTTAAACTAATGATTTCAAGCATTTCGATATCGAGTGCTGAATGTGTATGTACAACAAAATCGACTTTATACCTAAATACAAGATAACGGAATTCATATAAATATACTGCCGTTATGCCGTTATGGCTTTATATTTAGGTACAAAGTCGATTTTCTTGTATTTACGCATTTAGCAATCGATATCGAAATGCTTCAAATAACTGGTTTAGCATATTTAAGTTAATTAACCTTCTTTATCTTACAGAAGTTTACATAAAGCCATAACGGCATAACGGCAGTATGTTTATATGAATTCCGTTATCTTATATTTAGGTATAAAGTCGATTTTGTTGTACATACACATTCAGCACTCGATTTCGAAATGCTTCAAATCATTAGTTTAACATATTTAAGTTAATTAACCTTCTTTAGTTAAACTTCTTTAACGTATTGAAGTTGATATAAAACCATGGCGGCATAACGACAGTGCACTTAGAAGAATTCCGTAATCTAATATTTAGGTATAAAGTCGATTTTCTTGTATATACGCATTTTGCAATCGATATCGAAATGCTTCAAATAACTGGTTTAGCATATTTAAGTTAATTAATCTTGTTTATCTTACTGAAGTTTACATAAAGCCATAACGGCAGTATATTTATATGAATACCGTTATCTTATATTTAGGTATAAAGTCGATTTTGTTGCACATACACATTTAGCAATCGATATCGAAATGCTTCAAATCATTAATTTGACATATTTAAGATAATTAACCTTCTTTAACTAACGGATGTTGGCATAAAGCCATGGCGGCATAACGGCAGTGCATTTAGAAGAATTTCGTAATCTTATATTTAGGTATAAAGTCGATTTTCTTGTATATACACATTTAGCAATCGATATCGAAATGCTTCAAATCATTAGTTTAACATAGTGCATGTAGAAGAATTCCGTAATCTTATATTTAGGTGTAAAGTCGATTTTCTTGTATTTACACATTTAGCAATCGATATCGAAAATATTCAAATCATTAGTTTAACATATTTAAGTTAATAAACCTTCTTCAACGAACGGAAGTTGGCATAAAGCCATGGCGGCATAACGGCAGTGCATTTGGAAGAATTCCGTAAACTTAGATTTAGGTATAAAGTCGATTTTGTATATAAACACATTTAGCAATCGATATCGAGATGCCTCATTTCATTTTAACATATTTATGCTAATAAACCTTCTTTAACGAACTGAAGTTGGCATAAAGCCATGGCGGCATAACGGCAGTGCATGTAGAAGAATTCCGTTAGCTTATATTTAGATGTAGATTCGATTTTGTTGTATATGCACATTTAGCAATCGATATCGAGATGCTTCAAATCATTAGTTTAACAAATTTAAGCTAATTAGCCTTTTTTAACGTAATGAAGGTGACATAAAGACATGGCGGCATAACGACAGTACATTTGGAAGAATTCCGTAATCTTATGTTCAGGTATAAATTCGATTTTCTTTTATATACACATTTAGCAATCGATATCGAAATGCTTCAAATCATTAGTTTACCAAATTTCAGTTAATTAAACATCTTTATTTTACTGAAGTCTACAAAAGCCTTAACGGCATAATGGCAGTGCATTTAGAAGAATTACGTAATCTTATATTTAGGTATAAAGTCGATTTTCTTGTATATATGCATTAAGCATCGATATCGATATCGATATGCTTCAAATCATTCCTTAACGAACGGAAGTTGGCTTAAAGCCATGGCGGCATAACGGCAGTGCATTTAGAAGAACTCCGTAATCTTATATTTAGGTATAAAGTCGATTTTCTTATATATACACATTTAGCAATCGATATCGAAATGCTTCAATTCATAAGTTTAACATATTTAAGTTAATTAACCTTCTTTAACGTATTGAAGTTGATATAAAGCCATGGCGGCATAACGGCAGTGCATTTAGAAGAATTCCGTAATCTTATATTTAGGTATAAAGTCGATTTTGTTGTATATAAACATTTAGCAATCGATATCGAGATGCTTCAACTCATTAGCTTAACATATTTAAGTTAATAAACCTTCTTTAACGATCTGAAGTTGGCATATAGCCACGGCGGCATTACGGCAGTGCATGCAGAAGAATTCCGTTATCTTTTATTTAGGTATAAAGTCGATTTTCTTTTATATACACATTTAGCAATCGATATTGAAATGCTTCAAATCATTAGTTTAACATATTAAGTTAATAAACATTTTTTAGCTTACTGAAGTCTGCATAAAGCCATGGCGGCATAACGTCAGTGCATTTAGAAGAATTCCGTAATCTTATATTTAGGTATAAAGTCGATTTTCTTGTATATACGCATTTAGCAATCGATATCGAAATGCTTCAAATCATTAGTTTAACATATTTAAGTTAATTAACCTTCTTTAACGTATTGAAGTTGATATAAAGCCATGACGGCATAACGGCAGTGCATTTAGAAGAATTCCGTAATCTTATATTTAGGTATAAAGTCGATTTTGTTGTATATACACATTTAGCAATCGATATCGAAATGCTTCAAATCATTAGTTTAACATATTTAAGTTAATTAACCTTCTTTAACGTATTGAAGTTGATATAAAGCCATGGCGGCATAACGGCAGTGCATTTAGAAGAATTCCGTAATCTTATATTTAGGTATAAAGTCGATTTTGTTGTATATACACATTTAGCAATCGATATCGAAATGCTTCAAATCATTAGTTTAACATATTTAAGTTAATTAACCTTCTTTAACGTATTGAAGTTGATATAAAGCCATAACGGCATAACGACAATACATTTGGAAGAATTCCGTAGACCTATATTTAGGTATAAAGTCGATTTTCTTTTATATATGCATTAAGCAATCGATATCGAAATGCTTCAACTCATTAGCTTAACATATTTAAGTTAATAAACCTTCTTTAACGATCTGAAGTTGGCGTATAGCCACGGCGGCATTACGGCAGTGCATGTAGAAGAATTCCGTAATCTTTTACTTAGGTATAAAGTCGATTTTCTTTTATATACACATTTAGATATCGATATCGAAATGCTTCAAATCATTAGTTTAACATATTAAGTTAATAAACATTTTTAGCTTACTGAAGTCTACATAAAGCCTTAACGGTATAACGGCAGTGCATTTAGAAGAATCCCGTTATCTTATATTTAGGTATAAATTCGATTTTCTTGTATATACGCATTTAGCAAGCGATATCGAAATGCTTCAAATCATTAGTTTAATATATTTCAGTTAAGTAACCTTCTTTAACGTATTGAAGTTGGCATAAAGCCATGGCGGCATAACGGCAGTGCATGTAGAAGAATTCCGTAATCTTATATTTAGGTATAAAGTCGATTTTCTTGTATATACACATTTAGCAATCGATATCGAGATGCTTCAAATCATTAGTTTAACATATTTAAGTTATTTAGCCTTCTTTAACGTAATGAAGGTGATATAAAGCCATGGCGGCATAACGACAGTACATTTGGAAGTATTCCGTAATCTTATGTTTAGATATAAATTCGATTTTCTTTTATATACACATTTAGCAATCGATATCGAAATGCTTCAAATCATTAGTTTACCAAATTTCAGTTAATTAAACATCTTTAATATACTGAAGTCTACAAAAGCCTAAACGGAATAACGGCAGTGCATTTAGAAGAATTACGTAATCTTTTATTTAGGTATAAAGTCAATTTTCTTGTATATATGCATTAAGCATCGATATCGATATGCTTCAAATCATTCCTTAACGAACGGAAATTGGCTTAAAGCCATGGCGGCATAACGGCAGTGCATTTAGAAGAACTCCGTAATCTTATATTTATGTATAAAGTCGATTTTCTTATATATACACATTTAGCAATCGATACCGAAATGCTTCAAATCATTAGTTCAACATATTTAATTTAATAAACCTTCTTTAACGAACTGAAGTTGGCATAAAGCCATGGCGGCATAACGGCAGTGCATGTAGAAGAATTCCGTAATGTTATATTTAGGTATAGAGTCGATTTTGTTGTATATACACATTTAGCAATCGATATCGAAATGCTTCAAATCATTAGTTTAACATATTTAAGTTAATTAACCTTCTTTAACGTATTGAAGTGGATATAAAGCCATAACGGCATAACGACAATATATTTGGAAGAATTCCGTAGACTTATATTTAGGTATAAAGTCGATTTTCATTTATATATGCATTAGGCAATCGATATCGAAATGCTTCAACTCATTAGCTTAACATATTTAAGTTAATAAACCTTCTTTAACGATCTGAAGTTGGCGTATAGCCACGGCGGCATTACGGCAGTGCATGTAGGAGAATTCCGTAATCTTTTACTTAGGTATAAAGTCGATTTTCTTTTATATACACATTTAGATATCGATATCGAAATGCTTCAAATCATTAGTTTAACATATTAAGTTAATAAACATTTTTAGCTTACTGAAGTCTACATAAAGCCTTAACGGTATAACGGCAGTGCATTTAGAAGAATCCCGTTATCTTATATTTAGGTATAAATTCGATTTTCTTGTATATACGCATTTAGCAAGCGATATCGAAATGCTTCAAATCATTAGTTTAATATATTTCAGTTAATTAACCTTCTTTAACGTATTGAAGTTGGCATAAAGCCATGGCGCCATAACGGCAGTGCATGTAGAAGAATTCCGTAATGTTATAATTTTATATTTAGGTATAAAGTCGATTTTCGTGTATTTACACATTTAGCAATCGATATCGAAATGCTTCAGGTAAGTGGTTTAACATATTTTAGCTAATAAACCTCCTTTAGCGAACTGAAGTTTACATAAAGCCATAACGGTACCGCATTTGGAAGAATTCCGTAGTCTTATTTTTAGGCATAAAGTCGATTTTTCTGTATATACACATTTTGCAGTCGATATCGAAATGCTTCAAATAACTGGTTTAGCATTTTTAAGTTAATTAACCTTTTTTATCTTTCTGAAGTTTACATAAAGCCATAACGGCAGTATATTTATATGAATTCCGTTATCTTATATTTAGGTATAAAGTCGATTTTTTTGTATATACGCATTTAGCAATCGATATCGAATTGCTTCAAATCATTAGTTTAACATATTTAAGTTATTTAACGCTCTTTATCTTACTGAAGTCTACAAAGGCCTTAACGGCATAACGGCAGTGGATTTAGAAGAATTACATAATGTTATATTTAGGTATGAATTCGATTTTCTTGTATATATTCATTTAGCAATCGATATCGAAATGCTTCAAATCATTAGTGTAACATATTTAAATTAATAAACCTTCTTTAACGTACTGAAGTTGGTATAAAGCCATGGCGGCATAACGACAGTATATTTGGAAGAATTCCGTAATCTTATATTTAGGTATAATGTCGATTTTCTTGTATATGCACATTTAGCAATCGATATCGAAATGCTTCAAATCATTAGTTTAACATATTTAAGTAAATTAATCCTCTTTTTCTTACTGAAGTCTACAAAAGCCTTAACGGCATAACGGCAGTGCATTTGGAAGAGTTCCGTAATCTTATATGTATTTAGGTATTAAGTCGATTTTGTTGTATATACGCATTTAGCAATCGACATCGAAATGCTTCAAATCACGAGTTTAACATATTTAAGGTAATTAACCCTCTTTATCTTACTGAAGTCTACAAACGCCATAAAGGCATAACGGCAGTGCATTTAGAAGAATTCCGTAATCCTCCATTTAGGTATAAAGTCGATTTTTTTGTATATACCCATTTAGCTATCGATATCGAAATGCTTCAAATCATTAGTTTAGCATATTTAAGTTAATTAACCTTCTTTAACGTAATGAAGGTGATATAAAACCATGGCACCATAACGACAGTGCATTTCGAAGAATTTCGTAATCTTATATTTAGGTATAAAATCGTTTTTTCTTGTATATACTCATTTAGCAATCGATATCGAAATGCTTCAAATCATTAGTTTAATATATTTAAGTTAATTAACTTTCTTTAACGTAATGAAGGTGATATAAAGCCATGGCGCCATAACGACAGTGCATGTAGAAGAATTCCGTAATCTTATATTTGGGTATAAAGTCGATATTCTTGTATTTACACATTTAGAAATCGATATCGAAAATCTTCAAATCATTAGTTTAACATATTTAAGTTAATTAACCTTATTTAACCAAATGAAGGTAATATAAAGCCATGGCGGCATAACGACAGTGCATTTAGAAGAATTCCGTAATCTTATATTTAGGTATAAAGTCGATTTTCTTGTATATACACATTTAGCAATCTATAACGAAATGCTTCAAATCATAAGTTTAGCATATTTAAGTTAATTAACCTTCTTTATCTTATTGAAGTTGACATAAAGCCATGGCGGCATAACGACATTGCATTTAGAAGAATTCCTTAATCTAATATTTAGGTATAAAGTCGATTTTGTTGCACATACACATTTAGCAATCGATACCGAAATGCTTCAAATCATTAGCTTAACATATTTAAGTTAATAAACCTTCTTTAACGATCTGAAGTTGGCATATAGCCACGGCGGCATAACGACAATACATTTGGAAGAATTCCGTAGTCTTATATTTAGGAATAAAGTCGATTTTCTTGTATATACACATTTAGCCATCGATATCGAAATGCTTCAACTCATTAGCTTAACATATTTAAGTTAATAAAACTTCTTTAACGATCTGAAGTTGTCATATAGCCACGGCGGGCATAACGACAATACATTTGGAAGAATTCCGTAGTCTTATATTTAGGAATAAAGTCGATTTTCTTGTATATACACATTTAGCCATCGATATCGAAATGCTTCAAATCATTAGTTTAACATATTAAGTTAATAAACGCTTTTTAGCTTACTGAAGTCTACATAAAGCCTTAACAGTATATCGGCAGTGCATTTAGAAGAATTCCGTAATGTTATAATTTTATATTTAGGTATAAAGTCGATTTTCTTGTATTTACACATTTAGCAATATATATCGAAATGCTTCAAATAACTGGTTTAGCATATTTAAGTTAATTAACCTTCTTTATCTTAATGAAGTTTACATAAAGTCATAACGGCATAACGGCAGTATATTTATATGAATTCCGTTATCTTATATTTAGGTATAATGTCAATTTATTGTACATACGCATTTAGAAATCGATATCGAAATGCTTCAAATCATTAGTTTAACATATTTAAGTTAATTAACCTTCTTTAGCGTAATGAAGGTGTTATAAAGCCATGACGGCATAACGACAGTGCAGGTAGAAGAGTTCCGTAATCTTATATTTAGGTATATAGTCGATTTTCTTGTATTTACACATTTAGCAATCGATATCGAAAATCTTCAAATCATAAATTTAACATTTTTAAGTTAATTAACCTTCTTTAACGAATTGCAGTTGATATAAAGCCTTGGCGGCATAACGACAGTACATTTGGAAGAATTCCGCAGTCTCATATTTAGGTATAAAGTCAATTTTCTTGTATATAAACATTTAGCAATCGATAACGAAATGCTTCAAATCATTAGTTTAACATATCGAAGTAATTAACCTTCTTTAACGAACGGAAGTTGGCATAAAGCCATGGCGGCATAACGGCAGTGCATGTAGAAGAATTCCGTAATCTTATATTTAGGTATAAAGTCGATTTTGTTGTATATGCGCATTTAGCAATCGATATCGAAATGCTTCAAATCATAAGTTTAACAAATTTAAGTTAATTAACCTTCTTTAACGTATTGAAGTTGATATAAAGCCATGGCGGCATAAGGACAGTATATTTGGAAGAATTCCGCAGTCTTATATTTAGGTATAAAGTCAGTTTTCTTGTATATAAACATTTAGCAATCGATAACGAAAGGTTTCAAATCATTAGATTAACATATCTAAGTAATTAACCCTCTTTAATGATCTGAAGTTGGCATATAGCCATGGCGGCATAACGGCAGTGCATGTAGAAGAATTCCGTAATCTTATATTTAGGTATAAAGTCGAATTTCTTGTATATACACATATAGCTATCGATATCGAAATGCTTCAAGTCATTCGTTTATCATATTTATGTTAATAAATCTTCCTTAACGATATGAAGTTGGCATATTGCCGTGGCGGCATAACGGCAGTGCATGTAGAAGAATTCCGTAATCTTATATTTAGGTATAAAGTCGATTTTCTTGTAAATACACATTTAGCAATCGATATCGAAATGCTTCAAATCATTAGTTCAACATATTTAAGTTAACTTACCTTCTTTATCTTACTGAAGTTTACATAAAGCCAAAACGGTATAACGGCAGTGCATTTGGAAGAATTCCGTAATCTTATATTTAGGTAAAAAGTCGATTTTCTTGTATATACACATTTAGCTATCGATATCGAAATGCTTCAAATCATTCGTTTAACATATTTAAGTTAGTTAACCTTCTTTAACGTAATGAAGGTGATATAAAGCCATGGCGGCATAACGACAGTGCATTTAGAAGAATTCCGTAATCTTATATTTAGGTATAAAGTCGATTTTGTTGTATATACGCATTAAGCAATCAATATCGAAATGCTTCAAGTCATTAGTTTAATATATTTAAGTTAATTAACCTTCTTTAACGTATTGAAGTTGATGTAAAGCCATGGCAGCATAACGACAATAGATTTGGAAGAATTTCGTAGTCTTACACTTATGTATAAAGTCGATTTTCTTGTATAAACACATTTAGCAATCGATATCGAAATGCTTCAAATCATTAGTTTAACATATTTAAGTAAATTAATCCTCTTTTTCTTACTGAAGTCTACAAAAGCCTTAACGGCATAACGGCAGTGCATTTGGAAGAGTTCCGTAATCTTATATTTAGGTATTAAGTCGATTTTGTTGTATATACGCATTTAGCAATCGACATCGAAATGCTTCAAATCACGAGTTTAACATATTTAAGATAATTAACCTTCTTTATCTTACTGAAGTCTACAAACGCCTTAACGGCATAACGACAGTACATTTGGAAGAATTCCGTAGTCTTATATTTAGGTATAAAGTCGATTTTCTGGTATATATGCATTAAGCAATCGATGTCGAAATGCTTCAAATAACTGGTTTAACATATTTAAGTTAATAAACCTTCTTTAACGTATTGAAGTTGATATAAAGCCATGGCAGCATAACGACAGTAGATTTGGAACAATTCCGTAATCTTATATTTAGGTATAAAGTCGATTTGGTTGTATATACACATTTAGCAATCGATATCGCAATGCTTCAAATCATTAGTTCAACATATATAAGTTAACTAACCTTCTTTAACGTATTGAAGTTGATATAAAGCCATGGCAGCATATCGACAGTAGATTTGGAACAATTCCGTAATCTTATATTTAGGTATAAAGTCGATTTTCTGGTATATATGCATTAAGCAATCGATGTCGAAATGCTTCAAATAACTGGTTTAACATATTTAAGTAAATAAACCTTCTTTAACGTATTGAAGTTGATATAAAGCCATGGCAGCATAACGACAGTGCATTTAGAAGAATTCCGTAATCTTATATTTAGGTATAAAGTCGATTTTCTTGTATATACGCATCTAGCAATCGATATCGAAATGCTTCAAATCATTAGTTCAACATATTTAAGTTAACTAACCTTCTTTATCTTACTGAAGTTTACATAAAGCCAAAACGGTATAACGGCAGTGCATTTGGAAGAATTCCGTAATCTTATATTTAGGTAAAAAGTCGATTTTCTTGTATATACACATTTAGCTATCGATATCGAAATGCTTCAAATCATTCGTTTAACATATTTAAGTTAGTTAACTTTCTTTAACGTAATGAAGGTGATATAAAGCCATGGCGGTATAACGACAGTGCATTTGGAAGAATTCCGTAATCTTATTTTTAGGTATAAAGTCGATTTTGTTGTATATACGCATTAAGCAATCGATATCGAAATGCTTCAAATCATTAGTTTAACATATTTAAGTTAATTAACCTTCTTTAACGTATTGAAGTTGATGTAGAGCCATGGCAGCATAACGACAATACATTTGGAAGAATTTCGTAGTCTTACATTTATGTATAAAGTCGATTTTCTTGTATATACACATTTAGCAATCGATATCGAAATGCTTCAAATCATTAGTTTAACATATTTAAGTTAATAAACCTTCTTTAACATACTGAAGTTCATATAAAGATATGGCGGCATAACGACAGTGCATTTGGAAGAATTCCGTACTCTTAGATTTAGGTATAAAGTCGATTTTCTTGTATATACTGATTTAGCAATCGATATCGAAATGCTTCAAATCATTAGTTTAACATATTTAAGTTAATTAACCTTCTTTAACGTATTGAAGTTGATGTAGAGCCATGGCAGCATAACGACAATACATTTGGAAGAATTTCGTAGTCTTACATTTATGTATAAAGTCGATTTTCTTGTATATACACATATAGCAATCGATATCGAAATGCTTCAAATCATTAGTTTAACATATTTAAGTTAATAAAACTTCTTTAACATACTGAAGTTCATATAAAGATATGGCGGCATAACGAGAGTGCATTTGGAAGAATTCCGTTATCTTATGTTTAGGTATAAAGTCGATTTTGTTGTATATACACATTAGCAATCGATATCGAGATGATTCAACTCATTAGTTTAATATATTTAAGTTAATAAACGATCTGAAGTTGGCTTAAAGCCATGGCGGCATAACGGCAGTGCATTTAGAAGAATTCCGTAATCTTATATTTAGGTATAAAGTCGATTTTCTTGTATATACACATTTAGCAATCGATAACGAAATGCTTCAAATCATTAGTTTAACAAATTTAAGTTAATTAACCTTCTTTAACGTATTGAAGTTGATATAAAGCCATAACGGCATAACGACAGTACATTTGGAAGAATTCCGTAGTCTTATATTTAGGTATAAAGTCGATTTTCTTTTATATATGCATTAAGCAATCGACATCGAAATGCTTCAAATAACTGGTTTAACATATTTAAGTTAATAAACAGTCTTTAACGAACTGAAGTTAACATAAATCCATAACGGTATAACGGCAGTGCATTTGGAAGAATTCCGTAATGTTATAATTTTATATTTAGGTATAAAGTCGATTTTCTTGTATATACACATTTAGCAATCGATAACGAAATGCTTCATATCATTAGTTTAACATATTTAAGTTAATTAGCCTTCTTTAACGTAATGAAGGTGACACAAAGACATGGCGGCATAACGACAGTACATTTGTGTGAATTCCGTAATCTTTTATTTAGGTATAAATTCGATTTTCTTTTACATACACATTTAGCAAGCGATATCGAAATGCTTCAAATCATTAGTTTAACAAATTTAAGTTAATTAACCTTCTTTAACGTATTGAAGTTGATATAAAGCCATAACGGCATAACGACAGTACATTTGGAAGAATTCCGTAGTCTTATATTTAGGTATAAAGTCGATTTTCTTTTATATATGCATTAAGCAATCGACATCGAAATGCTTCAAATAACTGGTTTAACATATTTAAGTTAATAAACAGTCTTTAACGAACTGAAGTTAACATAAAGCCATAACGGTATAACGGCAGTGCATTTGGAAGAATTCCGTATACTTATATTTAGGTATAATGTCGATTTTGTTGTATTTGCACATTTAGCAATCGATATCGAGATGCTTCAACTCATTAAGTTAATATATTTAAGTTAATAAACGATCTGAAGTTGGCTTAATGCCATGGCGGCATAACGGCAGTGCATTTAGAAGAATTCCGTAATCTTATATTTTGGTATAAAGTCGATTTTCTTGTATATACACATTTAGCAATCGATTACGAAATGCTTCAAATCATTAGTTTAACATATTTAAGTTAATCAACCTTCTTTAACGTATTGAAGTTGATATAAAGTCATGGCGGCATAACGGCAGTGCATTTAAAAGAATTCCGTAATCTTATATGTTGGTATAAAGTCGATTTTGTTGTATATACACATTTGCAATCGATATCGAGATGGTTCAACTAATTAGTTTAACATATTTTAGTTAATTAACCTTATTTTTCTTACTGAAGTCTACATAAAGCTATAACGGTATAACGGCAGTGCATTTTAAAGAGCTGGGTAATCTTATATTTAAGTATAAAGTCGATTTTCTTGTATTTACACATTTAACAATATACATCGAAATGCTTCAAATAACTGGTTTAGCATATTTAAGTTAATTAACTTAATGAAGTTTACATAAAGCCATAACGGCATAACGGCAGTATATTTATATGAATTCCGTTATCTTATATTTAGGTATAAAGTCGATTTTGTGGTACATACGCATTTAGCAATCGATATCGAAATGCTTCAAATCATTAGTTTAACATATTTAAGTTAATTAACCTTCTTTAGCGTAATGAAGGTGATATAAAGCCATAGCGGCATAACGACAGTGCAGGTAGAAGAGTTCCGTAATCTTGTGTTAAGGTATAAATCGATTTTGTTGTATATACGCATTTAGCAATCGATATCGAAATGCTTCAAATCATAAGTTTAACATATTTAAGTTAATTAACCTTCTTTAACGTATTGAAGTTGATATAAAGCCATGGCGGCATAACGACAGTACATTTGGAAGAATTTCGCAGTCTTATATTTAGGTATAAAGTCAATTTTCTTGTATATAAACATTTCGCAATCGATATCGAAATGCTTCAAATCAATAAACCTTCTTTAACGATCTGAAGTTGGCATATAGCCATGGCGGCATAATGGCAGTGGATGTAGAAGAATTCCGTAATCTTATATTTAGGTATAAAGTCGATTTTCTTGTATATACACATTTAGCTATCGATATCGAAATGCTTCATATCATTAGTTTAACATATTAAGTTAATAAACGCTTTTTAGCTTGCTGAAGTCTACATAAAGCCTTAACGGTATAACGGCAGTGCATTTAGAAGAATTCCGTAATGTTATAATTTTATATTTAGGTACAAAGTCGATTTTCTTGTATTTACACATTTAGCAATCGATATCGAAATGCTTCATATAACTGGTTTAGCATATTTAAGTTAATTAACCTTCTTTATCTTACAGAAGTTTACATAAAGCCATAACGGCATAACGGCAGTATATTTATGTGAATTCCGTTATCTTATATTTAGGTATAAAGTCGATTTTGTTGTACATACACATTTAGCAATCGATACCGAAATGCTTCAAATCATTAGTTTAGCATATTTAAGTAAATTAACCTTCTTTAACGAACGGAAGTTGGCATAAAGCCATAACGGTATAACGGCAGTGCATTTGGAAGAATTCCGTAATCTTATATTTAGGTATAAAGTCGATTTTGTTGTATAGACACATATAGCAATCGATATCGAGATGCTTCAACTCATTAGCTTAACATATTTAAGTTAATAAACCTTCTTTAACGATCTGAAGATGACATATAGCCACGGCGGCATAACGACAATACATTTGGAAGAATTGCGTAGCCTTATATTTAGGAATAAAGTCGATTTTCTTGTATTTACACATTTAGCAATCGATATCGAAATGCTTCAAATCATTAGTTTAACATATTTAAGTTAATTAACCTTCTTTAGCGTAATGAAGGTGTTATAAAGCCATGGCGGCATAACGACAGTGCAGGTAGAAGAGTTCCGTAATCTTATATTTAGGTATAAAGTCGATTTTGTTGTATATGCGCATTTAGCAATCGATATCGAAATGCATCAAATCATAAGTTTAACATATTTAAGTTAATTAACCTTCTTTAACGTATTGAAGTTGATATGAAGCCATGGCGGCATAAGGACAGTATATTTGGAAGAATTCCGCAGTCTTATGTTTAGGTATAAAGTCAATTTTCTTGTATATAAACATTTCGCAATCGATAACGAAATGCTTTAAATCATTAGTTTAACATATCTAAGTAATTAACACTTTTTAATGATCTGAAGTTGGCATATAGCCATGGCGGCATAACGGCAGTGCATGTAGAAGAA
>CM050323.1:156044192-156060674 GCA_027475135.1 Bactrocera correcta
TATCGATTGCTAAATGTTTATATACAAGAAAATTGACTTTATACATAAATACCAGCGTTATATCAACTTCAATACGTTAAAGGAGGTTAATTAACTTAAATATGTTAAACTTATGATTTGAAGCATTGCGATATCGATTGCTAAATGCGTATATACAACAAAATCGACTTTATACCTAAACATAAGATTACGGAACTCTTCTACCTGCACTGT
The DNA here is from genome assembly GCA_027475135.1 of Bactrocera correcta. Lineage (NCBI taxonomy): Eukaryota > Metazoa > Arthropoda > Insecta > Diptera > Tephritidae > Bactrocera > Bactrocera correcta. Next base: position 156,044,406 of record CM050323.1, read on the forward strand.
CGTTATGCCGCCATGGCTTTATATCACCTTCATTACGCTAAAGAAGGTTAATTAACTTAAATATGTTAAACTAATGATTTGAAGCATTTGATATCGCCTGCTACATGTGTATATACAAGAAAATCGACTTTATACCTAAATATAAGATAACGGAAATCATATAAATATACTGCCGTTATGCCGTTATGGCTTTATGTAAACTTCGTTAAGTTAATTAACTTAAATATGCTAAACCAGTTATTTGAAGCATTTCGATATATATTGTTAAATGTGTAAATACAAGAAAATCGACTTTATACTTAAATATAAGATTACCCAGTTCTTTAAAATGCACTGCCGTTATACCGTTATGGCTTTACGTAAACTTCAGAAAGAAAAATAAGGTTAATTAACTTAAATATTTTAATCTAATGATTTGAAGCATCTCGATATCGATTGCTAAATGTGCAAATACAACAAAATCGACATTATACCTAAATATAAGTATACGGAATTCTTCCAAATGCACTGCCGTTATACCGTTATGGCTTTATGTTAAATTCAGTTCGTTAAAGAAGGTTTATTAACTTAAATATGGTAAACCAGTTATTTGAAGCATTTCGATATCGATTGCGAAATGTATATATACAAGAAAATCGACTTTATATATAAAATTTTAACATTACGGAATTCTTCTAAATGCACTGCCGTTATACCGTTAAGGCTTTATGTAGACTTCAGTATGCTAAAAAATGTTTATTAACTTAATATGTTAAACTGATGAGTTGAACCATCTCGATATCAATTGCTAATGTGTATATACAACAAAATCGACTTTATACCTAAAAATAAGTATACGGAATTCTTCCAAATGCACTGCCGTTATACCGTTATGGCTTTATGTTAACTTCAGTTCGTTAAAGAAAGTTTATCAACTTAAATATGTTAAACCAGTTATTTGAAGCATTTCGATATCGATTGCTTAATGCATATATAAAAGAAAATCGACTTTATACCTAAATATAAGACTACGGAATTCTTCCAAATGTACTGTCGTTATGCCGCCATGGCTTTATATCAACTTCAGTACGTTAAAGAAGGTTAATTAACTTAAATTTGTTAAACTAATGATTTGAGGGATTTCGATATCGCTTGCTAAATGTGTATGTAAAAGAAAATCGAATTTATACCTAAACATAAGATTACGGAATTCTTCTAATTGCACTGTCATTATGCCGCCATGGCTTTATATCACCTTCATTACGTTAAAGAAGGTTAATTAACTTAAATATGTTAAACTAATGAGTCGAAGCATTTCGATATCGATTGCTAAATGCGTATGTACAACAAAATCGACTTTATACCTAAATATAAGATAACGGAATTCATATAAATATACTGCCGTTATGGCTTTATGTAAACTTCAGTAAGATAAAGAAGGTTAATTAACTTAAAAATGCTAAACCAGTTATTTGAAGCATTTCGATATCGATTGCAAAATGTGTATATACAAGAAAATCGACTTTATACCTAAATATTAGATTACGGAATTCTTCTAAATGCACTGTCGTTATGCCGCCATGGCTTTATATCAACTTCAATACGTTAAAGAAGTTTAATTAACATAAATATGTTAAACTAATGATTTGAAGCATTTCGTTATAGATTGCTAAATGCGCATATACAAGAAAATCGGCTTTATACCTTAATTATAAGATTACGGAATTCTTCTATATGCACTGCCGTTATGCCGCCATGGCATTAAGCCAACTTCAGATCGTTAAAGAAGGATAATTAACTTAAATATGTTAAACTAATGATTTGAAGCATTTCGATATCGATTGCTAATGTGTATATACAACAAAATCGACTTTATACCTAAATATAAGATTACGGAATTCTTCCAAATGTACTGTCGTTATGCCGCCATGGCTTTATATCAACTTCAGTACGTTAAAGAAGGTTAATTAACTTAAATTTGTTAAACTAATGATTTGAAGCATTTCGTTATAGATTGCTAAATGTGTCTATATAACAAAATCGACTTTATACCTAAATATAAAATTACGGAATTCATCCAAATGCACTGCCGTCATACCGTTATGACTTTACGTAAACTTCAGTAAGAAAAATAAGGTTAATTAACTTAAATATGTTAAACTAATGATTTGAAGAATCCCGATATCGATTGCTAAATGTGTATATACAACAAAATCGACATTATACCTAAATACAAGTTTACGGAATTCTTCCAAATGCACTGCCGTTATACCGTTATGGCTTTATGTAAACTTCAGTAAGATAAAAAAGGGTTTAATTAACTTAAATATGTTAAACTAATGATTTGAAGCATTTCGTTATCGATTGCTAAATGTGAGTATACAAGAAAATCGACTTTATACATAAATATACGATAACGGAATTCTTCCAAATGCACTGCCGTTATGCCGTTATGGCTTTATGTTAACTTCAGTTCGTTAAAGAAGGTTTATCAACTTAAATATGTTAAACCAGTTATTTGAAGCATTTCGATATCGATTGCTTAATGCATATGGTTAAATGAGCTTCTGCGCCCCCCTCTTAATATAATCTCACTACACCCCACACATACACACCATACTCAACACATCTTCACCCCACACTACACATACCATACTCAACATATTGGCATCATGCGGATCATTTTTTTTTCATCCCACTCTACACACCGCATTCTCACACCTCGGCATGATGCCCACTACATCCTCAACATACCCACCACATCTTCACACCACACACGAGGACACCAGCACACAACTAACAAAAGGGACTGGCGGACGGCGTCGAGCCTCTTTGGTTTTCGGTCCGTGCGCATATACATACGCTAGCAGTCAACCACTTCAACAACATTTTTTTCTTTTCGATTTCGTTCAAAGGTGAGTGTCGAAAGGTTTGTGTGCGTAACTAACTATTTATTGGTCCTTCGAGCCGTTCCGGACGGCACAAGTGGAGACAAGAACACAAAAAAAAAATTTTATCACGGTGACGCGGTGACGCGAAAAAAAAAAAAAAAAAATTTAAAAAAAAAAAAAAAAAAAATTATTATAATAATAATAATAACCGGTAGCGCGGAGACTCGGTAAAATTATCAAAATAATAATTAAAATCAAAAAAAGTGAAAAAAGTGTGGAAATCGGTGAATGACAAAAAAAAAAAAAAAAAGCCCCGGTAGAACACAACCGGTAGTGTAAAACAAAAAAAAAAAAAAAAACGATATACATGGTAAAAAGTGTGGAAAACGGTAGTAAAAACTGACCGTTGGTAAAAAAAAGAGTCCCGGTAGAACAAAACCGGTAGTGTAAACCTATAAAAAAAAAAAAAAAAAAAAAAAAAAAGGGGAAAACTGAACAGTTAAGAAAAAAAAAAACGGTGAAACAGAAACAACGTGAAAGAAAAAAAATTGGAAAGGGAAAAAACAACCTGTGTGGAAAAAATTTGCAACCAACGTAAATAATATCGTGATAACAAAGAGAAAAAAAAAAAAAGGAAACGGTGGTGACAAAATTGGGAAAAAAAAGATAAAAATTCAACACAAAATCTAATACATACATATGTACGTATATGGTATACATATGTTAAAAAAGTGAATACCTGTGGACAAACAAAGTGTGAAAAAATTGAGCGGTGCTAAACGCTATACATACATATACACCTGTGTGTATGGTAAAGGGAAAAAAAAAAAAAAAGAATAATAATAATAAAGTGAGGTGACAAATTGTGGTGCTCAAACTAAAAAAGTTGACACAACAAAAAATTTCACAGTGCGGTGAAAACAAAAACCAAATCGAAACAAAAGAGGAACTAGGAAAACCCCACAACACCACCAACACAAGGATTGGAGGAAGACGCGCAGGCATAAGCAAAGGCACAAGCGCAAGCACAAGCGCAAGCACAGGCAGGCACATACACATACACTCCTATTATCCCCAAAAGCCCCTGGCGGAAACCAAGTGAGTTGTATCGTTCCTTTAAATTTTTTATATCACTTTCAAATACATATGTATGGTACAATCTAAAACTTAAATTTACGGTTCAGACCAAAATTCAGGTCGAAAAATAAGTGAAAACCGTTACCAAACTGTTTTCGGAGTTCGGTTTATTTTTCGGTAAAAACCGAAAACCGCTAACAAAGCAGTTTGGTACTGTATATAACAGAATAGTGATTGCCGGTAAATGCTTACCGTTGTGTTATAACACAAAACTACCCCGAGAAGACACATATAAAATTCAAGTATTTACTTGCGAAATTTCCAGCAGGACCCCCTATACTCAACCAAGTATAAGCAGGGTTCCTTAAAGTAAGCTACGGTAATCAACAAGAATAAAACCAAAACAACAAACAAAAGCGTATTTGCGAATTAAATTTCATACCATACATACATATGTACATATACATATTTCACGTATATTTTTAAAAACAAATAAAGACCGTAACTGGCTCATTTACTACTAAAATCATATCCATATTTGAAAATATACATATACATTTACATACATATATTCTAAAGTCAGAATATCATTTATTTTCTTTTCGCGGCCTATTCTCTCTGCGTACATATATACATACATGCTTATGTATATGCGCCGAAATTAAACAATTATATACTTACTAACAAGCGCATTTGCGAAAATTACCTACGGTCGCTTAATTCCCTTTTCGTGGTTTATTTGTACCGCGAACATACATATATACATACATATATACGCATATATATGTGTACGCATATACATACATACGGGCGCACATAAATATATGCAATAAATACTGGAAGAAATACCCAATCGACATTGGGTACAAATTATATAACAATAAATACATATAACAAAAAGGATTTCTGTAACATATAAAATTCGTACAAAAGTGTATTGTCACGTATGTAGATACGCTAATTACTTCAAAGTCCACATTGGCATATGTTCCGCGATACCCCTTGGATTTTGACTAACAAAACCAAGCAGGATTGCGTATAAAATATATTCAAAGTCCACATTGGCATATTCCCGCAATACCCCTTGATTTTTGAGCAACAAAAACAAGCAGGATTGTGTAAAACATAATAAAGCGTAATACATGGGTACATACATGCATATGTACAAAGTGCAGTGATCTCTAAAACGAGCTCTCATTTGCACATAACAAAATAAAAGATACATAATATATATATACAAGTACATATACAAATATATACAACAAAAAATTATTTGTTTGCGGTTAATAACAAATAATTAAATAAAATTAAATCGAAATTAAAATTGAATATTAGTAAAGAACATAATTCGAAACAAAAATAAAACAACTCTTATTTCCCTTTAAAAAGAGTTGTCGGTTATACACAATCGCGATTATACGCGGCTTTTAAAATTGTTTGGTTTACTAATTTAATTAAAACCTCTTATTTACGTAAAAGAGTTCTCGTCTGAACATACATACATATGTGTATACGAAATCTGTGGTGAAATTAAATTCAATAATTTCATTAAAAAAAAAAAAAAAAAAATATATATCTATTTTATCGATTTTCTTGGAAACTCTTACTTACAAAAGAGTCTTCCTTTCGAAATATTACATCGACACACTTGTACATATACACAATCTGTGGTGAAATTCATCAATAATTTCAGCATATAATTTATTTATCTGTTAATCGATTTTCTTTGAAACTCTTACATACAAAAGAGTCTTCTATTGAACATTTTATATACGAAACCTTGTTAAAATCTACAGGTCTAGTTTTCACTAAGACTTTTTGATATTCTTTACATTTTTTAAATGAGCTCAGACTCAAAGGACTCTAAACCAAGTCAGTTACTAAAAGTTCCAAAAATGGTTTTAGAAGAAAAGAGCCCATGTACACCTGCTGAAGCTACACGCTCAAAGCAAGGTGCTACCAAACTAAAGAGGGGTAAAGATATTTCTTATACAAAATTCATTGCTGAGAGTGACAGTTTGATACGATACTGCACTCGATTTTCATCTTCACCGATTCAAGACAATTCTGAATCGGTCTTAGAAATCAAAAAAGATAATTTAGACAATTTTTGGACGCGTCTCCAAGCGGCGTATGACGCAATCGTAGAATCTGACGAATCAGATCTACCTGAAAATTTTAAATCCTCGGCATACACCAAATATGAACACTGCCTAGACCAGTTCGAAGACACAAAGGCAATGATTTCTGATCAACTAAAGCTATTAAGAGCAATTGCACCTACTCCACAACCGAGAGTAGAGCTGCCACAAAGCCAAGCCCAAGAGGCAAGTTCAGGCATTCACCTTAAAGTGCCAGTATGCGACACAGATATATTTCATGGTGGTTATGAACAGTGGCCGTCCTTCCGGGACATGTTCACAGCTGTGTACATAAACCATCCTAAATTATCACAAGCGCAGAAATTGTATCACCTCAGATACAAAACCAAAGGTCAGGCAGGCGTAATAGTCAAACAGTTCGCTCTCAATGACGAAAATTTCAATTTTGCTTGGGAAGCTCTTAAAGCACGTTACGAAAACGAGAGAATATTGGTCGACAAGCAAGTGACGATACTAATGAATTTACCAAAAATTCAGAAAGAAACCAGTGAAGAATTCATAAAGCTTCAATCCACGGTTTCAAATTGTTTGTCGGTTTTATCGACACAGAATATTCCCACAGATAATTGGGACCCCATTCTGGTAAATATATGCACAGCTGCATTACCAGAAAAATCGTTACTTTTGTGGGAGCAATCGCTCTCATCGCGAAGAAAGTGCCCAACGTGGCAGCAAATGAAAGAATTTCTTACTACCCAATACGAAATTGCAGAAAGGGTAGATAAAAAACTAGTCAGAACGAAAACCGTTCAAAACGACCTCAATAGAAGCTTCAATAGACCCCAAGCAAGTAGCCACAATAATTTAAATAGAAGTTTTTTTAAAAATCAATCGTTCTCTTCCGAACAATATAAACAAACGTCATGCGAACTGTGCAGAGGAGGTCACAAACTAAAATTGTGCGAAAAATTCAAAAAAATGAATGTTAGCGATCGAAACAATTTCGTAAGATCGAAAAAATTATGTACCAACTGTATGTCACATGCGCATACGCTTAAAGATTGCGAAAGCAAATTTAATTGCGTTTACTGCCATAAAAGACATCATTCAATGTTACATATAACAAATTTTTCCAGCTCACCCCCAAACAATGCAAACGTTAAACGAGCAACAGGATTAGTTGCCACAGCAAATTCTGAAATCTGCCAAAAAGCACCATGCTGCTCAAAGGCATTAAAAACCCAATCGCTACATAGCGAAAATCACAGTAGGGTACTTTTACCCACAGCAGTTGTCTCCATCGAGCACCGAGGAGAACTGTTTAAACTCAGAGCCTTAATAGACCAAGGATCACAACGATCCTTTATAGCGTCTAGGGCACAAAACAGGCTACAGTTACCAACAAAACTGGCCAACTTTGAAATCACGGGAATGGGCGGAAGAGTTGTTCAAAAATCAAATAAAATCTGCCCCATTACCCTCTTTTCCCCCAAAGCGGATAAGCGCATACAAGCAGAAGCTATTGTCTTACCGCAATTAACCAATATGTTACCCAGCTATCACATAAATAGCAAACATTGGCAAAAGGTTTCACACCTAAAGCTAGCAGACCCCAACTGCAACACCCCCGCTCAAATAGATCTACTATTAGGCAGCGATCTAATACCACAAATTATTCTTGAAGGTATTGAAAAAAATTTCCGAAACACTTCTGGCGCAAAATACCATTTTCGGATGGGTCCTAAGCGGACTAGTTGCGGAACCAGTTACAACATTAACAACTCAAGTTGAGGAAGTCTCAAATGAGTACCTCAATTCACAATTGAGAAAATTTTGGGAACTAGAAGAACTCCCCCCCATATCAGTCACAACCCCTGAAGATCAGTATTGTGAGGATTTTTACAAAGCCACAACTACTAGATCAGAAAATGGTCGGTACGTCGTACGACTACCACTTAAGCAACAATTTCCTAACACACTCGCCTTAGGTCACTCTCGCACCTCTGCAATTCAGCAGTTTTTAAGTATGGAAAGAAACCTACTTAAAAAAGGCGAACTCAAATCTGAATATGATGGTGTGTTAGAAGAATACCTCCATTTAGATCACATGGAGGAAGTAAACCCAGGGGAGAAAATCGTCAACGGCAAATACTACTCCTTTTATCTGCCACATCACGCAGTAGTGAAGCCAGACAAAAAAACAACAAAAGTAAGAGTTGTTTTTAATGCTTCGAGAACCACTAGTTCAGGGAATTCCCTAAATGATATCCTATTTACGGGACCCACACTCCAACCAGATTTAATGCTTCTGATATTAAACTGGCGTATATTCAAATACGTATTCAATGGAGACGTTGAAAAAATGTATCGGCAAATAGTCGTACATAAAGACGACCAGGATTTTCAACGTATTATGTTCCGAAGATCCCCCACCAGTCCTTTACGCGACTTCAGATTAAAAACAGTTACATTTGGCGTTAACTGTGCACCATATTTAGCCATTCGTACTCTCCACGAATTGGCAGACAACACAAAGTCAGAGTTTCCTCTGGCAACTGAAGTGTTGAAAACTCAAACGTATGTAGACGATATTTTGTCTGGAAGTCATACTCTTCCAAAAGCATACGAAGCCTTATCACAGGTAATTAAAGCCCTCAAATCCGCAGGGTTTCCATTAAAAAAAATTACGGCAAATCACCCGAATATACTCAAAAATATTCCAAACGAAAATTTATTGGACACTAATTTCCTTATTTTCGAAAAGGAAAGTACAACAAAAACATTAGGCATCCAATGGAATGCGATATCGGACCAATTCTCATACACGACAGAGTCCATATCCGCATTATCAGCCATAACGAAAAGACAGATTTTATCCTCGGTGGCAAAACTTTTCGACCCCGCAGGATGGCTTTCGCCAATTATGATCCAAGCGAAAATCTTAATACAAGAACTATGGCTAGATGGAACCGACTGGGACGAACAAGTGAAACCTCTTCGCTTAGAAAAATGGTCCCAGTTCGCAAACAACCTGAATGACATTTCTCAGATTCAAATCCCACGATGGGTAAATTACTCTCCCGATCACAAAGTTGAATTACATGGCTTTTGTGACGCCTCAGAGAAGGCATATTGCGCTACTATCTATGTGCGCACGCAAAGTGACACCACGACCACAAGCCACTTATTAGTAGCAAAAGCAAAGGTGGCACCTTTAAAAACTGTAAGTCTCCCACGACTTGAGTTATGTGGCGCACTACTACTTTCAAAATTAGTAGCCATGGTGCAAAAGCATTTAAATATGACAAAATGCAAACTATATATGTGGTCCGATTCCGAAATTGTACTAGCCTGGTTGGAAAAACCACCACATGCATGGAAGACGTATATTTCTAACCGAACGTCTCAAATTCTTGACCTAGTGGGATCAGCCACGTGGCGTCACGTAGCCAGTGCTGACAATCCTGCCGATCTAGGTACAAGAGGGTGCAAGCCACTGCACCTTGCCACTACTACCCTCTGGTGGAATGGCCCCCGATGGCTGATAGAATCTCCTGATTCTTGGCCACAATCCCCCATGCGCAACATTATCGCCCCAGAAGGTCGAAAAATCACCTCCTTTCATACATTATTGGATGATACCGACATCCTTGAACGATTTTCATCGTTTCCAAGAGCTCTCAGAGTAGTTGCTTATATGTTCAAATTTATAGAGCAACTCAAAAGCAAAATCAAGGGATCACAAAATTCCCCATGCAACACAGTGTCGCACCTAGAGTTACAAAAGGCAAAGGTCGCACTAATTGCATACACACAAGCGCGCTACTTCAGCCGCGATATATCAGCACTAAGAGAATCGAAGCCGATTGATAAAAAGAGCTCACTCTTAGTTCTCAACCCATTTCTGGACACGAAAGGTCTGCTTCGTGCCAATGGTCGGCTCGCTAATTCGAGCCTAACATACAATGAACGCCACCCCATAATAATTCCAGAGAGGTCACCATTTGCCACATTATTCCTCCACTACATCCACACCTTAATGCTACACGCCGAACATCGTCTCATGCAACAGATGGTACGCCAGGAGTATTATATCCCCCGTCTTAAGCCGCAAATTAAGAAGTGCATCTTCACGTGCAAGATTTGCACTATGCACAAGCGGAAGATGCGAACGCAGATTATGGCAGCACTTCCACCGGAACGCTGCAATTTCGCTCTGCCTTTCACCACAACAGGTGTTGATTTTGCTGGGCCTTTCCAGGTAAAGGCTTCTATGTTAAGGTCTCCCACTCTCATGAAAGGCTATGTGGCTGTCTTTGTATGTTTCACGACAAAGGCAGTACACCTTGAGCTGTGTAGTAATCTGACGACGGAGGCTTTTCTCGCGGCATTTGCTCGCTTCGTCGCTCGACGTGGCTACCCATCAAAGATCATGAGCGACAATGGCAAAACGTTCATTGGAGCTCAACGAGCCACCGAAAAGCAATTTGTGGATTTCCTAAAACAAGTGTCACCCGACATCGTACAAAAGTACGCCCCTCAAAGGGATCAACTGGCAATTTATACCCCCAAGCGCTCCTCATATGGGCGGTTTATGGGAATCCGCCGTAAAAAGCTTCAAATCCCATTTCAAACGGGTAGCTGGAAATTATAAATTCAATTACGAAGAGTTCACGACGTTATTAAATCGAATTGAAGCCGTTCTCAATTCACGGCCCCTTACAGTACTATCGCAAGACCCCCCAGATTTCACCGCCTTAACTCCAGGGCATTTTCTAAAAGGAGCACCCATCCTGGCCATTCCTGAGCCCGGCGTGGAGTCGCTATCCCTATTAAATCGATGGGAACGAATTAAAATTCTCCATCATGATTTCAGCCGACGCTGGAAGGACGAGTACATAAAGGGTCTCCACAAAAGATACCGTTGGAAGACTCCTGCACAACCGCCTAAACTTGGAGACTGTGTCCTCATCCACGATGATTGTCTACCCCCAACCGAGTGGCGGCTTGGCCGCATTGAACAGCTACATTATGGCTCCGACGGTCACATACGAGTCGTGGATCTCCGTACGCAAAACGGAACACTAACCAGACCGCTCGTGAAGCTGTGCTTTTTACCAACCACCGACGACCGAGAATCCGAAAACCGAAAAAACCAAACCGATACTGTCGCGATATAATAAAATCATTAGATTCAACAATAAAACGATAAATACGCCAATAACAAACCGTTAAAAGATAACAACCGCTACAAAAAAATAAACCGTCGAATAATAACGAAGAATACTAACAAAACAGTCGTTCAATACGACGACCCATTCATGCCACATATCGTGGCACGATGGCCCATATCTCATTTGATGATAGATTAATAATCAACAATCTTCTCTATACAGATTACTATGGAGGTAGATTCGCCAGTTACAACTACGCCAACCGCTCGGGTGGCTACCAATGTGCCACGCACCGGGCCCACGCCAGCGCCCCGAACTGTGGCTGCAACAACGCCAGCAACTACACCGGCAACCACGCCGGCAACTGCACCGACAACAACGCCGGCACCTGCAACGGCAACCGCGCCGGCAGCGGTGCTTACACCCGCATCTCGTGGTGGCCCCCGACCACCATCGACCAACTCGAGGACTTCGGGGACCCGTCGGATCAGGTGCCCCATCTGTCGACGCCCTCATCGCCTCCACCATTGTGGAATATTTAGGGGTATGCGGCCTTTGCAACGGCAGCAAGTTGCTCAGGCTCATGGTCATTGCCTCAATTGCCTGTCGCACACTCATGCTACTTCAGAGTGTGAGTCACGGGGGCTGTGCCAAATGTGTCACCGGCCGCATCATACGCTGCTACATCGCAGCTCGTCACGCGAAATGCACCGGCCATCCAACCATCGCGGCCGCGTATCCCGACTTCCACCCGACGATAGTGTCATGCACCAGCGGAGTGGAATCTCGTTGCGACGTCGACAGACGGGACCACCACCTCGCCGGTCCACGGGTCTGAGCAGCGTTGTGGCAACGCTGCAACAGCTGCAGCGCCTTTTAGGCTAAACTTTCGTTTAGGGGGGCCTGGATGGTTAAATGAGCTTCTGCGCCCCCCTCTTAATATAATCTCACTACACCCCACACATACACACCATACTCAACACATCTTCACCCCACACTACACATACCATACTCAACATATTGGCATCATGCGGATCATTTTTTTTTCATCCCACTCTACACACCGCATTCTCACACCTCGGCATGATGCCCACTACATCCTCAACATACCCACCACATCTTCACACCACACACGAGGACACCAGCACACAACTAACAAAAGGGACTGGCGGACGGCGTCGAGCCTCTTTGGTTTTCGGTCCGTGCGCATATACATACGCTAGCAGTCAACCACTTCAACAACATTTTTTTCTTTTCGATTTCGTTCAAAGGTGAGTGTCGAAAGGTTTGTGTGCGTAACTAACTATTTAGCATATATAAAAGAAAATCGACTTTATACTTAAATATAAGACTACGGAATTCTTCCAAATGTACTGTCGTTATGCCGCCATGGCTTTATATCAACTTCAGTACGTTAAAGAAGGTTAATTAACTTAAATTTGTTAAACTAATGATTTGAGGGATTTCGATATCGCTTGCTAAATGTGTATGTAAAAGAAAATCGAATTTATACCTAAACATAAGATTACGGAATTCTTCTAATTGCACTGTCATTATGCCGCCATGGCTTTATATCACCTTCATTACGTTAAGGAAGGTTAATTAACTTAAATATGTTAAACTAATGAGTTGAAGCATTTCGATATCGATTGCTAAATGCGTATGTACAACAAAATCGACTTTATACCTAAATATAAGATAACGGAATTCATATAAATATACTGCCGTTATGCCGTTATGGCTTTATGTAAACTTCGTTAAGTTAATTAACTTAAATATGCTAAACCAGTTATTTGAAGCATTTCGATATATATTGTTAAATGTGTAAATACAAGAAAATCGACTTTATACTTAAATATAAGATTACGGAGTTCTTCCAAATGCACTGCCTTTATACCGTTATGGCTTTACGTAAACTTCAGTAAGAAAAATAAGGTTAATTAACTTAAATATTTTAATCTAATGATTCGAAGCATCTCGATATCGATTGCTAAATGTGCAAATACAACAAAATCGACATTATACCTAAATATAAGTATACGGAATTCTTCCAAATGCACTGCCGTTATACCGTTATGGCTTTATGTTAACTTCAGTTCGTTAAAGAAGGTTTATTAACTTAAATATGTTAAACCAGTTATTTGAAGCATTTCGATATCGATTGCGAAATGTATATATACAAGAAAATCGACTTTATATATAAAATTATAACATTACGGAATTCTTCTAAATGCACTGCCGTTATACCGTTAAGGCTTTATGTAGACTTCAGTATGCTAAAAAATGTTTATTAACTTAATATGTTAAACTAATGAGTTGAACCATCTCGATATCGATTGCTAATGTGTATATACAAGAAAATCGACTTTATACCTAAATATAAGTATACGGAATTCTTCCAAATGCACTGCCGTTATACCGTTATGGCTTTATGTTAACTTCAGTTCGTTAAAGAAGGTTTATCAACTTAAATATGTTAAACCAGTTATTTGAAGCATTTCGATATCGATTGCTTAATGCATATATAAAAGAAAATCGACTTTATACCTAAATATAAGACTACGGAATTCTTCCAAATGTACTGTCGTTATGCCGCCATGGCTTTATATCAACTTCTGTACGTTTAAGTAGGTTAATTAACTTAAATTTTTTAAACTAATGATATGAAGCATTTCGATATCGCTTGCTAAATGTGTAGGTAAAAGAAAATCGAATTTATACCTAAACATAAGATTACGGAATTCTTCCAAATGTACTGTCGTTATGCCGCCATGTCTTTATGTCACCTTCATTACGTTAAAGAAGGCTAATTAACCTAAATATGTTAAACTAATGATTTGAAGCATTTCGTTATCGATTGCTAAATGTGTATATACAAGAAAATCGACTTTTTACCTAAATATAAGATTACGGAATTCCTCCACAGGTACTGTCGTTATGCCGCCATGGCTTGATATCACCTTCATTACGCTAAAGAAGGTTAATTATTTTAAATATGTTAAACTAATGGTTTGAAGCATTTCGATATCGATTGCTAAATGTCTAAATACAAGAAAATCGACTTTATACCTAAATATAAAATTATAACATTACGGAATTCTTCTAAATGCACTGCCGTTATGCCGCCATGGCTTTATATCAACTTCAGTATGTTAAAGAAGGTTAATTAACTTAAATATGTTAAACTAATGATTTGAAGCATTTCGATATCGATTTCTAAATACGTAAATACAACAAAATCGACTTTATACCTAAATATAAGATTACGGAATTCTTCTAAATGCACTGTCGTTATGCCGCCATGGCTTTATATCACCTTCATTACGTTAAAGAAGGTTAACTAACTTAAATATGTTAAACGAATGATTTGAAGCATTTCGACATCGATAGCTAAATGGGTATATACAAGAAAATCGACTTTTTAACTAAATATAAGATTACGGAATTCTTCCAAATGCACTGCTGTTATGCCGCCATGGCCTTAAGCCAACTTCAGTTCGTTAAAAAAGGTTTATTAACTTAAATATGTTAAACCAGTTATTTGAAGCATTTCGACATCGATTGCTTAATGCACATATACCAGAAAATCTAAATATAAGATTACGGAATTATTCTAAATGCACTGCCGTTATGCCGTTATGGCGTTTTGTTAACTTCAGTTCGTTAAAGAAGGTTAATTAACTTAAATATGTTAAACTAATGATTTGAAGCATTTCGATATCGATTGCTAAATTTGTATGTACAACAAAACCGACTTTATACCTAAATATAAAATAACGGAATTCATATAAATATACTGCCGTTATGCCGTTATGGCTTTATGTAAACTTCAGTAAGATAAAGAAGGTTAATTAACTTAAATATGCTAAGCCAGTTATTTGAAGCATTTCCATATCGATTGCAAAATGTTTATATACAAGAAAATCGACTTTATGCCTAAATATAAGACTACAGAATTCTTCCAAATGCAGTGCCGTTATGGCTTTATGTCAACTTCAGTTCGCTAAAGGAGGTTTATTAACTTAAATATGTTAAACCAGTTATCTGAAGCATTTCGATATCGATTGCGAAATGTATATATACAAGAAAATCGACTTTATATATAAAATTATAACATTACGGAATTCTTCTAAATGCACTGCCGTTATACCGTTAAGGCTTTATGTAGACTTCAGTATGCTAAAAAATGTTTATTAACTTAATATGTTAAACTAATGATTTGAAGCATTTCGATGTCGATAGCTAAATGTGTATATACAAGAAAAACGACTTTATACCTAAATATAAGATTACGGAATTCTTCTAAATGCACTGCCGTTATGCCGCCATGGCTTTAAGCCAACTTCCGTTCGTTAAAGAAGGTTTATTAACTTAAATATGTTAAACTAATGATTGGAAGCATTTCGATATCGATTGCTAAATGTGTATATACAAGAAAATCGACTTTATACATAAATGTAAGATTACGAAATTCTTCCAAATGTATTGTCGTTATGCTGCCATGGCTTTACATCAACTTCAATACGTTAAAGAAGGTTAATTAACTTAAATATGTTAAACTAATGATTTGAAGCATTTCGATATCTATTGCTATATACGTAAATACAACAAAATCGACTTTATACCTAAATATAAGATTACGGAATTCTTCTAAATGCACTGTTGTTATGCCGCCATGGCTTTATATCACCTTCATTACGTTAAAGAAGGTTAACTAACTTAAATATGTTAAACGAATGATTTGAAGCATTTCGACATCGATAGCTAAATGTGTATATACAAGAAAATCGATTTTACCTAAATATAAGATTACGGAATTCTTCCAAATGCACTGCCGTTATGCCGCCATGGCCTTAAGCCAACTTCAGTTCGTTAAAAAAGGTTTATTAACTTAAATATGTTAAACCAGTTATTTGAAGCATTTCGACATCGATTGCTTAATGCATATATACCAGAAAATCGACTTTATACCTAAATATAAGACTACGGAATTCTTCCAAATGTACTGTCGTTACGCCGCCATGGCTTTATATCAACTTCAATACG
>CM050323.1:156061674-156077029 GCA_027475135.1 Bactrocera correcta
ATGTCACCTTCATTACGTTAAAGAAGGCTAATTAACTTAAATATGTTAAACTAATGATTTGAAGCATTTCGTTATCGATTGCTAATGTGTGTATACAAGAAAATCGACTTTATACCTAAATTTAAGATTACGGAATTCTTCTAAATGCACTGCCGTTATGCCGCCATGGCTTTATGCCAACATCCGTTAGTTAAAGAAGGTTAATTAACTTAAATATGTTAAACTAATGATTTGAAGCATTTCGATATCGATTGCTAAATGTGTATGTACAACAAAATCGACTTTATACCTAAATATAAGATAACGGAATTCATATAAATATACTGCCGTTATGGCTTTATGTAAACTTCAGTAAGATAAAGAAGGTTAATTAACTTAAATATGCTAAACCAGTTATTTGAAGCATTTCGATATCGATTGCAAAATGTGTATATACAAGAAAATCGACTATATACCTAAATATTAGATTACGGAATTCTTCTAAATGCACTGTCGTTATGCCGCCATGGCTTTATATCAACTTCAATACGTTAAAGAAGTTTAATTAACTTAAATATGTTAAACTAATGATTTGAAGCATTTCGTTATAGATTGCTAAATGCGCATATACAAGAAAATCGGCTTTATACCTAAATATAAGATTACGGAATTCTTCTAAATGCACTGCCGTTATGCCGCCATGGCATTAAGCCAACTTCAGATCGTTAAAGAAGGATAATTAACTTAAATATGTTAAATTAATGATTTGAAGCATTTCGATATCGATTGCTAATGTGTATATACAACAAAATCGACTTTATACCTAAATAGAAGATTACGGAATTCTTCTAAATGCACTGTCGTTATGCCGCCATGGCTTTATATCAACTTCAATACGTTAAAGAAGTTTAATTAACTTAAATATGTTAAACTAATGATTTGAAGCATTTCGTTATAGATTGCTAAATGTGTATATACAAGAAAATCGACTTTATACCTAAATATAAGATTACGGAATTCTTCTAAATGCACTGCCGTTATGCCGCCATGGCATTAAGCCAACTTCAGATCGTTAAAGAAGGATAATTAACATAAATATGTTAAACTAATGATTTGAAGCATTTCGATATCGATTGCTAATGTGTATATACAACAAAATCGACTTTATACCTAAATATAAGATTACGGAATTCTTCTAAATGCACTGTCGTTATGCCGCCATGGCTTTATATCAACTTCAATACGTTAAAGAAGATTAACTAACTTAAATTTGTTAAACTAATGATTTGAAGCATTTCGATATCGCTTGCTATATGTGTATGTACAAGAAAAGCGAATTTATACCTAAACATAAGATTACGGAATTCTTCCAAATGTACTGTCGTTATGCCGCCATGTCTTTATGTCACCTTCATTACGTTAAAGAAGGCTAATTAACTTAAATATGTTAAACTAATGATTTGAAGCATTTCGTTATCGATTGCTAAATGTGTGTATACAAGAAAATCGACTTTATACCTAAATATAAGATTACGGAATTCTTCTAAATGCACTTCCGTTATTCCGCCTTGGCCTTAAGCCAACTTCAGTTCGTTAAAGAAAGTTTATTAACTTAAATATGTTAAGCCAGTTATTTGAAGCATTTCGACATCGATTATTTAATGCATATATACCAGAAAATCGACTTTATACCTAAATATAAGACTACGGAATTCTTCTTAATGTACTGTCGTTCTGCCGCCATGGCTTTATATCAACTTCAATACGTTAAAGAAGGTTAATTTACTTAAATATGTTAAACTAATGATTTGAAGCATTTCGATATCGAGTGCTGAATGTGTATGTGCAACAAAATCGACTTTATACCTAAATATAAGATAACGGAACTCATATAAATATACTACCGTTATGCCGTTATGGCTTTATGTAAACTTCAGTAAGATAAAGAAGGTTAATTAACTGAAATATGCTAAACCAGTTATTTGAAGCATTTCGATATCGATTGCTAAATGTGTAAATACAGGAAAATCGACTTTGTACCTAAATATAAGATTACGGAATTCTTCTACATGCACTGCCGTTATGCCGCCATGGCTATATGCCAACTTCAGATCGTTAAAGAAGGTTTATTAACTTTAATATGTTAAACTAATGATATGAAGCATTTCGATATCGATAGATATATGTGTATATACAACAAAATCGACATTATACCTAAATATAAGTATACGGAATTCTTCCAAATGCACTGCCGTTATAGAGTTATGGCTTTATGTTAACTTCAGTTCGTTAAAGAAGGTTTATTAACTTAAATATGTTAAACCAGTTATTTGAAGCATTTCGATATCGATTGCGAAATGTATATATACAAGAAAATCGACTTTATATATAAAATTATAACATTACGCAATTCTTCTAAATGCACTGCCGTTATACCGTTAAGGCTTTATGTAGACTTCAGTATGCTAAAAAATGTTTATTAACTTAATATGTTAAACTAATGAGTTGAACCATCTCGATATTGATCGCTAAATGTGTATATACAACAAAATCGACTTTATACCTAAATATAAGATTACGGAATTCTTCCAAATGCACTGCCGTTATACCGTTATGGCTTTACGTAAACTTCAGTAAGAAAAATAAGGTTAATTAACTTAAATATTTTAAGCTAATGATTTGAAGCATCTCGATATCGATTGCTAAATGTGCAAATACAACAAAATCGACCTTATACCTAAATATAAGTATACGGAATTCTTCCAAATGCACTGCCGTTATACCGTTATGGCTTTATGTTAACTTCAGTTCGTTAAAGAAGGTTTATCAACTTAAATATGTTAAACCAGTTATTTGAAGCATTTCGATATCGATTGCTTAATGCATATATAAAAGAAAATCGACTTTATACCTAAATATAAGACTACGGAATTCTTCCAAATGTACTGTCGTTATGCCGCCATGGCTTTATATCAACTTCAGTACGTTAAAGTAGGTTAATTAACTTAAATTTGTTAAACTAATGATATGAAGCATTTCGATATCGCTTGCTAAATGTGTATGTAAAAGAAAATCGAATTTATACCTAAACATAAGATTACGGAATTCTTCCAAATGTACTGTCGTTATGCCGCCATGTCTTTATGTCACCTTCATTACGTTAAAGAAGGCTAATTAACTTAAATATGTTAAACTAATAATTTGAAGCATTTCGTTATCGATTGCTAAATGTGTATATACAAGAAAATCGAATTTATACCTAAACATAAGATTACGGAATTCTTCCAAATGTACTGTCGTTATGCCGCCGTGGCTTGATATCACCTTCATTACGCTAAAGTAGGTTAATTAACTTAAATTTGTTAAACTAATGATATGAAGCATTTCGATATCGCTTGGTAAATGTGTATGTAAAAGAAAATCGAATTTATACCTAAACATAAGATTACGGAATTCTTCTAAATGCACTGCCGTTATGCCGCCATGGCTTTATATCAACTTCAGTACGTTAAAGAAGGTTAATTAACTTAAATATGTTAAACTAATGATTTGAAGCATTTCGATATCGATTGCTAAATACGTAAATACAACAAAATCGACTTTATACCTAAATATAAGATTACGGAATTCTTCTAAATGCACTGCCGTTATGCCGCCATGGCTTTATATCACCTTCATTACGTTAAAGAAGGTTAACTAACTTAAATATGTTAAACGAATGATTTGAAGCATTTCGACATCGATAGCTAAATGGGTATATACAAGAAAATCGACTTTTTAACTAAATATAAGATTACGGGATTCTTCCAAATGCACTGCCGTTATGCCGCCATGGCCTTAAGCCAACTTCAGTTCGTTAAAGAAGGTTTATTAACTTAAATATGTTAAACCAGTTATTTGAAGCATTTCGACATCGATTGCTTAATGCACATATACCAGAAAATCGAATTTATACCTAAATATAAGATTTACGGAATTCTTCTAAATGCACTGCCGTTATGCCGTTATGGTTTATGTTAACTTCAGTTCGTTAAAGAAGGTTTATCAACTTAAATATGTTAAACCAGTTATTTGAAGCATTTCGATATCGATTGCTTAATGCATATATAAAAGAAAATCGACTTTATACCTAAATATAAGACTACGGAATTCTTCCAAATGTACTGTCGTTATGCCGCCATGGCTTTATATCAACTTCAGTACGTTAAAGTAGGTTAATTAACTTAAATTTGTTAAACTAATGATATGAAGCATTTCGATATCGCTTGCTAAATGTGTATGTAAAAGAAAATCGAATTTATACCTAAACATAAGATTACGGAATTCTTCCAAATGTACTGTCGTTATGCCGCCATGTCTTTATGTCACCTTCATTACGTTAAAGAAGGCTAATTAACTTGAATATGTTAAACTAATAATTTGAAGCACTTCGTTATCGATTGCTAAATGTGTATATACAAGAAAATCGAATTTATACCTAAACATAAGATTACGGAATTCTTCCAAATGTACTGTCGTTATGCCGCCGTGGCTTGATATCACCTTCATTACGCTAAAGTAGGTTAATTAACTTAAATATGTTAAACTAATGATTTGAAGCATTTCGATATCGATTGCTAAATTTGTATGTACAACAAAACCGACTTTATACCTAAATATAAGATAACGGAATTCATATAAATATACTGCCGTTATGCCGTTATGGCTTTATGTAAACTTCAGTAAGATAAAGAAGGTTAATTAACTTAAATATGCTAAGCCAGTTATTTGAAGCATTTCCATATCGATTGCAAAATGGGTATATACGAGAAAATCGACTTTATGCCTAAATATAACACTACAGAATTCTTCTAAATGCACTGTCGTTATGCCGCCATGGCTTTATATCAACTTCAACACGTTAAAGAAGTTTAATTAACTTAAATATGTTAAGCTAATGATTTGAAGCATTTCGTTATAGATTGCTAAATGTGTGTATACAAGAAAATCGACTTTATACCTAAATATAAGATTACGGAATTCTTCTAAATGCACTGCCGTTATGCCGCCATGGCTTTATGCCAACATCCGTTAGTTAAAGAAGGTTAATTAACTTAAATATGTTAAATTAATGATTTGAAGCATTTCGATATCGATTGCTAAATGTGTATGTACAACAAAATCGACTTTATACCTAAATAAAAGATAACGGAATTCATATAAATATAATGCCGTTATGGCTTTATGTAAACTTCAGTAAGATAAAGAAGGTTAATTAGCTTAAATATGCTAAACCAGTTATTTGAAGCATTTCGATATCGATTGCAAAATGTGTATATACAAGAAAATCGACTTTATACCTAAATATAAGACTACGGAATTCTTCTAAATGCACTGCCGTTATGCCGCCATGGCATTAAGCCAACTTCAGATCGTTAAAGAAGGTTTATTAGCTTAAATATGTTAAACTAATGAGTTAAACCATCTCTATATCGATTGCTAATGTGTATATACAACAAAATCGACTTTATACCTAAATATAAGACTACGGAATTCTTCCAAATGCACTGCCGTTATACCGTTATGGCTTAACGTAAACTTCAGTAAGAAAAATAAGGTCAATTAACATAAATATTTTAAACTAATGATTTGAAGCATCTCGATATCGGTTGCTAAATGTGCAAATACAACAAAATCGACATTATACCTAAATATGTATAAGTATACGGAATTCTTCCAAATGCACTGCCGTTATACCGTTATGGCTTTACGTTAACTTCAGTTCGTTAAAGAAGGTTTATTAACTTAAATATGTTAAACCAGTTATTTGAAGCATTTCGAAAATCGATTGCTTAATGCATATATAACAGAAAATCGACTTTATACCTAAATATAAGACTACGGAATTCTTCCAAATGTACTGTCGTTATGCCGCCATGGCTTTATTTCAACTTTCATACGTTAAAGAAGATTAACTAACTTAAATTTGTTAAACTAATGATTTGAAGCATTTCGATATCGCTTGCTATATGTGTATGTACAAGAAAAGCGAATTTATACCTAAACATAAGATTACGGAATTCTTCCAAATGTACTGTCGTTATGCCGCCATGTCTTTATGTCACCTTCATTACGTTAAAGAAGGCTAATTAACTTAAATATGTTAAACTAATGATTTGAAGCATTTCGTTATCGATTGCTAAATGTGTGTATACAAGAAAATCGACTTTATACCTAAATATAAGATTACGGAATTCTTCTAAATGCACTGCCGTTATGCCGCCATGGCTTTATGCCAACATCCGTTAGTTAAAGAAGGTTAATTAACTTAAATATGTTAAACTAATGATTTGAAGCATTTCGATATCGATTGCTAAATGTGTATGTACAACAAAATCGACTTTATACCTAAATATAAGATAACGGAATTCATATAAATATACTGCAGTTATGGCTTTATGTAAACTTCAGTAAGATAAAGAAGGTTAATTAACTTAAATATGCTAAACAAGTTATTTGAAGCATTTCGATATCGATTGCAAAATGTGTTTATACAAGAAAATCGACTTTATACCTAAATATAAGACTACGGAATTCTTCTAAATGCACTGCCGTTATGCCGCCATGGCTTTATGCCAACATCCGTTAGTTAAAGAAGTTTAATTAACTTAAATATGTTAAACTAATGATTTGAAGCATTTCGATATCGATTGCTAAATGTGTATGTAACGGGTGATTTTTTTGAGGTTAGGATTTTCATGCAGTAGTATTTGACAGATCACGTGGGATGTCAGACATGGTGTCAAAGAGAAAGATGCTCAGTATGCTTTGACATTTCATCATGAATAGACTTACTAACGAGCAACGCTTGCAAATCATTGAATTTTGTTACCAAAATCAGTGTTCGGTTCGAAATGTGTTTCGCGTCCGTGTCCGATGAGCGATGAGGCTCATTTCTGGTTGAATGGCTACGTAAATAAGCAAAATTGCCGCATTTGGGGTGAAGAGCAACCAGAAGCCGTTCAAGAACTGCCCATGCATCCCGAAAAATGCACTGTTTGGTGTGGTTTGTACGCTGGTGGAATCATTGGACCGTATTTTTTCAAAGATGCTGTTGGACGCAACGTTACGGTGAATGGCGATCGCTATCGTTCGATGCTAACAAACTTTTTGTTGCCAAAAATGGAAGAACTGAACTTGGTTGACATGTGGTTTCAACAAGATGGCGCTACATGCCACACAGCTCGCGATTCTATGGCCATTTTGAGGGAAAACTTCGGACAACAATTCATCTCAAGAAATGGACCCGTAAGTTGGCCACCAAGATCATGCGATTTAACGCCTTTAGACTATTTTTTGTGGGGCTACGTCAAGTCTAAAGTCTACAGAAATAAGCCAGCAACTATTCCAGCTTTGGAAGACAACATTTCCGAAGAAATTCGGGCTATTCCGGCCGAAATGCTCGAAAAAGTTGCCCAAAATTGGACTTTCCGAATGGACCACCTAAGACGCAGCCGCGGTCAACATTTAAATGAAATTATCTTCAAAAAGTAAATGTCATGAACCAATCTAACGTTTCAAATAAAGAACCGATGAGATTTTGCAAATTTTATGCGTTTTTTTTTTTTAAAAAGTTATCAAGCTCTTAAAAAATCACCCGTTACAACAAAATCGACTTTATACCTAAATATAAGATAACGGAATTCATATAAATATACTGCCGTTATGGCTTTATGTAAACTTCAGTAAGATAAAGAAGGTTAATTAACTTAAATATGCTAAGCCAGTTATTTGAAGCATTTCCATATCGATTGCAAAATGGGTATATACGAGAAAATCGACTTTATGCCTAAATATAAGACTACAGAATTCTTCTAAATGCACTGTCGTTATGCCGCCATGGCTTTATATCAACTTCAACACGTTAAAGAAGTTTAATTAACTTAAATATGTTAAACTAATGATTTGAAGCATTTCGTTATAGATTGCTAAATGCGCATATACAAGAAAATCAGCTTTATACCTAAATATAAGATTACGGAATTCTTCTAAATGCACTGCCGTTATGCCGCCATGGCATTAAGCCAACTTCAGATCGTTAAAGAAGGATAATTAACTTAAATATGTTAAACTAATGATTTGAAGCATTTCGATATCGATTGCTAATGTGTATAAACAACAAAATCGACTTTATACCTAAATATAAGATTACGGAATTCTTCTAAATGCACTGTCGTTATGCCGCCATGGCTTTATATCAACTTCAATACGTTAAAGAAGTTTAATTAACTTAAATATGTTAAACTAATGATTTGAAGCATTTCGTTATAGAGTGCTAAATGTGTATATACAAGAAAATCGATTTATACCTAAATATAAGATTACGGAATTCTTCTAAATGCACTGCCGTTATGCCGCCATGGCTTTAAGTCAAATTCAGATCGTTAAAGAAGGTTTATTAACATAAATATGTTAAACTAATGAGTTGAACCATCTCTATATCGATTGCTAATGTGTATATATAACAAAATCGACTTTATACCTAAATATAAAATTACGGAATTCATCCAAATGCACTGCCGTCATACCGTTATGACTTTACGTAAACTTCAGTAAGAAAAATAAGGTTAATTAACTTAATATGTTAAACTAATGATTTGAAGAATCCCGATATCGATTGCTAAATGTGTATATACAACAAAATCGACATTATACCTAAATACAAGTTTACGGAATTCTTCTAAATGCACTGCCGTTATGCCGCCATGGCTTTAAGTCAAATTCAGATCGTTAAAGAAGGTTTATTAACATAAATATGTTAAACTAATGAGTTGAACCATCTCTATATCGATTGCTAATGTGTATATATAACAAAATCGACTTTATACCTAAATATAAAATTACGGAATTCATCCAAATGCACTGCCGTCATACCGTTATGACTTTACGTAAACTTCAGTAAGAAAAATTAGGTTAATTAACTTAAATATGTTAAACTAATGATTTGAAGAATCCCGATATCGATTGCTAAATGTGTATATACAACAAAATCGACTTTATACCTAAATATAAGATTACGGAATTCTTCTTAATGCACTGCCGCTATGCCGCCATGGCTTTAAGTCAAATTCAGATCGTTAAAGAAGGTTTATTAACATAACTAATGAGTTGAACCATCTCTATATCGATTGCTAATGAGTATATATAACAAAATCGACTTTATACCTAAATATAAAATTACGGAATTCATCCAAATGCACTGCCGTTTTACCGTTATGGCTTTATGTAAACTTCAGTAAGATAAAGAAGGTTAATTAACTTAAATATGTTAAACTAATGATTTGAAGCAATTCGTTATCGATTGCTAAATGTGAGTATACAAGAAAATCGACTTTATACTGTCGTTATGCCGCCATGGCTTTATATCAACTTCAGTACGTTAAAGAAGGTTAATTAACTTAAATTTGTTAAACTAATGATTTGAAGCATTTCGATATCGCTTGCTAAATGTGTATGTAAAAGAAAATCGAATTTATACCTAAACATAAGATTACGGAGTTCTTCTAATTGCACTGTCATTATGCCGCCATGGCTTTATATCACCTTCATTACGGTAAAGAAGGTTAACTAACTTAAATATGTTAAACTAATGAGTTGAAGCGTCTCGATATCGATCGCTAAATGTGTATATACAAGAAAATCGACTTTATACCTAAATATAAGATTACGGAATTCTTCTAAACGCACTGCCGTTATGCCGCCATGGCCTTAAGCCAACTTCAGTTCGTTAAAGAAAGTTTATTAACTTAAATATGTTAAGCCAGTTATTTGAAGCATTTCGACATCTATTATTTAATGCATATATACCAGAAAATCGACTTTATACCTAAATATAAGACTACGGAATTCTTCTTAATGTACTGTCGTTATGCCGCCATGGCTCTATATCAACTTCAATACGTTAAAGAAGGTTAATTTACTTAAATATGTTAAACTAATGATTTGAAGCATTTCGATATCGAGTGCTGAATGTGTATGTGCAACAAAATCGACTTTATACCTAAATATAAGATAACGGAACTCATATAAATATACTGCCGTTATGGCTTTATGTAAACTTCAGTAAGATAAAGAAGGTTAATTAACTGAAATATGCTAAACCAGTTACTTGATGCATTTCGATATCGATAGCTAAATGTGTATATACAAGAAAATGGACTTTATACCTAAATATAAAATTATAACATTACGGAATTCTTCTAAATGCACTGCCGTTATACCGCTTAGGCTTTATGTAGACTTCTGTAAGCTAAAAAGCGTTTATTAACTTAATATGTTAAACTAATGATTTGAAGCATTTCGATATCGATAGCTAAATGTGCATATACACGAAAATCGACTTTATACCTAAATATAAGATAACGGAATTCTTCTAAATGCACTGCCGTTATGCCGCCATGGCTATATGCCAACCTCAGATCGTTAAAGAAGGTTTATTAGCATAAATATGTTAAACTAATGAGTTGAAGCGTCTCGATATCGATCGCTAAATGTGTATATACAAGAAAATCGACTTTTTACATAAATATAAGATTACGGAATTTTTCCAAATGTACTGTCGTTATGCCGCCATGGCTTTATATCAACTTCAATACGTTAAAGAAGGTTAATTAACTTAAATATGTTAAACTAATGACTTGAAGCATTTCGATATCGATTGCTAAATGTTTATGTACAAGAAAATTGACTTTATACCTAAATATAAGACTGCGGAATTCTTCCAAATGTACTGTCGTTATGTCGCCATGACTTTATATCAACTTCAATACGTTAAAGAAGGTTAATTAACTTAAATATGTTAAACATATGATTTGAAGCATTTCGACATCGATTGCTAAATGCGTATATACAACAAAATCGACTTTATACCTAAATATAAGATTATGGAACCGTTCTACCTGCACTGTCGTTATGCCGCCGTGGCTTTATATCACCTTCATTACGTTAAAGAAGGTTAATTAACTTAAATATGTTAAACTAATGAGTTGAAGCATTTCGATATCGATTGCTAAATGCGTATGTACAACAAAATCGACTTTATACCTAAATATAAGATAACGGAATTCATATAAATATACTGCCGTTATGCCGTTATGGCTTTATGCAAACTTCATTAAGATAAAGAAGTTTAATTAACTTAAATATGCTAAACCAGTTATTTGAAGCATTTCGATATATATTGTTAAATGTGTAAAAACAAGAAAATCGACTTTATAACTAAATATAAGAGTACGGAGTTCTTCCAAATGCACTGCCGTTATACCGTTATGGCTTTATGTACACTTCAGTACGAAAAATAAGGTAAATTAACTTAAATATGTTACACTAATGAGTTGAACCATCACGATATCGATTGCTTATGTGTATATACAACAAAATCGACTTTATACCTAAATATAAGATTACGGAATTCTTCTAAATGCACTGCCGTCTTGCCGCTATGACTTTATATCAACTTCAATACGTTAAAGAAGGTTAATTAACTTAAATATGTTAAACTAATGATTTGAAGCATTTAGTTATCGATTGCTAAATGTGTATATACAAGAAAATCGACTTTATACCTAAATATAAGATTACGGAATTCTTCCAAATGTACTGTCGTTATGCCGCCATGTCTTTATGTCACCTTCATTACGTTAAAGAAGGCTAATTAACTTAAATATGTTAAACCAATGATTTGAAGCATTTCGTTATCGATTGCTAAATGTGTATATACAAGAAAATCGACTTTATACCTAAATACAAGATTACGGAATTCTTCTATATGCAATGCCGTTATGCCGCCATTGCTTTATGCCATCATCCGTTAGTTAAAGAAGGTAAATTAACTTAAATATGTTAAACTAATGATTTGAAGCATTTCGATATCGATTGCTAAATGTGTATGTACAACAAAATCGACTTTATACCTAAATATAAGATAACGGAATTCATATAAATATACTGCCGTTATGGCTTTATGTAAACTTCAGTAAGATAAAGAAGGTTAATTAACTTAAATATGCTAAACCAGTTATTTGAAGCATTTCGATATCGATTGCAAAATGTGTATATACAAGAAAATCGACTTTATACCTAAATATTAGATTACGGAATTCTTCTAAATGCACTGTCGTTATGCCGCCATGGCTTTATATCAACTTCAATACGATAAAGAAGTTTAATTAACTTAAATATTTTAAACTAATGATTTGAAGCAGTTCGTTATAGATTGCTAAATGTGTATATACAAGAAAAGCGATTTTATACCTAAATATAAGATAACGGAATTCTTCTAAATGCACTGCCGTTATGCCGCTATGGCTTTAAGCCAAATTCAGATCGTTAAAGAAGGTGTATTAACTTAAATATGTTAAACTAATGAGTTGAAACATCTCTATATCGATTGCTAATGTGTATATACAACAGAATCGACTTTATACCTAAATATAAGATTACGGAATTCTTCCAAATGCATTGCCGTCATACCGTTATGACTTTACGTAAACTTCAGTAAGAAAAAAAGGTTAATTAACTTAAATATGTTAAACTAATGATTTGAAGCATCTCGATATCGATTGCTAAATGTGTATATACAGCAAAATCGACATTATACCTAAATATAAGTTTACGGAATTCTTCCAAATGCACTGCCGTTATACCGATATGGCTTTATGTAAACTTCAGTAAGATAAAGAAGGTTAATTAACTTAAATATGTTAAACTAATGATTTGAAGCATTTCCTTATCGATTGCTAAATGTGAATATACAAGAAAATCGACATTATACATAAACATACGATAACGGAATTCTTCTAAATGCACTGCCGTTATGCCGTTATGGCTTTATGTTAACTTCAGTTCGTTAAAGAAGGTTAATCAACTTAAATATGTTAAACCAGTTATTTAAAGCGTTTCGATATCGATTGCTTAATGCGTATATAAAAGAAAATCGACTTATACCTAAATAAAAGACTACGGAATTCTTCCAAGTGTACTGTCGTTATGCCGCCATGGCTTTATATCAACTTCAGAACGTTAAAGAAGGTCAATTAACTTAAATTTGTTAAACTAATGATTTGAAGCATTTCGATATCGCTTGCTAAATGTGTATGTAAAAGAAAATCGAATTTATACCTAAACAGATGATTACGGAATTCTTATAAATGCACTGTCGTTATGCCGCCATGGCTTTATATCACCTTCATTACGATAAAGAAGGTTAACTATTTTAAATATGTTAAACTAATGATTTGAAGCATTTCGATATCGATAGCTAAATGTGTATATACAAGAAAATCGACTTTATACCTAAATATAAGATTACGGAATTCTTCTAAATGCACTGCCGTTATTCCGCCATGGCCTTAAGCCAACTTCAGTTCGTTAAAGAAAGTTTATTAACTTAAATATGTTAAGCCAGTTATTTGAAGCATTTCGACATCTATTATTTAATGCATATATACCAGAAAATCGACTTTATACCTAAATATAAGACTACGGAATTCTTCTTAATGTACTGTCGTTATGCCGCCATGGCTTTATATCAACTTCAATACGTTAAAGAAGGTTAATTTACTTAAATATGTTAAACTAATGATTTGAAGCATTTCGATATCGAGTGCTGAATGTGTATGTGCAACAAAATCGACTTTATACCTAAATATAAGATAACGGAACTCATATAAATATACTGCCGTTATGGCTTTATGTAAACTTCAGTAAGATAAAGAAGGTTAATTAACTGAAATATGCTAAACCAGTTACTTGATGCATTTCGATATCGATAGCTAAATGTGTATATACAAGAAAATGGACTTTATACCTAAATATAAAATTATAACATTACGGAATTCTTCTAAATGCACTGCCGTTATACCGTTTAGGCTTTATGTAGACTTCTGTAAGCTAAAAAGCGTTTATTAACTTAATATGTTAAACTAATGATTTGAAGCATTTCGATATCGATAGCTAAATGTGCATATACAAGAAAATCGACTTTATACCTAAATATAAGATAACGGAATTCTTCTAAATGCACTGCCGTTATGCCGCCATGGCTATATGCCAACCTCAGATCGTTAAAGAAGGTTTATTAGCATAAATATGTTAAACTAATGAGTTGAAGCGTCTCGATATCGATCGCTAAATGTGTATATACAAGAAAATCGACTTTTTACATAAATATAAGATTACGGAATTTTTCCAAATGTACTGTCGTTATGCCGCCATGGCTTTATATCAACTTCAATACGTTAAAGAAGGTTAATTAACTTAAATATGTTAAACTAATGACTTGAAGCATTTCGATATCGATTGCTAAATGTTTATGTACAAGAAAATTGACTTTATACCTAAATATAAGACTGCGGAATTCTTCCAAATGTACTGTCGTTATGTCGCCATGACTTTATATCAACTTCAATACGTTAAAGAAGGTTAATTAACTTAAATATGTTAAACATATGATTTGAAGCATTTCGACATCGATTGCTAAATGCGTATATACAACAAAATCGACTTTATACCTAAATATAAGATTATGGAACCGTTCTACCTGCACTGTCGTTATGCCGCCGTGGCTTTATATCACCTTCATTACGTTAAAGAAGGTTAATTAACTTAAATATGTTAAACTAATGAGTTGAAGCATTTCGATATCGATTGCTAAATGCGTATGTACAACAAAATCGACTTTATACCTAAATATAAGATAACGGAATTCATATAAATATACTGCCGTTATGCCGTTATGGCTTTATGCAAACTTCATTAAGATAAAGAAGTTTAATTAACTTAAATATGCTAAACCAGTTATTTGAAGCATTTCGATATATATTGTTAAATGTGTAAAAACAAGAAAATCGACTTTATAACTAAATATAAGAGTACGGAGTTCTTCCAAATGCACTGCCGTTATACCGTTATGGCTTTATGTACACTTCAGTACGAAAAATAAGGTAAATTAACTTAAATATGTTACACTAATGAGTTGAACCATCACGATATCGATTGCTTATGTGTATATACAACAAAATCGACTTTATACCTAAATATAAGATTACGGAATTCTTCTAAATGCACTGCCGTCTTGCCGCTATGACTTTATATCAACTTCAATACGTTAAAGAAGGTGAATTAACTTAAATATGTTAAACTAATGATTTGAAGCATTTAGTTATCGATTGCTAAATGTGTATATACAAGAAAATCGACTTTATACCTAAATATAAGATTACGGAATTCTTCCAAATGTACTGTCGTTATGCCGCCATGTCTTTATGTCACCTTCATTACGTTAAAGAAGGCTAATTAACTTAAATATGTTAAACCAATGATTTGAAGCATTTCGTTA
>CM050323.1:156078029-156113332 GCA_027475135.1 Bactrocera correcta
GTAAACTTCAGTAAGAAAAATAAGGTTAATTAACTTAAATATTTTAAGCTAATGATTTGAAGCATCTCGATATCGATTTCTTAATGTGCAAATACAACAAAATCGACATTATACCTAAATATAAGTATACGGAATTCTTCCAAATGCACTGCCGTTATACCGTTATGGCTTTATGTTAACTTCAGTTCGTTAAAGAAGGTTTATCAACTTAAATATGTTAAACCAGTTATTTGAAGCATTTCGATATCGATTGCTTAATGCATATATAAAAGAAAATCGACTTTATACCTAAATATAAGACTACGGAATTCTTCCAAATGTACTGTCGTTATGCCGCCATGGCTTTATATCAACTTCAGTACGTTAAAGTAGGTTAATTAACTTAAATTTGTTAAACTAATGATATGAAGCATTTCGATATCGCTTGCTAAATGTGTATGTAAAAGAAAATCGAATTTATACCTAAACATAAGATTACGGAATTCTTCCAAATGTACTGTCGTTATGCCGCCATGTCTTTATGTCACCTTCATTACGTTAAAGAAGGCTAATTAACTTAAATATGTTAAACTAATAATTTGAAGCATTTCGTTATCGATTGCTAAATGTGTATATACAAGAAAATCGAATTTATACCTAAACATAAGATTACGGAATTCTTCCAAATGTACTGTCGTTATGCCGCCATGGCTTGATATCACCTTCATTACGCTAAAGTAGGTTAATTAACTTAAATTTGTTAAACTAATGATATGAAGCATTTCGATATCGCTTGGTAAATGTGTATGTAAAAGAAAATCGAATTTATACCTAAACATAAGATTACGGAATTCTTCTAAATGCACTGCCGTTATGCCGCCATGGCTTTATATCAACTTCAGTACGTTAAAGAAGGTTAATTAACTTAAATATGTTAAACTAATGATTTGAAGCATTTCGATATCGATTGCTAAATACGTAAATACAACAAAATCGACTTTATACCTAAATATAAGATTACGGAATTCTTCTAAATGCACTGCCGTTATGCCGCCATGGCTTTATATCACCTTCATTACGTTAAAGAAGGTTAACTAACTTAAATATGTTAAACGAATGATTTGAAGCATTTCGACATCGATAGTTAAATGGGTATATACAAGAAAATCGACTTTTTACCTAAATATAAGATTACGGGATTCTTCCAAATGCACTGCCGTTATGCCGCCATGGCCTTAAGCCAACTTCAGTTCGTTAAAGAAGGTTTATTAACTTAAATATGTTAAACCAGTTATTTGAAGCATTTCGACATCGATTGCTTAATGCACATATACCAGAAAATCGAATTTATACCTAAATATAAGATTACGGAATTCTTCTAAATGCACTGCCGTTATGCCGTTATGGTTTATGTTAACTTCAGTTCGTTAAAGAAGGTTAATTAACTTAAATATGTTAAACTAATGATTTGAAGCATTTCGATATCGATTGCTAAATTTGTATGTACAACAAAACCGACTTTATACCTAAATATAAGATAACGCAATTCATATAAATATACTGCCGTTATGCCGTTATGGCTTTATGTAAACTTCAGTAAGATAAAGAAGGTTAATTAACTTAAATATGCTAAACCAGTTATTTGAAGCATTTCGATATCGATTGCAAAATGTGTATATACAAGAAAATCGACTTTATACTTAAATATAAGACTACGGAATTCTTCTAAATGCACTGCCGTTATGCCGCCATGGCATTAAGCCAACTTCAGATCGTTAAAGAAGGTTTATTAGCTTAAATATGTTAAACTAATGAGTTAAACCATCTCTATATCGATTGCTAATGTGTATATACAACAAAATCGACTTTATACCTAAATATAAGATTACGGAATTCTTCCAAATGCACTGCCGTTATACCGTTATGGCTTTACGTAAACTTCAGTAAGAAAAATAAGGTCAATTAACATAAATATTTTAAACTAATGATTTGAAGCATCTCGATATCGGTTGCTAAATGTGCAAATACAACAAAATCGACATTATACCTAAATATGTATAAGTATACGGAATTCTTCCAAATGCACTGCCGTTATACCGTTATGGCTTTACGTTAACTTCAGTTCGTTAAAGAAGGTTTATTAACTTAAATATGTTAAACCAGTTATTTGAAGCATTTCGAAATCGATTGCTTAATGCATATATAAAAGAAAATCGACTTTATACCTAAATATAAGACTACGGAATTCTTCCAAATGTACTGTCGTTATGCCGCCATGGCTTTATTTCAACTTCAATACGTTAAAGAAGATTAACTAACTTAAATTTGTTAAACTAATGATTTGAAGCATTTCGATATCGCTTGCTATATGTGTATGTACAAGAAAAGCGAATTTATACCTAAACATAAGATTACGAAATTCTTCCAAATGTACTGTCGTTATGCCGCCATGTCTTTATGTCACCTTCATTACGTTAAAGAAGGCTAATTAACTTAAATATGTTAAACTAATGATTTGAAGCATTTCGTTATCGATTGCTAAATGTGTGTATACAAGAAAATCGACTTTATACCTAAATATAAAATTACGGAATTCTTCTAAATGCACTGCCGTTATGCCGCCATGGCTTTATGCCAACATCCGTTAGTTAAAGAAGGTTAATTAACTTAAATATGTTAAACTAATGATTTGAAGCATTTCGATATCGATTGCTAAATGTGTATGTACAACAAAATCGACTTTATACCTAAATATAAGATAACGGAATTCATATAAATATACTGCAGTTATGGCTTTATGTAAACTTCAGTAAGATAAAGAAGGTTAATTAACTTAAATATGCTAAACCAGTTATTTGAAGCATTTCGATATCGATTGCAAAATGTGTATGTACAAGAAAATCGACTTTATACCTAAATATAAGACTACGGAGTTCTTCTAAATGCACTGCCGTTATGCCGCCATGGCTTTATATGTACTTTAATACGTTATAGAAGGATAATTAACTTAAATATGTTAAACTAATGATTTGAAGCATTTCGTTATAGATTGCTAAATGTGTATGTACAACAAAATCGACTTTATACCTAACTATAAGATAACGGAATTCATATAAATATACTGCCGTTATGGCTTTATGTAAACTTCAGTAAGATAAAGAAAGTTAATTAACTTAAATATGCTAAACCACTTATTTGAAGCATTTCGATATCGATTGCAAAATGTGTATATACAAGAAAATCGACTTTATACCTAAATATTAGATTACGGAATTCTTCTAAATGCACTGTCGTTATGCCGCCATGGCTTTATATCAACTTCAATACGTTAAAGAAGTTTAATTAACTTAAATATGTTAAACTAATGATTTGAAGCATTTCGTTATAGATTGCTAAATGCGCATATACAAGAAAATCGGCTTTATACCTAAATATAAGATTACGGAATTCTTCTAAATGCACTGCCGTTATGCCGCCATGGCATGTAGCCAACTTCAGATCGTTAAAGAAGGTTAATTAACTTAAATATGTTAAACTAATGATTTGAAGCATTTCGATATCGATTGCTAATGTGTATAAACAACAAAATCGACTTTATACCTAAATATAAGATTACGGAATTCTTCTAAATGCACTGTCGTTATGCCGCCATGGCTTTATATCAACTTCAATACGTTAAAGAAGAACTTAAATATGTTAAACTAATGATTTGAAGCAATTCGTTATCGATTGCTAAATGTGAGTATACAAGAAAATCGACTTTATACATAAATATACGATAACGGAATTCTTCCAAATGCACTGCCGTTATGCCGTTATGGCTTTATGTTAACTTCAGTTCGTTAAAGAAGGTTTATCAACTTAAATATGTTAAACCAGTTATTTGAAGCATTTCGATATCGATTGCTTAATGCATATATAAAAGAAAATCGACTTTATACTTAAATATAAGACTACGGAATTCTTCCAAATGTACTGTCGTTATGCCACCATGGCTTTATATCAACTTCAGTACGTTAAAGAAGGTTAATTAACTTAAATTTGTTAAACTAATGATTTGAAGCATTTCGATATCGCTTGCTAAATGTGTATGCAAAAGAAAATCGAATTTATACCTAAACATAAGATTACGGAATTCTTCTAATTGCACTGTCATTATGCCGCCATGGCTTTATATCACCTTCATTACGGTAAAGAAGGTTAACTAACTTAAATATGTTAAACTAATGATTTGAAGCATTTCGATATCGATTGCTAAATGTGTATGTACAACAAAATCGACTTTATACCTAAATATAAGATAACGGAATTCATATAAATATACTGCCGTTATGCCGTTATTGCTTTATGTAAACTTCAGTAAGATAAAGAAGGTTAATTAACTGAAATATGCTAAACCAGTTACTTGATGCATTTCGATATCGATAGCTAAATGTGTATATACA
The DNA here is from genome assembly GCA_027475135.1 of Bactrocera correcta. Lineage (NCBI taxonomy): Eukaryota > Metazoa > Arthropoda > Insecta > Diptera > Tephritidae > Bactrocera > Bactrocera correcta. Next base: position 156,082,454 of record CM050323.1, read on the forward strand.
AGAAAATGGACTTTATACCTAAATATAAAATTATAACATTACGGAATTCTTCTAAATGCACTGCCGTTATACCGTTTAGGCTTTTTGTAGACTTCTGTAAGCTAAAAAGCGTTTATTAACTTAATATGTTAAACTAATGATTTGAAGCATTTCGATATCGATAGCTAAATGTGCATATACAAGAAAATCGACTTTATACCTAAATATAAGATAACGGAATTCTTCTAAATGCACTGCCGTTATGCCGCCATGGCTATATGCCAACCTCAGATCGTTAAAGAAGGTTTATTAGCATAAATATGTTAAACTAATGAGTTGAAGCGTCTCGATATCGATCGCTAAATGTGAATATACAAGAAAATCGACTTTTTACATAAGTATAAGATTACGGAATTTTTCCAAATGTACTGTCGTTATGCCGCCATGGCTTTATATCAACTTCAATACGTTAAAGAAGGTTAATTAACTTAAATATGTTAAACTAATGATTTGAAGCATTTCGATATCGATTGCTAAATGTTTATGTACAAGAAAATTGACTTTATACCTAAATATAAGACTGCGGAATTCTTCCAAATGTACTGTCGTTATGTCGCCATGACTTTATATCAACTTCAATACGTTAAAGAAGGTTAATTAACTTAAATATGTTAAACATATGATTTGAAGCATTTCGACATCGATTGCTAAATGCGTATATACAACAAAATCGACTTTATACCTAAATATAAGATTATGGAACCGTTCTACCTGCACTCTCGTTATGCCGCCGTGGCTTTATATCACCTTCATTACGTTAAAGAAGGTTAATTAACTTAAATATGTTAAACTAATGAGTTGAAGCATTTCGATATCGATTCCTAAATGCGTATGTACAACAAAATCGACTTTATACCTAAATATAAGATAACGGAATTCATATAAATATACTGCCGTTATGCCGTTATGGCTTAATGCAAACTTCATTAAGATAAAGAAGGTTAATTAACTTAAATATGCTAAACCAGTTATTTGAAGCATTTCGATATATATTGTTAAATGTGTAAAAACAAGAAAATCGACTTTATAACTAAATATAAGAGTACGGAGTTCTTCCAAATGCACTGCCGTTATACCGTTATGGCTTTATGTAGACTTCAGTAAGAAAAATAAGGTAAATTAACTTAAATATGTTAAACTAATGAGTTGAACCATCACGATATCGATTGCTAATGTGTATATACAACAAAATCGACTTAATACCTAAATATAAGATTACGGAATTTTTCTAAATGCACTGCCGTCTTGCCGCTATGACTTTATATCAACTTCAATACGTTAAAGAAGGTTAATTAACTTAAATATGTTAAACTAATGATTTGAAGCATTTCGATATCGATTGCTAAATGTGTATATACAAGAAAATCGACTTTATACCTAAATATAAGATTACGGAATTCTTCCAAATGTACTGTCGTTATGCCGCCATGTCTTTATGTCACCTTCATTACGTTAAAGAAGGCTAATTAACTTAAATATGTTAAACTAATGATTTGAAGCATTTCGTTATCGATTGCTAAATGTGTATATACAAGAAAATCGACTTTATACCTAAATACAAGATTACGGAATTCTTCTATATGCAATGCCGTTATGCCGCCATTGCTTTATGCCATCATCCGTTAGTTAAAGAAGGTTAATTAACTTAAATATGTTAAACTAATGATTTGAAGCATTTCGATATCGATTGCTAAATGTGTATGTACAACAAAATCGACTTTATACCTAAATATAAGATAACGGAATTCATATAAATATACTGCCGTTATGGCTTTATGTAAACTTCAGTAAGATAAAGAAGGTTAATTAACTTAAATATGCTAAACCAGTTATTTGAAGCATTTCGATATCGATTGCAAAATGTGTATATACAAGAAAATCGACTTTATACCTAAATATTAGATTACGGAATTCTTCTAAATGCACTGTCGTTATGCCGCCATGACTTTATATCAACTTCAATACGATAAAGAAGTTTAATTAACTTAAATATTTTAAACTAATGATTTGAAGCAGTTCGTTATAGATTGCTAAATGTGTATATACAAGAAAAGCGATTTTATACCTAAATATAAGATTACGGAATTCTTCTAAATGCACTGCCGAAATGCCGCCATGGCTTTAAGCCAAATTCAGATCGTTAAAGATGGTGTATTAACTTAAATATGTTAAACTAATGAGTTGAACCATCTCTATATCGATTGCTAATGTGTATATACAACAAAATCGTCTTTATACCTAAATATAAGATTACGGAATTCTTCCAAATGCATTGCCGTCATACCGTTATGACTTTACGTAAACTTCAGTAAGAAAAAAAGGTTAATTAACTTAAATATGTTAAACTAATGATTTGAAGCATCTCGATATCGATTGCTAAATGTGTATATACAGCAAAATCGACATTATACCTAAATATAAGTTTACGGAATTCTTCCAAATGCACTGCCGTTATACCGATATGGCTTTATGTAAACTTCAGTAAGATAAAGAAGGTTAATTAACTTAAATATGTTAAACTAATGATTTGAAGCATTTCCTTATCGATTGCTAAATGTGAATATACAAGAAAATCGACTTTATACATAAACATACGATAACGGAATTCTTCTAAATGCACTGCCGTTATGCCGTTATGGCTTTATGTTAACTTCAGTTCGTTAAAGAAGATTAATCAACTTAAATATGTTAAACCAGTTATTTAAAGCGTTTCGATATCGATTGCTTAATGCGTATATAAAAGAAAATCGACTTTATACCTAAATAAAAGACTACGGAATTCTTCCAAGTGTACTGTCGTTATGCCGCCATGGCTTTATATCAACTTCAGAACGTTAAAGAAGGTTAATTAACTTAAATTTGTTAAACTAATGATTTGAAGCATTTCGATATCGCTTGCTAAATGTGTATGTAAAAAAAAATCGAATTTATACCTAAACAGATGATTACGGAATTCTTATAAATGCACTGTCGTTATGCCGCCATTGCTTTATATCACCTTCATTACGATAAAGAAGGTTAACTATTTTAAATATGTTAAACTAATGATTTGAAGCATTTCGATATCGATAGCTAAATGTGTATATACAAGAAAATCGACTTTATACCTAAATATAAGATTACGGAATTCTTCTAAATGCACTGCCGTTATTCCGCCATGGCCTTAAGCCAACTTCAGTTCGTTAAAGAAAGTTTATTAACTTAAATATGTTAAGCCAGTTATTTGAAGCATTTCGACATCGATTATTTAATGCATATATACCAGAAAATCGACTTTATACCTAAATATAAGACTACGGAATTCTTCTTAATGTACTGTCGTTCTGCCGCCATGGCTTTATATCAACTTCAATACGTTAAAGAAGGTTAATTTACTTAAATATGTTAAACAATATTTGAAGCATTTCGATATAGATGTAATGTGTATCAAAAAATCGACTTTATACCTAAATATAAGATAACGGAACTCATATCAAATAACTGCCGTTATCCGTTATGGCTTTATGTAAACTTCAGTAAGAAAAAAGGTTAATTAACTAAATATGTAAACATTATTTGATCATTTCGATATCGATTGCTAAATGTTTAAATACAAAAAATCGACTTTTACCTAATAAAAATTATAAATTACGGAATTCTTCTAAATGCACTGCCGTTTACCGTTAGGGCTTTATTAACTTCATAGTAAAGAAGGTTTATTAACTTAAATATGTTAAACTAATGATATGAGCATTTCGATATCGATTGCTAAATGTGTATATACAAGAAAATCGACTTTATACCTAAATATAAGACGTTTTAATATCTAACACTTTACATATTACGTTAAAGAGGTTAATTAACTTAAATATGTTAAACTTATGATTTGAAGCATTCGATATCGATTGCTAAATGCGTATATACAACATAATCGACTTTATACCTAAAACAAGATTACGGAATCTTCTATTGCAACGTTATGCCGCCATTGCTTTGTATCACCTCATTAGTAAAGAAGGTTTATTCACTTAAATATGTTAAACTAATGATTTGAAGCATTTCGATATCGATTGCTAAATGTGTATGTACAACAAAATCGACTTTATACCTAAATATAAGATAACGGAATTCATATAAATATACTGCCGTTATGGCTTTATGTAAACTTCAGTAAGATAAAGAAGGTTAATTAACTTAAATATGCTAAACCAGTTATTTGAAGCATTTCGATATCGATTGCAAAATGTGTATATACAAGAAAATCGACTTTATACCTAAATATTAGATTACGGAATTCTTCTAAATGCACTGTCGTTATGCCGCCATGACTTTATATCAACTTCAATACGATAAAGAAGTTTAATTAACTTAAATATTTTAAACTAATGATTTGAAGCAGTTCGTTATAGATTGCTAAATGTGTATATACAAGAAAAGCGATTTTATACCTAAATATAAGATTACGGAATTCTTCTAAATGCACTGCCGAAATGCCGCCATGGCTTTAAGCCAAATTCAGATCGTTAAAGATGGTGTATTAACTTAAATATGTTAAACTAATGAGTTGAACCATCTCTATATCGATTGCTAATGTTATATACAACAAAATCGTCTTTATACCTAAATATAAGATTACGGAATTCTTCCAAATGCATTGCCGTCATACCGTTATGACTTTACGTAAACTTCAGTAAGAAAAAAAGGTTAATTAACTTAAATATGTTAAACTAATGATTTGAAGCATCTCGATATCGATTGCTAAATGTGTATATACAGCAAAATCGACATTATACCTAAATATAAGTTTACGGAATTCTTCCAAATGCACTGCCGTTATACCGATATGGCTTTATGTAAACTTCAGTAAGATAAAGAAGGTTAATTAACTTAAATATGTTAAACTAATGATTTGAAGCATTTCCTTATCGATTGCTAAATGTGAATATACAAGAAAATCGACTTTATACATAAACATACGATAACGGAATTCTTCTAAATGCACTGCCGTTATGCCGTTATGGCTTTATGTTAACTTCAGTTCGTTAAAGAAGATTAATCAACTTAAATATGTTAAACCAGTTATTTAAAGCGTTTCGATATCGATTGCTTAATGCGTATATAAAAGAAAATCGACTTTATACCTAAATAAAAGACTACGGAATTCTTCCAAGTGTACTGTCGTTATGCCGCCATGGCTTTATATCAACTTCAGAACGTTAAAGAAGGTTAATTAACTTAAATTTGTTAAACTAATGATTTGAAGCATTTCGATATCGCTTGCTAAATGTGTATGTAAAAAAAAATCGAATTTATACCTAAACAGATGATTACGGAATTCTTATAAATGCACTGTCGTTATGCCGCCATTGCTTTATATCACCTTCATTACGATAAAGAAGGTTAACTATTTTAAATATGTTAAACTAATGATTTGAAGCATTTCGATATCGATAGCTAAATGTGTATATACAAGAAAATCGACTTTATACCTAAATATAAGATTACGGAATTCTTCTAAATAAACTGCCGTTATTCCGCCATGGCCTTAAGCCAACTTCAGTTCGTTAAAGAAAGTTTATTAACTTAAATATGTTAAGCCAGTTATTTGAAGCATTTCGACATCGATTATTTAATGCATATATACCAGAAAATCGACTTTATACCTAAATATAAGACTACGGAATTCTTCTTAATGTACTGTCGTTCTGCCGCCATGGCTTTATATCAACTTCAATACGTTAAAGAAGGTTAATTTACTTAAATATGTTAAACTAATGATTTGAAGCATTTCGATATCGAGTGCTGAATGTGTATGTGCAACAAAATCGACTTTATACCTAAATATAAGATAACGGAACTCATATAAATATACTGCCGTTATGCCGTTATGGCTTTATGTAAACTTCAGTAAGATAAAGAAGGTTAATTAACTGAAATATGCTAAACCAGTTATTTGATGCATTTCGATATCGATTGCTAAATGTTTAAATACAAGAAAATCGACTTTGTACCTAATTATAAAATTATAACATTACGGAATTCTTCTAAATGCACTGCCGTTATACCGTTAGGGCTTTATGTAGACTTCAGTAAGCTAAAAAGCGTTTATTAACTTAATATGTTAAACTAATGATATGATGCATTTCGATATCGATTGCTAAATGTGTATATACAAGAAAATCGACTTTATACCTAAATATAAGCTTTATATCAACTTCAATACGTTAAAGGAGGTTAATTAACTTAAATATGTTAAACTTATGATTTGAAGCATTGCGATATCGATTGCTAAATGCGTATATACAACATAATCGACTTTATACCTAAACATAAGATTACGGAACTCTTCTACCTGCACTGTCGTTATGCCGCCATGGCTTTGTATCACCTTCATTACGCTAAAGAAGGTTTATTCACTTAAATATGTTAAACTAATGATTTGAAGCATTTCGATATCGCCTGCTAAATGTGTATATACAAGAAAATCGACTTTATACCTAAATATAAGATAAAGGAATTCATATAAATATACTGCCGTTATGCCGTTATGGCTTTATGTAAACTTCGTTAAGTTAATTAACTTAAATATGCTAAACCAGTTATTTGAAGCATTTCGATATATATTGTTAAATGTGTAAATACAAGAAAATCGACTTTATACTTAAATATAAGATTACGGAGTTCTTCCAAATGCACTGTCGTTATACCGTTATGGCTTTACGTAAACTTCAGTAAGAAAAATAAGGTTAATTAACTTAAATATTTTATTCTAATGATTTGAAGCATCTCGATATCGATTGCTAAATGTGCAAATACAACAAAATCGACATTATACCTAAATATAAGTATACGGAATTCTTCCAAATGCACTGCCGTTATACCGTTATGGCTTTATGTTAACTTCAGTTCGTTAAAGAAGGTTTATTAACTTAAATATGTTAAACCAGTTATTTGAAGCATTTCGATATCGATTGCGAAATGTATATATACAAGAAAATCGATATTATACCTAAATACAAGTTTACGGAATTCTTCTAAATGCACTGCCGTTATGCCGCCATGGCTTTAAGTCAAATTCAGATCGTTAAAGAAGGTTTATTAACATAAATATGTTAAACTAATGAGTTGAACAATCTCTATATCGATTGCTAATGTGTATATATAACAAAATCGACTTTATACCTAAATATAAAATTACGGAATTCATCCAAATGCACTGCCGTCATACCGTTATGACTTTACGTAAACTTCAGTAAGAAAAATAAGGTTAATTAACTTAAATATGTTAAACAAATGATTTGAAGAATCCCGATATCGATTGCGAAATGTATATATACAAGAAAATCGACATTATACCTAAATACAAGTTTACGGAATTCTTCTAAATGCACTGCCGTTATGCCGCCATGGCTTTAAGTCAAATTCAGATCGTTAAAGAAGGTTTATTAACATAAATATGTTAAACTAATGAGTTGAACCATCTCTATATCGATTGCTAATGTGTATATATAACAAAATCGACTTTATACCTAAATATAAAATTACGGAATTCATCCAAATGCACTGCCGTCATACCGTTATGACTTTACGTAAACTTCAGTAAGAAAAATAAGGTTAATTAACTTAAATATGTTAAACAAATGATTTGAAGAATCCCGATATCGATTGCTAAATGTGTATATACAACAAAATCGACTTTATACCTAAATATAAGACTACGGAATTCTTCTTAATGTACTGTCGTTATGCCGCCATGGCTTTATATCAACTTCAATACGTTAAAGAAGGTTAATTTACTTAAATATGTTAAACTAATGATTTGAAGCATTTCGATATCGAGTGCTGAATGTGTATGTGCAACAAAATCGACTTTATACCTAAATATAAAATTACGGAATTCATCCAAATGCACTGCCGTCATACCGTTATGACTTTACGTAAACTTCAGTAAGAAAAATAAGGTTAATTAACTTAAATATGTTAAACTAATGATTTGAAGAATCCCGATATCGATTGCTAAATGTGTATATACAACAAAATCGACTTTATACCTAAATATAAGATTACGGAATTCTTCTAAATGCACTGCCGTTATGCCGCCATGGCTTTAAGTCAAATTCAGATCGTTAAAGAAGGTTTATTAACATAAATATGTTAAACTAATGAGTTGAACCATCTCTATATCGATTGCTAATGTGTATATATAAAAAAATCGACTTTATACCTAAATATAAAATTACGGAATTCATCCAAATGCACTGCCGTTATACCGTTATGGCTTTATGTAAACTTCAGTAAGATAAAGAAGGTTAATTAACTTAAATATGTTAAACTAATTATTTGAAGCAATTCGTTATCGATTGCTAAATGTGAGTATACAAGAAAATCGACTTTATACATAAATATACGATAACGGAATTCTTCCAAATGCACTGCCGTTATGCCGTTATGGCTTTATGTTAACTTCAGTTCGTTAAAGAAGGTTTATCAACTTAAATATGTTAAACCAGTTATTTGAAGCATTTCGATATCGATTGCTTAATGCATATATAAAAGAAAATCGACTTTATACTTAAATATAAGACTACGGAATTCTTCCAAATGTACTGTCGTTATGCCGCCATGGCTTTATATCAACTTCAGTACGTTAAAGAAAGTTAATTAACTTAAATTTGTTAAACTAATGATTTGAAGCATTTCGATATCGCTTGCTAAATGTGTATGCAAAAGAAAATCGAATTTATACCTAAACATAAGATTACGGAATTCTTCTAATTGCACTGTCATTATGCCGCCATGGCTTTATATCACCTTCATTACGGTAAAGAAGGTTAACTAACTTAAATATGTTAAACTAATGATTTGAAGCATTTCGATATCGATTGCTAAATGTGTATGTACAACAAAATCGACTTTATACCTAAATATAAGATAACGGAATTCATATAAATATACTGCCGTTATGGCTTTATGTAAACTTCAGTAAGATAAAGAAGGTTAATTAACTTAAATATGCTAAACCAGTTATTTGAAGCATTTCGATATCGATTGCAAAATGTGTATATACAAGAAAATCGACTTTATACCTAAATATTAGATTACGGAATTCTTCTAAATGCACTGTCGTTATGCCGCCATGGCTTTATATCAACTTCAATACGATAAAGAAGTTTAATTAACTTAAATATTTTAAACTAATGATTTGAAGCAGTTCGTTATAGATTGCTAAATGTGTATATACAAGAAAAGCGATTTTATACCTAAATATAAGATTACGGAATTCTTCTAAATGCACTGCCGTTATGCCGCCATGGCTTTAAGCCAAATTCAGATCGTTAAAGATGGTGTATTAACTTAAATATGTTAAACTAATGAGTTGAACCATCTCTATATCGATTGCTAATGTGTATATACAACAAAATCGACTTTATACCTAAATATAAGATTACGGAATTCTTCCAAATGCATTGCCGTAATACCGTTATGACTTTACGTAAACTTCAGTAAGAAAAAAAGGTTAATTAACTTAAATATGTTAAACTAATGATTTGAAGCATCTCGATATCGATTGCTAAATGTGTATATACAGCAAAATCGACATTATACCTAAATATAAGTTTACGGAATTCTTCCAAATGCACTGCCGTTATACCGATATGGCTTTATGTAAACTTCAGTAAGATAAAGAAGGTTAATTAACTTAAATATGTTAAACTAATGATTTGAAGCATTTCCTTATCGATTGCTAAATGTGAATATACAAGAAAATCGACTTTATACATAAACATACGATAACGGAATTCTTCTTAATGCACTGCCGTTATGCCGTTATGGCTTTATGTTAACTTCAGTTCGTTAAAGAAGATTAATCAACTTAAATATGTTAAACCAGTTATTTAAAGCGTTTCGATATCGATTGCTTAATGCGTATATAAAAGAAAATCGACTTTATACCTAAATAAAAGACTACGGAATTCTTCCAAGTGTACTGTCGTTATGCCGCCATGGCTTTATATCAACTTCAGAACGTTAAAGAAGGTTAATTAACTTAAATTTGTTAAACTAATGATTTGAAGCATTTCGATATCGCTTGCTAAATGTGTATATACAAGAAAATCGGCTTTATACCTAAATATAAGATTACGGAATTCCTCCACAGGTACTGTCGTTATGCCGCCATGGCTTGATATCACCTTCATTACGCTAAAGAAGGTTAATTATTTTAAATATGTAAAACTTATGGTTTGAAGCATTTCGATATCGATTGCTAAATGTCTAAATACAAGAAAATCGACTTTATACCTAAATATAAAATTATAACATTACGGAATTCTTCTAAATGCACTGCCGTTATGCCGCCATGGCTTTATATCAACTTCAGTACGTTAAAGAAGGTTAATTAACTTAAATATGTTAAACTAATAATTTGAAGCATTTCGATATCGATTGCTAAATACGTAAATACAACAAAATCGACTTTATACCTAAATATAAGATTACGGAATTCTTCTAAATGCACTGTCGTTACGCCGCCATGGCTTTATATCAACTTCAATACGTTAAAGAAGGTTAATTAACTTAAATTTGTTAAACTAATGATATGAAGCATTTCGATATCGCTTGCTAAATGTGTATGTAAAAGAAAATCGAATTTATACCTTAACATAAGATTACGGAATTCTTCCAAATGTACTGTCGTTATGCCGCCATGGCCTTAAGCCAACTTCAGTTCGTTAAAGAAGGTTAATTAACTTAAATATGTTAAACTAATGATTTGAAGCATTTCGATATCGATTGCTAAATTTGTATGTACAACAAAACCGACTTTATACCTAAATATAAGATAACGGAATTCATATAAATATACTGCCGTTATGCCGTTATGGCTTTATGTAAACTTCAGTAAGATAAAGAAGGTTAATTAACTTAAATATGCTAAGCCAGTTATTTGAAGCATTTCCATATCGATTGCAAAATGGGTATATACAAGAAAATCGAATTTATGCCTAAATATAAGACTACAGAATTCTTCCAAATGCAGTGCCGTTATGGCTTTATGTCAACTTCAGTTCGCTAAAGGAATTTTATTAACTTAAATATGTTAAACCAGTTATCTGAAGCATTTCGATATCGATTGCGAAATGTATATTTACAAGAAAATCGACTTTATATATAAAATTATAACATTACGGAATTCTTCTAAATGCACTGCCGTTATACCGTTAAGGCTTTATGTAGACTTCAGTATGCTAAAAAATGTTTATTAACTTAATATGTTAAACTAATGATTTGAAGCATTTCGATGTCGATAGCTAAATGTGTATTTACAAGAAAATCGAATTTATACCTAAATATAAGATTACGGAATTCTTCTAAATGCACTGCCGTTATGCCGCCATGGCTTTAAGCCAACTTCCGTTCGTTAAAGAAGGTTTTCTAACTTAAATATGTTAAACTAATGATTTGAAGCATTTCGATGTCGATAGCTAAATGTGTATATACAAGAAAATCGACTTTTTACCTAAATATAAGATTACGGAATTCTTCCGAATGCACTGCCGTTATGCCGCCATGGCCTTAAGCCAACTTCAGTTCGTTAAAGATGTTTTATTAACTTAAATATGTTAAACCAGTTATTTGAAGCATTTCGACATCGATTGCTTAATGCATATATACCAGAAAATCGACTTTATTCCTAAATATAAGACTACGGAATTCTTCCAAATGTACTGTCGTTACGCCGCCATGGCTTTATATCAACTTCAATACGTTAAAGAAGATTAATTAACTTAAATATGTTAAACTAATGATTTGAAGCATTTCGATATCGAGTGCTGAATGTATATGCACAACAAAATCGACTTTATACCTAAATATAAGATAACGGAATTCATATAAATATACTGCCGTTATGCCGTTATGGCTTTATGTAAACTTCTGTAAGATAAAGAAGGTTAATTAACTTAAATATGCTAAACCAGTTATTTTAAGCATTTCGATATCGATTGCTAAATGTGTATATACAAGAAAATTGTCTTTATACCTAAATATAAAATTATAACATTACGGAATTCTTCTAAATGCACTGCCTTTATACCGTTAAGGCTTTATGTAGACTTCAGTAAGCTAAAAAGCGTTTATTTACTTAATATGTTAAACTAATGATATGAAGCATTTCGATATCGATAGCTAAATGTGTATATACAAGAAAATCGACTTTATACCTAAATATAAGATTACGGAATTCTTCTACATCCACTGCCATTATGCCGCCATGGCTATGTGCCAACTTCAGATCGTTTAAGAAGGTTTATTAACATTAATATGTTAAACGAATGATTTGAAGCATTTCGATATCGATAGCTAAATGTGTATATACAAAAAAATCGACTTTATACCTAAATATAAGATTACGGAATTCTTCTACATGCACTGCCGTATGCCGCCATGGCTATATGCCAACTTCAGATCGTTCAAGAAGGTTAACTAACTTAAATATGTTAAACGAATGATTTGAAGCATTTCGACAACGATAGCTAAATGTGTATATACCAGAAAATCGACTTTATTCCTAAATATAAGACTACGGAATTCTTCCAAATGTACTGTCGTTATGCCGCCATGGCTTTACATCAACTTCAAAACGTTAAAGAAGGTTAATTATCTTAAATATGTTAAACTAATGATTTGAAGCATTTCGATATCGATTGCTTAATGCGTATATACAACAAAATCGACTTTATACCTAAATATAAGATTACGGAATTCTTCTAAATGCACTGTCGTTATGCCGCCATGGCTTTTATCACCTTCATTACTTTAAAAGAATGTTAAGTAACTTAAATATGTTAAACGAATGATTTGAAGCATTTCGATATCGATAGCTAAATGTGTATATACAAGAAAATCGACTTTTTACCTAAATATAAGATTACGGAATTCTTCCAAATGCACTGCCGTTATACCGTTTTGCTTTATGTAAACTTCAGTAAGATAAAGAAGGTTAGTTAACTTAAATATGTTGAACTAATGATTTGAAGCATTTCGATATCGATTGCTAAATGTGTATATACAACAAAATCGATTTTATACCTAAATATAAGATTACGGAATTGTTCGAAATCTACTGTCGTTATGCTGCCATGGCTTTATATCAACTTCAATACGTTAAAGAAGGTTAATTAACTTAAATATGTTAAACTAATGAGTTGAAGCATCTCGATATCGATCGCTAAATGTGTATATACAAGCAAATCGACTTTTTACATAAATATAAGACTACGGAATTCTTCCAAATGTACTGTCGTTATGCCGCCATTGCTCTATATCAACTTCAATACGTTATAGAAGGTTAATTAACTAAAATATGTTAAACTAATGATTCGAAGCATTTTGATATCGATAGCTAAATGTGTATATACAAGAAAATCGACTTTATACCTAAATATAAGATTACGGAATTCTTCTAAACGCACTGCCGTTATGCCGCCATGGCCTTAAGCCAACTTCAGTTCGTTAAAGAAGGTTTATTAACTTAAATATGTTAAACCAGTTATTTGAAGCATTTCGACATCGATTGCTTAATGCATATATACCAGAAAATCGACTTTATACCTAAATATAAGACTACGGAATTCTTCCAAATGTACTGTCGTTATGCCGCCATGGCTTTATGTCAACTTCAATACGTTAAAGAAGGCTAATTAACTTAAATATATTAAACAAATGATATGAAGCATTTCGATATCGATAGCTAAATGTGTATATACAAGAAAATCGACTTTATACCTAAATATAAGATTACGGAATTCTTCTACATGCACTGCCGTTATGCCGCCACGGCTATATGCCAACTTCTGATCGTTAAAGAAGGTTTATTAACATAAATATGATAAACGAATGACTTGAAGCATTTCGATATCGATAGCTAAATGTGTATATACAAGAAAATCGACTTTATACCTAAATATAAGATTAGGGAATTCTTCTACATGCACTGCCGTTATGCCGCCATGGCTATATGCCAACTTCAGATCATTAAAGAGGGTTAATTACTTAGATATGTTTATTAACATTAATATGTTAAACGAATGATTTGAAGCATTTCGATATCGATAGCTAAATGTGTATATACAAGAAAATCGACTTTATACCTAAATATAAGATTACGGAATTCTTCTACATGCACTGCCGTATGCCGCCATGGCTATATGCCAACTTCAGATCGTTAAAGAAGGTTTATTAACTTAAATATGTTAAACGAATGATTTGAAGCATTTCGATATCGATTGCGAAATGTTTATATACAAGAAAATTGACTTTATACCTAAATATAAGACTGCGGAATTCTTCCAAATGTACTGTCGTTATGCCGCCATGGCTTTATATCAACTTCAATACGTTAAAGAAGGTTAATTAACTTAAATATGTTAAACTTATGATTTGAAGCATTTCGATATCGATTGCTAAATGCGTATATACAACAAAATCGACTTTATACCTTAACATAAGATTACGGAACTCTTCTCCCCTGCACTGTCGTTATGCCGCCATGGCTTTATATCACCTTCATTACGCAAAAGAAGGTTAATTAACTTAAATATGTTAAACTAATGATTTGAAGCATTTCGATATCGATTGCTAAATGCGTATGTACCACAAAATCGACTTTATACCTAAATATAAGATAGCGGAATTCATATAAATATACTGCCGTTATGCCGTTATGGCTTTATGTAAACTTCATTAAGTTAATTTACTTAAATATGCTAAACCAGTTATTTGAAGCATCTCGATATATATTGTTAAATGTGTAAATACAAGAAAATCGACTTTATACTTAAATATAAGATTACCCAGTTTTTTAAAATGCACTGCCGTTATACCGTTATAGCTTTATGTAGACTTCAGTAAGAAAAATAAGTTTAATTAACTAAAATATGTTAAACTAATTAGTTGAACCATCTCGAAAATCGATTGCAAATGTGTATATACAACAAAATCGACTTTATACCAAAATATAAGATTAGGGAATTCTTCTAAATGCACTGCCGTTATGCCGCCATGACTTTATATCAACTTAAATACGTTAAAAAAGGTTGATTAACTTAATATGTTAAACTGATGATTTGAAGCATTTCGTAATCGATTGCTAAATGTGTATATACAAGAAAATCGACTTTATACCTAAATATAAGATTACGGAATCCTTCAAAATGCACTGCCGTTATGCCGCCATGGCTTTAAGCCAACTTCAGATCGTTTATTAACTTAAATATATTGACTTAATGAGTTGAACCATCTCGATATCGATTGGTAATGTGTATATACAACAAAATCGACTTTATACCTAAATATAAGATTACGGAATTCTTCCAAATGCACTGCCGTTATACCGTTATGGCTTTACGTAAACTTCAGTAAGAAAAATAAGGTTAATTAACTTTAATATTTTAAACTAATGATTTGAAGCATCTCGATATCGATTGCTAAATGTGCAAATACAACAAAATCGACATTATACCTAAATATAAGTATACGGAATTCTTCCAAATGCACTGCCGTTATACCGTTATGGCTTTATGTTAACTTCAGTTCGTTAAAGAAGGTTTATTAACTTAAATATGTTAAACCAGTTATTTGAAGCATTTCGATATCGATTGCTTAATGCATATATAAAAGAAAATCGACTTTATACCTAAATATAAGACTACGGAATTCTTCCAAATGTACTGTCGTTATGCCGTTATGGCTTTATATGAACTTCAATACGTTAAAGAAGGTTAATTAACTTAAATTTGTTAAACTAATGATTTGAAGCATTTCGATATCGCTTGCTAAATATGTATGTAAAAGAAAATCGAATTTATACCTAAACATAAGATTACGGAAATCTTCCAAATGTACTGTCGTTATGCCGCCATGTCTTTGTGTCACCTTCATTACGTTAAAGAAGGCTAATTAAATTAAATATGTTAAACTAATGATATGAAGCATTTCATTATCGATTGCTAAATGTGTATATACAAGAAAATCGACTTTATACCTAAACATAAAATTATAACATTACGGAATTCTTCTAAATGCACTGTCGTAATGCCGCCATGACTTTATATCAACTTCAATACGTTAAAGAAGGTTGATTAACTTAAATATGTTAAACTAATGATTTGAAGCATTTCGTTATCGATTGCTAAATGTGTATATACAAGAAAATCGACTTTATACCTAAATAAAAGATTACGGAATTCTTCTAAATGCACTGCCGTTATGCCGCCATGGCTTTAAGCCAACTTCAGATCGTTTATTAACTTAAATATATTAAACTAATGAGTTGAACCATCTCGATATCGATTGCTAATGTGTATATACAACAAAATCGACTTTATACCTAAATATAAGATAACGGAATTCTTCCAAATACACTGCCGTTATACCGTTATGGCTTTACGTAAACTTCAGTAAGAAAAATAAGGTTAATTAACTTAAATATGTTAAACTAATGATTTGAAGCATTTCGATATCGATTGCTAAATCAGTATATACAAGAAAATCGACTTTATACCTAAATATAAGTTTACGGAATTCTTCCAAATGCACTGTCGTTATGCCGCCATATCTTTATATGAACTTCATTACGTTAAAGAAGGTTAACTAACTTAAATATGTTAAACGAATGATTTGAAGCATTTCGATATCGATAGCTAAATGTGTATATACAAGAAAATCGACTTTTTACCTAAATATAAGATTACGGAATTCTTCCAAATGCACTTCCGTTATACCGTTTTGGCTTTATGTAAACTTCAGTAAGATAAAGAAGGTTAGTTAACTTAAATATGTTGAACTAATGATTTGAAGCATTTCGATATCGATTGCTAAATGTGTATATACAACAAAATCGACTTTATACCTAAATATAAGATTACGGAATTGTTCCAAATCTACTGTCGTTATGCTGCCATGGCTTTATATCAACTTCAATACTTTAAAAGAAGGTTAATTAACTTAAATATGTTAAACTAATGATTTGAAGCATTTCGATATCGATTGCTAGATGCGAATATACAAGAAAATCGACTTTATACCTAAATATAAGATTACGGAATTCTTCTAAATGCACTGTCGTTATGACGCTATGGCTTTATATCACCTTCATTAGGGTTTAAAGAAGGTTAACTAGCTTAATTGTGTTAAACTAATGAGTTGAAGCATCTCGATATCGATCGCTTAATGTGTATATACAAGCAAATCGACTTTTTACATAAATATAAGACTACGGAATTTCTCCAAATGTACTGTCGTTATGCCGCCATGGCTCTATATCAACTTCAATACGTTATAGAAGATTAATTAACTTAAATATGTTAAACTAATGATTCGAAGCATTTTGATATCGATAGCTAAATGTGTATATACAAGAAAATCGACTTTATACCTAAATATAAGATTACGGAATTCTTCTAAATGCACTGCCGTTATGCCGCCATGGCCTTAAGCCAACTTCAGTTCGTTAAAGAAGGTTTATTAACTTAAATATGTTAAACCAGTTTTTTGAAGCATTTCGACATCGATTGCTTAATGCATATATACCAGAAAATCGACTTTATACCTAAATATAAGACTACGGAATTCTTCCAAATGTACTGTCGTTATGCCGCCATGGCTTTATGTCAACTTCAATACGTTAAAGAAGGCTAATTAACTTAAATATGTTAAACAAATGATATGAAGCATTTCGATATCGATAGCTAAATGTGTATATACAAGAAAATCGACTTTATACCTAAATATAAGATTACGGAATTCTTCTACATGCACTGCCGTTATGCCGCCACGGCTATATGCCAACTTCAGATAGTTAAAGAAGGTTTATTAACATAAATATGATAAACGAATGACTTGAAGCATTTCGATATCGATAGCTAAATGCGTATATACAAGAAAATCGACTTTATACCTAAATAAAAGATTACGGAATTCTTCTACATGCACTGCCGTTATGCCGCCATGGCTATATGCCAACTTCAGATCATTAAAGAGGGTTAATTACTTAGATATGTTAAACTAATGATTTGAAGCATTTCGTTATCGATTGCTAAATGTTTATATACAAGAAAATTGACTTTATACCTAAACATAAGACTGCGGAATTCTTCCAAATATACTGTCCTTATGCCGCCATGGCTTCATATCAACTTCAATACGTTAAAGAAGGTTAATTAACTTAAATATGTTAAACTTATGATTTGAAGCATTTCGATATCGATTGCTAAATGCGCATATACAACAAAATCGACTTTATACCTAAATATAAGATTACGGAATTCTTCTACATGCACTGCCGTTATGCCGCCATGGCTATATGCCAACTTCAGATCGTTAAAGAAGGTTAATTACTTAGATATGTTAAACTAATGATTTGAAGCATTTCGTTATCGATTGCTAAATGTTTATATACAAGAAAATTGACTTTATACCTAAATATAAGACTGAGGAATTCTTTAAAAATGTACTGTCGTTATGCCGCCATGGCTTTATATCAACTTCAATACGTTAAAGAAGGTTAATTAACTTAAATATGTTAAACTAATGATTTGAAGCATTTCGATATCGATTTCTAAATGCGTATGTACAATAAATTGACATTATACCTAAATATAAGATAACAGAATTCATATAAATATACTGCCGTTATGCCGTTATGACTTTATGTAAACTTCATTAAGATAAAGAAGGTTAATTAACTTAAATATGCAAAACCCAGTTATTTGAAGCATTTCGATATATATTGCTAAATGTGTAAATACAAGAAAATCGACTTTATACCTAAATATAAAATTATTACATTACAGAATTCTTCTAAATGCACTGCCGTTATACTGTTAAGGCTTTATGTAGACTTCAGTAAGCCAAAAAGCGTTTATTAACTTAATATGTTAAACTAATGATTTGAAGCATTTCGATATCGATGGCTAAATGTGTATATACAAGAAAATCGACTTTATTCCTAAATATAAGACTACGGAATTCTTTCAAATGTATTGTCGTTATGCCGCCGTGGCTATATGCCAACCTCAGATCGTTAAAGAAGGTTTATTAACTTAAATATGTTAAGCTAATGAGTTGAAGCATCTCGATATCGATTGCTATATGTGTCTATACAACAAAATCGACTTTATACCTAAATATAAGATTACGGAATTCTTCTAAATGCACTGCCGTTATGCCGCCATGGCTTTAAGTCAAATTCAGATCTTTAAAAGAAGGTTTATTAACTTAAATATGTTAAACTAATGAGTTGAACCATCTCTATATCGATTGTTAATGTGTATATATAACAAAATCGACTTTATACCTAAATATAAAATTACGGAATTCATCCAAATGCACTGCCGTCATACCGTTATGACTTTACGTAAACTTCAGTAAGAAAAATAAGGTTAATTAACTTAAATATGTTAAACTAATGATTTGAAGAATCCCGATATCGATTCCCTAAATTTGTATATACAACAAAATCGACATTATACCTAAATACAAGTTTACGGAATTCTTCCAAATGCACTGCCGTTATACCGTTATGGCTTTATGTAAACTTCAGTAAGATAAAGAATATTAATTAACTTAAATATGTTAAACTAATGATTTGAAGCATTTCGTTATCGATTGCTAAATGTGAGTATACAAGAAAATCGACTTTATACATAAATATACGATAACGGAATTCTTCCAAATGCACTGCCGTTATGCCGTTATGGCTTTATGTTAACTTCAGTTCGTTAAAGAAGGTTTATCAACTTAAATATGTTAAACCAGTTATTTGAAGCATTTCGATATCGATTGCTTAATGCATATATAAAAAAAAAACGACTTTATACTTAAATATAAGACTACGGAATTCTTCTAAATGTACTGTCGTTATGCCGCCATGGCTTTATATCAACTTCAGTACGTTAAAGAAGGTTAATTAACTTAAATTTGTTAAACTAATGATTTGAAGCATTTCGATATCGCTTGCAAAATGTGTATGTAAAAGAAAATCGAATTTATACCTAAACATAAGATTACGGAATTCTTCTAATTGCACTGTCATTATGCCGCCATGGCTTTATATCACCTTCATTACGGTAAAGAAGGTTAACTTACTTAAATATGTTAAACTAATGATTTGAAGCATTTCGATATCGATTGCTAAATGCGTATGTACAACAAAATCGACTTTATACCTAAATATAAGATAACGGAATTCATATAAATATACTGCCGTTATGCCGTTATGGCTTTATGTAAACTTCATTAAGATAAAGAAGGTTAATTAACTTAAATATGCTAAACCAGTTATTTGAAGCATTTCGATATATATTGTTAAATGTGTAAAAACAAGAAAATCGACTTTATACCTAAATATAAGAGTACGGAGTTCTTCCAAATGCACTGCTGTTATACCGTTATGGCTTTATGTACACTTCAGTAAGAAAAATAAGGTAAATTAACTTAAATATGTTAAACTAATGAGTTGAACCATCACGATATCGATTGCTAATGTGTATATACAACAAAATCGACTTTATACCTAAATATAAGTTTACGGAATTCTTCTAAATGCATTGCCGTCTTGCCGCTATGACTTTATATCAACTTCAATACGTTAAAGAAGGTTAATTAACTTAAATATGTTAAACTAATGATTTGAAGCATTTAGTTATCGATTGCTAAATGTGTATATACAAAAAAATCGACTTTATACCTAAATATAAGATTAGGGAATTCTTCCAAATGTACTGTCGTTATGCCGCCATGTCTTTATGTCCCCTTTCATTACGTTAAAGAAGGCTAATTAACTTAAATATGCTAAACCAGTTATTTGATGCATTTCGATATCGATTGCTAAATGTGTATATACAAGAAAATCGACTTTATACCTAAATATAAGATTACGGAATTCTTCTATATGCAATGCCGTTATGCCGCCATTGCTTTATGCCATCATCCGTTAGTTAAAGAAGGTTAATTAACTTAGATATGTTAAACTAATGATTTGAAGCATTTCGATATCGATTGATAAATGTATATGTACAACAAAATCGACTTTATACCTAAATATAAGATAACGGAATTCATATAAATATACTGCCGTTATGGCTTTATGTAAACTTCAGTAAGATAAAGAAGGTTAATTAACTTAAATATGCTAAACCAGTTACTTGAAGCATTTCGATATCGATTGCAAAATGTGTATATACAAGAAAATCGACTTTATACCTAAATATTAGATTACGGAATTCTTCTAAATGCACTGTCGTTATGCCGCCATGGCTTTATATCAACTTCAATACGATAAAGAAGTTTAATTAACTTAAATATTTTAAACTAATGATTTGAAGCAGTTCGTTATAGATTGCTAAATGTGTATATACAAGAAAAGCGATTTTATACCTAAATATAAGATTACGGAATTCTTCTAAATGCACTGCCGTTATGCCGCCATGGCTTTAAGCCAAATTCGTTAAAGAAGGTGTGTTAATTTAAAATATGTTAAACTAATGAGTTGAACCATCTCTATATCGATTGCTAATGTGTATATACAACAGAATCGACTTTATACCTAAATATAAGATTACGGAATTTTTCCCAAATGCATTGCCGTCATACCGTTATGACTTTACGTAAACTTCAGTAAGAAAAAAAGGTTAATTAACTTAAATATGTTAAACTAATGATTTGAAGCATCTCGATATCGATTTCTAAATGTGTATATACAGCAAAATCGACATTATACCTAAATATAAGTTTACGGAATTCTTCCAAATGCACTGCCGTTATACCGATATGGCTTTATGTAAACTTCAGTAAGATAAAGAAGGTTAATTAACTTAAATATGTTAAACTAATGATTTGAAGCATTTCGTTATCGATTGCAAAATGTGAATATACAAGAAAATCGACTTTATACATAAACATACGATAACGGAATTCTTCTAAATGCACTAATCAACTTAAATATGTTAAACCAGTTATTTAAAGCGTTTCGATATCGATTGCTTAATGCGTATATAAAAGAAAATCGACTTTATACCTAAATAAAAGACTACGGAATTCTTCCAAGTGTACTGTCGTTATGCCGCCATGGCTTTATATCAACTTCAGAACGTTAAAGAAGGTTAATTAACTTAAATTTGTTAAACTAATGATTTGAAGCATTTCGATATCGCTTGCTAAATGTGTATGTAAAAGAAAATCGAATTTATACCTAAACAGAAGATTACGGAATTCTTATAAATGCACTGTCGTTATGCCGCCATGGCTTTATATCACCTTCATTACGATAAAGAAGGTTAACTATTTTAAATATGTTAAACTAATGATTTGAAGCATTTCGATATCTATTGCTAAATGTGTATGTACAACAAAATCGACTTTATACCTAAATATAAGATAACGGAATTCATATAAAGATACTGCCGTTATGCCGTTATTGCTTTATGTAAACTTCAGTAAGATAAAGAAGGTTAATTAACTGAAATATGCTAAACCAGTTATTTGATGCATTTCGATATCGATTGCTAAATGTTTAAATACAAGAAAATTGACTTTATACCTAAATATAAAATTATAACATTACGGAATTCTTCTAAATGCACTGCCGTTATACCGTTAAGGCTTTATGTAGACTTCTGTAAGCTAAAAAGCGTTTATTAACTTAATATGTTAAACTAATGATTTGAATCATTTCGATATCGATAGCTAAATGTGTATATACAAGAAAATCGACTCTATACCTAAATATAAGATAACGGAATTCTTCTAAATGCACTGCCGTTGTGCCGCCATGGCTATATGCCAACTTCAGATCGTTAAAGAAGGTTTATTAACATAAATATGTTAAACTAATGAGTTGAAGCGTCTCGATATCGATCGCTAAATGTGTATATACAAGAAA
This sequence comes from Bactrocera correcta, assembly GCA_027475135.1. Lineage (NCBI taxonomy): Eukaryota > Metazoa > Arthropoda > Insecta > Diptera > Tephritidae > Bactrocera > Bactrocera correcta. The sequence goes on from CM050323.1 coordinate 156,105,414, forward strand.
ATCGACTTTTTGCATAAATATAAGACTACGGAATTTTTCCAAATGTACTGTCGTTATGCCGCCATGGCTTTATATCAACTTCAATACGTTAAAGAAGGTTAATTAACTTAAATATGTTAATCTAATGATTTGAAGCATTTCGATATCGATAGCTAAATGTGTATATACAAGAAAATCGACTTTATACCTAAATATAAGATTACGGAATTCTTCTAAATGCACTGCCGTTATGCCGCCATGGCCTTAAGCCAACTTCAGTTCGTTAAAGAAAGTTTATTAACTTAAATATGTTAAGCCAGTTATTTGAAGCATTTCGACATCGATTATTTAATGCATATATACCAGAAAATCGACTTAATACCTAAATATAAGACTACGGAATTCTTCTTAATGTACTGTCGTTATGCCGCCATGGCTTTATATCAACTTCAATACGTTAAAGAAGGTTAATTTACTTAAATATGTTAAACTAATGATTTGAAGCATTTCGATATCGAGTGCTGAATGTGTATGTACAACAAAATCGACTTTATACCTAAATATAAGATAACGGAACTCATATAAATATACTGCCGTTATGCCGTTATGGCTTTATGTAAACTTCAGTAAGATAAAGAAGGTTAATTAACTGAAATATGCTAAACCAGTTATTTGATGCATTTCGATATCGATTGCTAAATGTTTAAATACAAGAAAATCGACTTAGTACCTAAATATAAAATTATAACATTACGGAATTCTTCTAAATGCACTGCCGTTATACCGTTAAGGCTTTATGTAGACTTCAGTAAGCTAAAAAGCGTTTATTAACTTAATATGTTAAACTAATGATATGAAGCATTTCGATATCGATTGCTAAATGTGTATATACAAGAAAATCGACTTTATACCTAAATATAAGATTACGGAATTCTTCTACATGCATTGCCGTTATGCCGCCATGGCTATATGCCAACTTCAGATCGTTAAAGAAGGTTTATTAACTTTAATATGTTAAACGAATGATTTGAAGCATTTCGATATCGATTGCTAAATGTTTATATACAAGAAAATTGACTTTATACCTAAATATAAGCTTTATATCAACCTCAATACGTTAAAGGAGGTTAGTTAACTTAAATATGTTAAACTTATGATTTGAAGCATTGTGATATCGATTGCTAAATGCGTATATACAACATAATCGACTTTATACCTAAACATAAGATTACGGAACTCTTCTACCTGCACTGTCGTTATGCCGCCATGGCTTTGTATCACCTTCATTACGCTAAAGAAGGTTAATTAACTTAAATATGTTAAACTAATGATTTGAAGCATTTCGATATCGCCTGCTAAATGTGTATATACAAGAAAATCGACTTTATACCTAAATATAAGATAACGGAATTCATATAAATATACTGCCGTTATGCCGTTATGGCTTTACGTAAATTTCAGTAAGATAAAGAAGGTTAATTAACTGAAATATGCTAAACCAGTTATTTGATGCATTTCGATATCGATTGTTAAATGTTTATATACAAGAAAATCGACTTTATACTTAAATATAAGATTACGGAGTTCTTCCAAATGCACTGCCGTTATACCGTTATGGCTTTACGTAAACTTCAGTAAGAAAAATAAGGTTAATTAACTTAAATATTTTAATCTAATGATTTGAAGCATCTCGATATCGATTGCTAAATGTGCAAATACAACAAAATCGACATTATACCTAAATATAAGTATACGGAATTCTTCCAAATGCACTGTCGTTATGCCACCATGGCAGTATATCAACTTCAATACGTTAAAAAAAGGTTAATTAACTAAAATATGATAATCTAATGATTTGGAGCATTTCAATATCGCCTGCTAAATGTGTATATACAAGAAAATCGACTTTATACCTACATATAAGATTACGGAATTCTTCTAAATGCACTGCCGTTATGCCGCCATGGCCTTAAGCCAACTTCAGTTCGTTAAAGAAAGTTTATTAACTTAAATATGTTAAGCCAGTTATTTGAAGCATTTCGACATCGATTATTTAATGCATATATAACAGAAAATCGACTTAATACCTAAATATAAGACTACGGAATTCTTCTTAATGTACTGTCGTTATGCCGCCATGGCTTTATATCAACTTCAATACGTTAAAGAAGGTTAATTTACTTAAATATGTTAAACTAATGATTTGAAGCATTTCGATATCGAGTGCTGAATGTGTATGTACAACAAAATCGACTTTATACCTAAATATAAGATAACGGAACTCATATAAATATACTGCCGTTATGCCGTTATGGCTTTATGTAAACTTCAGTAAGATAAAGAAGGTTAATTAACTGAAATATGCTAAACCAGTTATTTGATGCATTTCGATATCGATTGTTAAATGTGTAAATACAAGAAAATCGACTTTATACTTAAATATAAGATTACGGAGTTCTTCCAAATGCACTGCCGTTATACCGTTATGGCTTTATGTAAACTTCAGTAAGAAAAATAAGGTTAATTAACTTAAATATTTTAATCTAATGATTTGAAGCATCTCGATATCGATTGCTAAATGTGCAAATACAACAAAATCGACATTATACCTAAATATAAGTATACGGAATTCTTCCAAATGCACTGCCGTTATACCGTTATGGCTTTATGTTCACTTCAGTTCGTTAAAGAAGGTTTATTAACTTAAATATGTTAAACCAGTTATTTGAAGCATTTCGATATCGATTGCGAAATGTATATATACAAGAAAAACGACTTTATATATAAAATTATAACATTACGGAATTCTTCTAAATGCACTGCCGTTATACCGTTAAGGCTTTATGTAGACTTCAGTATGCTAAAAAATGTTTATTAACTTAATATGTTAAACTAATGAGTTGAACCATCTCGATATCGATTGCTAATGTGTATATACAAGAAAATCGGCTTTATACCTAAATATAAGATTACGGAATTCCTCCACAGGTACTGTCGTTATGCCGCCATGGCTTGATATCACCTTCATTACGCTAAAGAAGGTTAATTATGTTATATATGTTAAACTAATGGTTTGAAGCATTTCGATATCGATTGCTAAATGTGTAAATACAAGAAAATCAACTTTATACTTAAATATAAGATTACGGAGTTCTTCCAAATGCACTGCCGTTATACCGTTATGGCTTTACGTAAACTTCAGTAAGAAAAATAAGGTTAATTAACTTAAATATTTTAATCTAATGATTTGAAGCATCTCGATATCGATTGCTAAATGTGCAAATACAACAAAATCGACATTATACCTAAATATAAGTATACGGAATTCTTCCAAATGCACTGCCGTTATACCGTTATGGCTTTATGTTAACTTCAGTTCGTTAAAGAAGGTTTATCAACTTAAGTATGTTAAACCAGTTATTTGAAGCATTTCGATATCGATTGCTTAATGCATATATAAAAGAAAATCGACTTTATACCTAAATATAAGACTACGGAATTCTTCCAAAGGTACTGTCGCTATGCCGCCATGGCTTTATATCAACTTCAGTACGTTAAAGTAGGTTAATTAACTTAAATTTGTTAAACTAATGATATGAAGCATTTCGATATCGCTTGCTAAATGTGTATGTAAAAGAAAATCGAATTTATACCTAAACATAAGATTACGGAATTCTTCCAAATGTACTGTCGTTATGCCGCCATGTCTTTATGTCACCTTCATTAAGTTAAAGAAGGCTAATTAACTTAAATATGTTAAACTAATGATTTGAAGCATTTCGTTATCGATTCCTAAATGTGTATATACAAGAAAATCGGCTTTATACCTAAATATAAGATTACGGAATTCTTCTAAATGCACTGTCGTTACGCCGCCATGGCTTTATATCAACTTCAATACGTTAAAGAAGGTTAATTAACTTAAATTTGTTAAACTAATGATATGAAGCATTTCGATATCGCTTGCTAAATGTGTATGTAAAAGAAAATCGAATTTATACCTAAACATAAGATTACGGAATTCTTCCAAATGTACTGTCGTTATGCCGCCATGTCTTTATGTCGCCTTCATTACGTTAAAGAAGGCTAATTAACTTAAATATGTTAAACTAATGATTTGAAGCATTTCGTTATCGATTGCTAAATGTGTATATACAAGAAAATCGGCTTTATACCTAAATATAAGATTACGGAATTCCTCCACAGGTACTGTCGTTATGCCGCCATGGCTTGATATCACCTTCATTACGCTAAAGAAGGTTAATTATTTTAAATATTTTAAACTAATGGTTTGAAGCATTTCGATATCGATTGCTAAATGTCTAAATACAAGAAAATCGATTTTATACCCAAATATAAAATTATAACATTACGGAATTCTTCTAAATGCACTGCCGTTATGCCGCCATGGCTTTATATCAACTTCAGTACGTTAAAGAAGGTTAATTAACTTAAACATGTTAAACTAATGATTTGAAGCATTTCGATATCGATTGCTAAATACGTAAATACAACAAAATCGACTTTATACCTAAATATAAGATTACGGAATTCTTCTCAATGCACTGTCGTTACGCCGCCATGGCTTTATATCAACTTCAATACGTTAAAGAAGGTTAATTAACTTAAATTTGTTAAACTAATGATATGAAGCATTTCGATATCGCTTGCTAAATGTGTATGTAAAAGAAAATCGAATTTATACCTTAACATAAGATTACGGAATTCTTCCAAATGTACTGTCGTTATGCCGCCATGTCTTTATGTCACCTTCATTACGTTAAAGAAGGCTAATTAACCTAAATATGTTAAACTAATAATTTGAAGCATTTCGTTATCGATTGCTAAATGTGTATATACAAGAAAATCATAAACATAAGATTACGGAATTATTCCAAATGTACTGTCGTTATGCCGCCATGGCTTGATATCACCTTCATTACGCGAAAGTAGGTTAATTAACTTAAATTTGTTAAACTAATGATATGAAGCATTTCGATATCGCTTGCTAAATGTGTATGTAAAAGAAAATCGAATTTATACCTAAACATAAGATTACGGAATTCTTCTAAATGCACTGCCGTTATGCCGCCATGGCTTTATATCAACTTCAGTACGTTAAAGAAGGTTAATTAACTTAAATATGTTAAACTTATGATTTGAAGCATTTCGATATCGATTGCTAAATACGTAAATACAACAAAATCGACTTTATACCTAAATATAAGATTACGGAATTCTTCTCAATGCACTGTCGTTACGCCGCCATGGCTTTATATCAACTTCAATACGTTAAAGAAGGTTAATTAACTTAAATTTGTTAAACTAATGATATGAAGCATTTCGATATCGCTTGCTAAATGTGTATGTAAAAGAAAATCGAATTTATACCTTAACATAAGATTACGGAATTCTTCCAAATGTACTGTCGTTATGCCGCCATGTCTTTATGTCACCTTCATTACGTTAAAGAAGGCTAATTAACCTAAATATGTTAAACTAATAATTTGAAGCATTTCGTTATCGATTGCTAAATGTGTATATACAAGAAAATCATAAACATAAGATTACGGAATTATTCCAAATGTACTGTCGTTATGCCGCCATGGCTTGATATCACCTTCATTACGCGAAAGTAGGTTAATTAACTTTAATTTGTTAAACTAATGATATGAAGCATTTCGATATCGCTTGCTAAATGTGTATGTAAAAGAAAATCGAATTTATACCTAAACATAAGATTACGGAATTCTTCTAAATGCACTGCCGTTATGCCGCCATGGCTTTATATCAACTTCAGTACGTTAAAGAAGGTTAATTAACTTAAATATGATAAACTAATGATTTGAAGCATTTCGATATCGATTGCTAAATACGTAAATACAACAAAATCGACTTTATACCTAAAAATAAGATTACGGAATTCTTCTAAATGCACTGTCGTTATGCCGCCATGGCTTTATATCACCTTCATTACGTTAAAGAAGGTTAACGAACTTCAATATGTTAAACTAATGATTTGAAGCATTTCGACATCGATATCTAAATGTGTATATACAAGAAAATCGACTTTTTACCTAAATATAAGATTACGGAATTCTTCTAAATGCACTGCCGTTATGCCGCCATGGCTTTAAGCCAACTTCCGTTCGTTAAAGAAGGTTAACTAACTTAAATATGTTAAACGAATGATTTGAAGCATTTCGACATCGATAGCTAAATGGGTATATACAAGAAAATCGACTTTTTACCTAAATATAAGATAACGGAATTCTTCCAAATGCACTGCCGTTATGCCGCCATGGCCTTAAGCCAACTTCAGTTCGTTAAAGAAGGTTTATTAATTAAATATGTTAAACCAGTTATTTGAAGCATTTCGACATCGATTGCTTAATGCACATATACCAGAAAATCGAATTTATACCTAAATATAAGATTACGGAATTCTTCTAAATGCACTGCCGTTATGCCGTTATGGCTTTATGTTAACTTCAGTTCGTTAAAGAAGGTTAATTAACTTAAATATGTTAAACTAAAGATTTGAAGCATTTCGATATCGATTGCTAAATTTGTATGTACAACAAAACCGACTTTATACCTAAATATAAGATAACGGAATTCATATAAATATACTGCCGTTATGCCGTTATGGCTTTATGTAAACTTCAGTAAGATAAAGAAGGTTAATTAACTTAAATATGCTAAGCCAGTTATTTGAAGCATTTCCATATCGATTGCAAAATGGGTATATACAAGAAAATCGAATTTATGCCTAAATATAAGACTACAGAATTCTTCCAAATGCAGTGCCGTTATGGCTTTATGTCAACTTCAGTTCGCTAAAGGAGGTTTATTAACTTAAATATGTTAAACCAGTTATCTGAAGTATTTCGATATCGATTGCGAAATGTATATATACAAGAAAATCGACTTTATATATAAAATTATAACATTACGGAATTCTTCTAAATGCACTGCCGTTATACCGTTAAGGCTTTATGTAGACTTCAGTATGCTAAAAAATGTTTATTAACTTAATATGTTAAACTAATGATTTGAAGCATTTCGATGTCGATAGCTAAATGTGTATATACAAGAAAATCGACTTTATACCTAAATATAAGATTACGGAATTCTTCTAAATGCACTGCCGTTATGCCGCCATGGCTTTAAGCCAACTTCCGTTCGTTAAAGAAGGTTTATTAACTTAAATATGTTAAACTAATGATTTGAAGCATTTCGATATCGATTGCTAAATGTGTATATACAAGAAAATCGACTTTTTACCTAAATATAAGACTACGGAATTCTTCCAAATGTACTGTCGTTACGCCGCCATGGCTTTATATCAACTTCAATACGTTAAAGAAGATTAATTAACTTAAATATGTTAAACTAATGATTTGAAGCATTTCGATATCGAGTGCTGAATGTGTATGTACAACAAAATCGACTTTATACCTAAATATAAGATAACGGAATTCATATAAATATACTGCCGTTATGCCGTTATGGCTTTATGTAAACTTCTGTAAGATAAAGAAGGTTAATTAACTTAAATATGCTAAACCAGTTATTTTAAGCATTTCTATATCGATTGCTAAATGTGTATACACAAGAAAATTGTCTTTATACCTAAATATAAAATTATAACATTACGGAATTCTTCTAAATGCACTGCCGTTATGCCGCCATGGCTTTATATCAACTTCAGTACGTTAAAGAAGGTTAATTAACTTAAATATGTTAAACTAATGATTTGAAGCATTTCGATATCGATTGCTAAATACGTAAATACAACAAAATCGACTTTATACCTAAAAATAAGATTACGGAATTCTTCTAAATGCACTGTCGTTATGCCGCCATGGCTTTATATCACCTTCATTACGTTAAAGAAGGTTAACGAACTTCAATATGTTAAACTAATGATTTGAAGC
>CM050323.1:156114332-156155399 GCA_027475135.1 Bactrocera correcta
GGATAACGGCAGTGCATTTGGGAAAAATTCCGTAATCTTATATTTAGGTAAAAAGTCGATTTTCTTGTATATACACATTTAGCTATCGATATCAAATGCTTCAAAACATTGTTTAACATATTTAAGTTAATTAACCTTCTTAACGTATGAAGTTGATATAGAGCCATGGCGGCATAACGACAGTACATTTGGAAGAATTCCGTAGTCTTATATTTATGTAAAAAGTCGATTTGCTTGTATATACACATTTAGCGATCGATATCGAGATGCTTCATATCATTAGTTTAACACATTTAAGTTAGTTAACCTTCTTTAACGTAATGAAGGTGATATAAAGCCACAGAGTCATAACGAAAGTGCATTTAGAAGAATTCCGTAATCTTATATTTAGGTATAAAGTCGATTTTCTTGTATATACGCATCTAGCAGTCGATATCGAAATGCTTCAAATCATTAGTTCAACATATTTAAGTTAACTAACCTTCTTTATCTTACTGAAGTTTGCATAAAGCCAAAACGGTATAACGGCAGTGCATTTGGAAGAATTCCGTAATCTTATATTTAGGTAAAAAGTCGATTTTCTTGTATATACACATTTAGCTATCGATATCGAAATGCTTCAAATCATTCGTTTAACATATTTAAGTTAGTTAACCTTCTTTAACGTAATGAAGGTGATATAAAGCCATGGCGGCATAACGACAGTGCATTTAGAAGAATTCCGTAATCTTATATTTAGGTATAAAGTCGATTTTGTTGTATATACGCATTAAGCAAACGATATCGAAATGCTTCAAATCATTAGTTTAACATATTTAAGATAATTTACCTTCTTTAACGTATTGAAGTTGATGTAAAGCCATGGCAGCATAACGACAATACATTTGGAAGAATTTCGTAGTCTTACATTTATGTATAAAGTCGATTTTCTTGTATATACACATTTAGCAATCGATATCGAAATGCTTCAAATCATTGGTTCAACATATTTAAGTTAACTAACCTTCTTTATCTTACTGAAGTTTACATAAAGCCAAAACGGTATAACGGCAGTGCATTTGGAAGAATTCCGTAATCTTATATTTAGGTAAAAAGTCGATTTTCTTGTATATACACATTTAGCTATCGATATCGAAATGCTTCAAATCATTCGTTTAACATATTTAAGTTAGTTAACCTTCTTTAACGTAATGAAGGTGATATAAAGCCATGGCGGCATAACGACAGTGCATTTAGAAGAATTCCGTAATCTTATATTTAGGTATAAAGTCGATTTTGTTGTATATACGCATTAAGCAAACGATATCGAAATGCTTCAAATCATTAGTTTACCATATTTAAGTTAATTAACCTTCTTTAACGTATTGAAGTTGATATAAAGTCATGGCAGCATAACGACAGTAGATTTGGAACAATTCCGTATTCTTATATTTAGGTATAAAATCGATTTTTTTGTATATACACATTTAGCAATCGATATCGAAATGCTTCAAATCATTAGTTCAACATATTTAGGTTAACTAACCTTCTTTATCTTACTGAAGTTTACATAAAGCCAAAACGGTATAACGGCAGTGCATTTGGAAGAATTCCGTAATCTTATATTTAGGTAAAAAGTCGATTTTCTTGTATATACACATTTAGCTATCGATATCGAAATGCTTCAAATCATTCGTTTAACATATTTAAGTTAGTTAACCTTCTTTAACGTAATGAAGGTGATATAAAGCCATGGCGGCATAACGACAGTGCATTTAGAAGAATTCCGTAATCTTATATTTAGTTATAAAGTCGATTTTGTTGTATATACGCATTAAGCAAACGATATCGAAATGCTTCAAATCATTAGTTTAACATATTTAAGATAATTTACCTTCTTTAACGTATTGAAGTTGATGTAAAGCCATGGCAGCATAACGACAATACATTTGGAAGAATTTCGTAGTCTTACATTTATGTATAAAGTCGATTTTCTTGTATATACACATTTAGCAATCGATATCGAAATGCTACAAATCATTAGTTTAACATATTTAAGTTAATAAACCTTCTTTAACATACTGAAGTTCATATAAAGATATGGCGGCATAACGACAGTGCATTTGGAAGAATTCCGTAATCTTATATTTTGGTATAAAGTCGATTTTCTTGTATATACACATTTAGCAATCGATTACGAAATGCTTCAAATCATCAGTTTAACATATTTAAGTTTTTCAACCTTCTTTAACGTATTGAAGTTGATATAAAGTCATGGCGGAATAACGGCAGTGCAGTTAGATGAATTCCGTAATCTTATATTTTGGTATAAAGTCGATTTTTTTGTATATACACATTTGCAATCGATATCGAGATGGTTCAACTAAATAGTTTAACATATTTTCGTTAATTAACCTTATTTTTCTTACTGAAGTCTACATAAAGCTATAACGGTATAACGGCAGTGCATTTTAAAGAACTGGGTAATCTTATATTTAAGTATAAAGTCGATTTTCTTGTATTTACACATTTAAAAATATATATCGAAATGCTTCAAGTAACTGGTTTAGCATATTTAAGTTAGTTAACTTAATGAAGTTTACATAAAGCCATACCGGCATAACGGCAGTATATTTATATGAATTCCGTTATCTTATATTTAGGTATAAAGTCGATTTTGTGGTACATACGCATTTAGCAATCGATATCGAAATGCTTCAAATCATTAGTTTAACATATTTAAGTTAATTAACCTTCTTTAGCGTAATGAAGGTGATATAAAGCCATGGCGGCATAACGACAGTGCAGGTAGAAGAGTTCCGTAATCTTATGTTAAGGTATAAAGTCGATTTTGTTGTATATACGCATTTAGCAATCGAAATGCTTCAAATCATAAGTTTAACATATTTACGTTAATTAACCTTCTTTAACGTATTGAAGTTGATATAAAGCCATGGCGGCATAACGACAGTACATTTGGAAGAATTCCGCAGTCTTATATTAAGGTATAAAGTCAATTTTCTTGTATATAAACATTTCGCAATCGATATCGAAATGCTTCAAATCATTCGTTTAACATATTTAAGTTAATAAATCTTCTTTAACGATCTGAAGTTGGCATATAGCCATGGCGGCATAACGACAGTACATTTGGAAGAATTCCGTAGTCTTATATTTAGGTATAAAATCGATTTTCTTGTATATACACATTTAGCTATCGATATCGAGATGCTTCATATCATTAGTTTAACACATTTAAGTTAGTTAACCTTCTTTACCGTAATAAAGGTGATATAAAGCCATAGAGTCATAACGACAGTGCATTTAGAAGAATTCCGTAATCTTATATTTAGGTATAAAGTCGATTTTCATGTATATACACATTTAGCTATCGATATCGAAATGCTTCAAATCATTAGTTCAACATATTTAAGTTAACTAACCTTCTTTATCTTACTGAAGTTTACATAAAGCCAAAACGGTATAACGGCAGTGCATTCGGAAGAATTCCGTAATCTTATATTTAGGTAAAAAGTCGATTTTCTTGTATATACACATTTAGCTATCGATATCGAAATGCTTCAAATCATTCGTTTAACATATTTAAGTTAGTTAACCTTCTTTAACGTAATGAAGGTGATATAAAGCCATGGCGGCATAACGACAGTGCATTTAGAAGAATTCCGTAATCTTATATTTAGGTATAAAGTCGATTTTGTTGTATATACGCATTAAGCAAACGATATCGAAATGCTTCAAATCATTAGTTTAACATATTTAAGATAATTTACCTTCTTTAACGTATTGAAGTTGATGTAAAGCCATGGCAGCATAACGACAATACATTTGGAAGAATTTCGTAGTCTTACATTTAGGTATAAAGTCGATTTCCTTGTATATACACATTTAGCAATCGATATCGAAATGCTTCAAATCATTAGTTCAACATATTTAAGTTAATAAACCTTCTTTAACATACTGAAGTTCATATAAAGATATGGCGGCATAACGACAGTGCATTTGGAAGAATTCCGTAATCTTATCTTTTGGTATAAAGTCGATTTTCTTGTATATACACATTTAGCAATCGATTACGAAATGCTTCAAATCATCAGTTTAACATATTTAAGTTAATCAACCTTCTTTAACGTATTGAAGTTGATATAAAGTCATGGCGGCATAACGGCAGTGCATTTAGATGAATTCCGTAATCTTATATTTTGGTATCGATATCGAGATGGTTCAACTAATTAGTTTAACATATTTTAGTTAATTAACCTTATTTTTCTTACTGAAGTCTACATAAAGCTATAACGGTATAACGGCAGGGCATTTTAAAGAACTGGGTAATCTTATATTTAAGTATAAAGTCGATTTTCTTGTATTTACACATTTAACAATATATATCGAAATGCTTCAAGTAACTGGTTTAGCATATTTAAGTTAATTAACTTAATGAAGTTTACATAAAGCCATACCGGCATAACGGCAGTATATTTATATGAATTCCGTTATCTTATATTTAGGTATAAAGTCGATTTTGTGGTACATACGCATTTAGCAATCGATATCGAAATGCTTCAAATCATTAGTTTAACATATTTAAGTTAATTAACCTTCTTTAGCGTAATGAAGGTGATATAAAGCCATGGCGGCATAACGACAGTGCAGGTAGAAGAGTTCCGTAATCTTATATTTAGGTATAAAGTCGATTTTGTTGTATATACGCATTTAGCAATCGATATCGAAATGCTTCAAATCATAAGTTTAACATATTTAAGTTAATTAACCTTCTTTAACGTATTGAAGTTGATATAAAGCCATGGCGGCATAACGACAGTACATTTGGAAGAATTCCGCAGTCTTATATTTAGGTATAAAGTCAATTTTCTTGTATATAAACATTTCGCAATCGATATCGAAATGCTTCAAATCATTCGTTTAACATATTTAAGTGAATAAACCTTCTTTAACGATCTGAAGTTGGCACATAGCCATGGCGGCATAATGGCAGTGGATGTAGAAGAATTCCGTAATCTTATATTTAGGTATAAAGTCGATTTTCTTGTATATACACATTTAGCTATCGATATCGAAATGCTTCATATCATTAGTTTAACATATTAAGTTTATAAACGCTTTTTAGCTTTCTGAAGTCTACATTAAGCCTTAAAGGTATAACGGCAGTGCATTTAGAAGAATTCCGTAATGTTATAATTTTATATTTAGGTACAAAGTCGATTTTCTTGTATTTACACATTTAGCAATCGATATCGAAATGCTTCATATAACTGGTTTAGCATACTTAAGTTAATTAACCTTCTTTATCTTACAGAAGTTTACATAAAGCCATAGCGGCATAACGGCAGTATATTTATATGAATTCCGTTATCTTATATTTAGGTATAAAGTCGATTTTGTTGTACATACACATTCAGCACTCGATATCGAAATGCCTCAAATCATTAGTTTAACATATTTAAGTTATTTAATCTTCTTTAACGTATTGAAGTTGATATAAAGCCATGGCGGCGTAACGACAGTACATTTGGAAGAATTCCGTAGTCTTATATTTAGGTATATAGTCGATTTTCTGGTATATATGCATTAAGCAATCGATGTCGAAATGCTTCAAATAACTGGTTTAACATATTTAAGTTAATAAACCCTCTTTAACGAACTGAAGTTGTCTTAAGGCCATGGCGGCATAACGGCAGTGCATTTGGAAGAATTCCGTAATCTTATATTTAGGTTAAAAGTCGATTTTCTTGTATATACACATTTAGCTATCGATGTCGAAATGCTTCAAATCATTCGTTTAACATATTTAAGTTAGTTAACCTTCTTTAACGTAATGAAGGTGATATAAAGCCATGGCGGCATAACGACAGTGCATTTAGAAGAATTCCGTAATCTTATATTTAGGTATAAAGTCGATTTTGTTGTATTTACGTATATAGCAATCGATATCGAAATGCTTCAAATCATTAGTTTAACATATTTAAGTTAATTAACCTTCTTTAACGTATTGAAGTTGATGTAAAGCCATGGCAGCATAACGACAATACATTTGGAAGAATTTCGTAGTCTTACATTTATGTATAAAGTCGATTTTCTTGTATATACACATTTAGCAATCGATATCGAAATGCTTCAAATCATTAGTTCAACATATTTAAGTTAACTAACCTTCTTTATCTTACTGAAGTTTACATAAAGCCAAAACGGTATAGCGGCAGTGCATTTGGAAGAATTCCGTAATCTTATATTTAGGTAAAAAGTCGATTTTCTTGTATATACACATTTAGCTATCGATATCGAAATGCTTCAAATCATTCGTTTAACATATTAATGTTAATAAACCTTCTTTAACGATCTGAAGTTGGCACATTGTGGCAGTGGATGTAGAAGAATTCCGTAATCTTATATTTAGGTATAAAGTCGATTTTCTTGTATATACACATTTAGCTATCGATATCGAAATGCTTCATATCATTAGTTTAACATATTAAGTTAATAAACGCTTTTTAGCTTACTGAAGTCTACATAAAGCCTTAAAGGTATAACGGCAGTGCATTTAGAAGAATTCCGTAATGTTATAATTTTATATTTAAGTACAAAGTCGATTTTCTTGTATTTACACATTTAGCAATCGATATCGAAATGCTTCATATAACTGGTTTAGCATATTTAAGTTAATTAACCTTCTTTATCTTACAGAAGTTTACATAAAGCCATAACGGCATAACGGCTGTATATTTATATGAATTCCGTTATCTTATATTTAGGTATAAAGTCGATTTTGTTGTACATACACATTCAGCACTCGATATCGAAATGCTTCAAATCATTAGTTTAACATATTTAAGTTAATTAATCTTCTTTAACCCATTACTGCTCACACCTAAAACCCGCTATGATAAGCTAATGAAATTTTAAGCAGACGTCTGTAATGCTATTAAAAGGGTAATTTCCAATTTTCAAAAAAATATCTCAAAAGATATGGGCGCGGCGGAGCGTATGATATATCATACATAAACGTATACGGAGACTTGCCTCTATGAAAATAAAATGTAAACATCACTATAACTTTTGAGTTCAAATTGACATCGTATTTATATATTTAATGACATATTCATTGTTAATTTTCAGATTTAGTTGCTGACTCAGTTTACATGATATTTGTAGAAACAGTTATCTGGGTGCAAGCCAAAATTACATTTCATGCATATAAATTTCGTACACTTTCCACAATTTTTGCATCGGCGCTGAGTTTTTGAGTAATTTACGTAGTGCTCGACTCCGTCGTATCTAGTTTCGTTTTCTCGTTTTCTCTTTCGTGATGAGACTGGATGAAAATCTATTGGCTTTGAAAGTATGCTCCTTGTAAGTCGTCGGATGAAGCCGAGAAGAGTAACTTGTGGATAAGCTTTCCGAAATAATATCCATAAATTTACAACGGCACCATTTAAGCAAAATCTGAAAATGGGCCAATACCATTTTCTTGACCGAATCCGAGTTCGGTACGCTGCCCTTTGCTGGTCAAAGAGATCGACTCCACCCATTCCCGAATTATACTCCTTGATAATGACTGGTTGCTTTACGTCTTGTCTGCGTTTCTGTTGTCGATCATATCTTTTGCATAATCCGGTTGTTGTCGTTATGTTGTCGTTTTTACAATTTGTTGCAATGGTGACATTATTGTTATCATTCCACCTAACTAGGGTAATATTTTTAGATTTTAGTGCTTCACAAGTACCACGGGGTTCTCTTTTCATGCTACTCAAAGGAGCATTTTCAATACGGTCCGACCGAATCGTTCCCACCACTGTTATATTTTTCTTATCAAACTCTTCTAATAATTTAAAACTATTGAAATAGTTATCTAGAAATACAGTGCTGTGTTCGGGAACTATGTCATAACATAAACTTTTTGTGACAGATAAACCTAAGGGCTCATTAGATCGAATCATGCCTTTTCCGGTGTACAAATCGAAGTTTAATAAATATCCTTCTGAAGTAGTCATACACCAAATTTTGTATCCATAGCGAATTGGTTTTCCTCGTATAAACTGCTTGAAAGAATGCTTACCAAAATACGGCTCCATCGATTCGTCTACAGAAAATGAAGTTCCAAAGGGTTTTCCAAGCTCTTTAAACTTTGTATTTAAATGATCAAGAACAGGCTGAACTTTGAAAGCCTTATTATTCGAATCAATTTGTGTATTATCATTGAAATGAAGGTAGCGATGTATTTTTTCAAATTTATTCCTCGCCATTGAACCTGCCACTAAATGATTGTACACATCACTTTCTGTCTCCCAGTACATGCGAGTAGCTGGAACCTTAAAATAAAAATGTTTAATTTACTCGTAACAAGTAAGCAAGTGAATTTGTGGTTCAGGTTAGTCACCTTGTTGTATCCACTTAGTATAAGGATGCCGAAATATGTGTATAACTCCTCAAGATTTACGGTGAAAGCTTCATCTCCTTTGTTTGTGGCGTACTTAACAGTCTCTGATTGTATACATTCCATAAATTCGCTATCAAAAATTCTTTTAAAAAGTTGTATTGGACTTAAATCATTTTCCAAAATATCTGCTACAATGTCCGGAGTATGCTCGCGTATTGCTGTGATAGAACATTCACTTGCTTTTAGTACTATCTTGGACCATTTTCGGCAAATCTTCTTTTTTTTAGTTTTCCTTTGAGTTGAATTCCTTGAACGTGGGGCTAGTGAACTGCTCGCTTCATTTAGAAACTGTTGCTCCTCCACTTCTGAGTTATCAATTCTTATTTCACATGCCCTTTTAAGAACTCCACGACCCAAATCACCCAGTGTACCTTCATCGTCTTCATCTGCGTCATCGCAATCGGATAACTCCTGTTCTTCGGGGGGGAGCAAAGTCACATCAATAAAATTGGCATTATTGATGTTTTCTATAATCTCTGCATCATCGTCTTCATTTAAATCTTGGAGCCATCCAACTATCTCCTCAGTTGTTGCTTGTCTACAAGGAGATATTAGGAATGAATTTTCATATAGCAAAAACTGGGCTAGCGTTTACGTATGATAAAACATACACAATAGTTTACAAATAGTTAAAACACTTTCGGAGCTCAATTTTTCACTGCACTTTATATTCATTTGATAGCTTAGGGTTTTAGCTTTAAGTTTATGCACATTTAAAGTTATACAAATTCCTCGCTTACTATTTATAAAAATATAAACCTCACCTTCGAGTCATTATTCACTTTTCCGAAAAATGCTACGTAAATTGGCGCGAGAATTGTAAACAAATGAGCTTTAAGCGACAATTAAAAAGCTTTTCTAATGCAACAATACTTTTATCTCGCTCACACTGCAAATATAGAAAGCTTTTATTGCATTTCGGATTTTTGACGAATTTTTAAAAAAAGCTCTTTTTGCGTATGATACATCATACGTTGTCATTAATGGGTTAACGTATTTAAGTTGATATAAAGCCATGGCGGCGTAACGACAGTACATTTGGAAGATTTCCGTAGTCTTATATTTACGTAAAAAGTCGATTTGCTTGTATATACACATTTAGCGATCCATATCGAGATGCTTCAACTCATACGTTTAACTCATTTAAGTTAGTTAACCTTCTTTACCGTAATGAAGGTGATATAAAGCCATAGAATCATAACGACAGTGCATTTAGAAGAATTCCGTAACCTTATATTTAGGTATAAAGTCGATTTTCTTGTATATACGCATCTAGCAGTCGATATCGAAATGCTTCAAATCATTAGTTTAACATATTTAAGTTAATAAACGCTTTTTAGCTTACTGAAGTCTACATAAAGCCTTAAAGGTATAACGGCAGTGCATTTAGAAGAATTCCGTAATGTTATAATTTTATATTTAGGTATAAAGTCGATTTTCTGGTATATATGCATTAAGCAATCAATGTCGAAATGCTTCAAATAACTGGTTTAACATATTTAAGTTAATAAACCTTCTTTAACGAACTGAAGTTGGCTTAAGGCCATGGCGGCATAACGGCAGTGCATTTAGAAGAATTCCGTAATCTTATATTTAGGTATAAAATCGATTTTCTTGTATATACACATTTAGCTATCGATATCGAAATGCTTCATATCATTAGTTTAACATATTAAGTTAATAAACGCTTTTTAGCTTACTGAAGTCTACATAAAGCCTTAAAGGTATAACGGCAGTGCATTTAGAAGAATTCCGTAATGTTATAATTTTATATTTAAGTACAAAGTCGATTTTCTTGTATTTACACATTTAGCAATCGATATCGGAATGCTTCATATAACTGGTTTAGCATATTTAAGTTAATTAACCTTCTTTATCTTACAGAAGTTTACATAAAGCCATAACGGCATAACGGCTGTATATTTATATGAATTCCGTTATCTTATATTTAGGTATAAAGTCGATTTTGTTGTACATACACATTCAGCACTCGATATCGAAATGCTTCAAATCATTAGTTTAACATATTTAAGTTAATTAATCTTCTTTAACGTATTTAAGTTGATATAAAGCCATGGCGGCGTAACGACAGTACATTTGGAAGATTTCCGTAGTCTTATATTTATGTAAAAAGTCGATTTGCTTGTATATACACTTTTAGCGATCCATATCGAGATGCTTCAACTCATACGTTTAACTCATTTAAGTTAGTTAACCTTCTTTACCGTAATGAAGGTGATATAAAGCCATAGAGTCATAACGACAGTGCATTTAGAAGAATTCCGTAATCTTATATTTAGGTATAAAGTCGATTTTCTTGTATATACACATTTAGCTATCGATATCGAAATGCTTCATATCATTAGTTTAACATATTAAGTTAATAAACGCTTTTTAGCTTACTGAAGTCTACATAAAGCCTTAAAGGTATAACGGCAGTGCATTTAGAAGAATTCCGTAATGTTATAATTTTATATTTAGGTATAAAGTCGATTTTCTTGTATATATGCATTAAGCAATCAATGTCGAAATGCTTCAAATAACTGGTTTAACATATTTAAGTTAATAAACCTTCTTTAACGAACTGAAGTTGGCTTAAGGCCATGGCGGCATAACGGCAGTGCATTTAGAAGAATTCCGTAATCTTATATTTAGGTATAAAGTCGATTTTCTTGTATATACACATTTAGCTATCGATAGCAAAATGCTTCGAATCATTAGTTTAACATATTTAAGTTAATTAACCTTCTATAACGTATTGAAGTTGATATAGAGCCATGGCGGCATAATGACAGTACATTTGGAAGATTTCCGTAGTCTTATATTTATGTAAAAAGTCGATTTGCTTGTATATACACATTTAGCGATCCATATCGAGATGCTTCAACTCATACGTTTAACTCATTTAAGTTAGTTAACCTTCTTTACCGTAATGAAGGTGATATAAAGCCATAGAGTCATAACGACAGTGCATTTAGAAGAATTCCGTAATCTTATATTTAGGTATAAAGTCGATTTTCTTGTATATACGCATCTAGCAGTCGATATCGAAATGCTTCAAATCATTAGTTTAACATATTTAAGTTAATTAACCTTCTTTAACGTATTGAAGTTGATATAAAGCCATGGCAGCATAACGACAGTAGATTTGGAACAATTCCGTAATCTTATATTTAGGTATAAAATCGATTTTGTTGTATATACACATTTAGCAATCGATATCGAAATGCTTCAAATCATTAGTTCAACATATTTAAGTTAACTAACCTTCTTTATCTTACTGAAGTTTACATAAAGCCAAAACGGTATAACGGCAGTGCATTTGGAAGAATTCCGTAATCTTATATTTAGGTAAAAAGTCGATTTTCTTGTATATACGCATTAAGCAATCGATATCGAAATGCTTCAAATCATTAGTTTAACATATTTAAGATAATTAAACTTCTTTAACGTATTGAAGTTGATGTAAAGCCATGGCAGCATAACGACAATACATTTGGAAGAATTTCGTAGTCTTACATTTATGTATAAAGTCGATTTTCTTGTATATACTGATTTAGCAATCGATATCGAAATGCTACAAATCATTAGTTTAACATATTTAAGTAATTATCCTTATTTTTCTTACTGAAGTTTACGTAAAACCATAACGGTATAACGGCAGTGCATTTGGAAGAATTCCGTTATCTTATATTTAGGTATAAAGTCGATTTTGTTGTATATACACATTAGCAATCGATATCGAGATGGTTCAACTCATTAGTTTAATATATTTAAGTTAATAAACGATCTGAAGTTGGCTTAAAGCCATGGCGGCATAACGGCAGTGCATTTAGAAGAAGTCCGTAATCTTATATTTAGGTATAAAGTCGATTTTCTTGTATATACACATTTAGCAATCGATAACGAAATGCTTCAAATCATTAGTTTAACATATTTAAGTTAATCAACCTTCTTTAACGTATTGAAGTTGATATAAAGTCATGGCGGCATAACGGCAGTGCATTTAGAAGAATTCCATAATGTTATAATTTTATATTTAGGTACAAAGTCGATTTTCTTGTATATACACATTTAGCAGTCGATAACGAAATGCTTCATATCATTAGTTTAGTGACACAAAGACATGGCGGCATAACGACAGTACATTTGGAAGATTTCCGTAATCTTATGTTTAGGTATAAATTCGATTTTCTTTTACATACACATTTAGCAAGCGATATCGAAATGCTTCAAATCATTAGTTTAACAAATTTAAGTTAATTAACCTTCATTAACGTATTGAAGTTGATATTAAGCCATAACGGCATAACGACAGTACATTTGGAAGAATTCCGTAGTCTTATATTTAGGTATAAAGTCGATTTTCTTTTATATATGCATTAAGCAATCGATATCGAAATGCTTCAAATAACTGGTTTAACATATTAAAGTTAATAAAGCTTCTTTAACGAACTGAAGTTAACATAAAGCCATAACGGTATAACGGCAGTGCATTTGGAAGAATTCCGTATACTTATATTTAGGTATAATGTCGATTTTGTTGTAATTGCACATTTAGCAATCGATATCGAGATGCTTCAAATCATTAGTTTAAAATATTTAAGTTAATTAACCTTATTTTTCTTACTGAAGTTTACGTAAAGCCATGGCGGTATAACGGCAGTGCATTTGGAAGAATTCCGTAATCTTATATTTAGGTATAAAGTCGATTTTGTTGTATATACACATTAGCAATCGATATCGAGATGGTTCAACTCATTAAGTTAATATATTTAAGTTAATAAACGATCTGAAGTTGGCTTAAAGCCATGGCGGTATAACGGCAGTGCATTTAGAAGAATTCCGTAATCTTATATTTAGGTATAAAGTCGATTTTGTTGTTAATACACATTTGCAATCGATATCGAGATGGTTCAACTAACTAGTTTAACATATTTTCGTTAATTAACCTTATTTTTCTTACTGAAGTCTACATAAAGCTATAACGGTATAACGGCAGTGCATTTTAAAGAACTGGGTAATCTTATATTTAAGTATAAAGTCGATTTTCTTGTATTTACACATTTAACAATATATATCGAAATGCTTCAAGTAACTGGTTTAGAATATTTAAGTTAATTAACTTAATGAAGTTTACATAAAGCCATACCGGCATAACGGCAGTATATTTATATGAATTCCGTTATCTTATATTTAGGTATAAAGTCGATTTTGTGGTACATACGCATTTAGCAATCGATATCGAAATGCTTCAAATCATTAGTTTAACATATTTAAGTTAATTAACCTTCTTTAGCGTAATGAAGGTGATATAAAGCCATGGCGGCATAACGACAGTGCAGGTAGAAGAGTTCCGTAATCTTATGTTAAGGTATAAAGTCGATTTTGTTGTATATACGCATTTAGCAATCGAAATGCTTCAAATCATAAGTTTAACATATTTAAGTTAATTAACCTTCTTTAACGTATTGAAGTTGATATAAAGCCATGGCGGCATAACGACAGTACATTTGGAAGAATTCCGCAGTCTTATATTAAGGTATAAAGTCAATTTTCTTGTATATAAACATTTCGCAATCGATATCGAAATGCTTCAAATCATTCGTTTAACATATTTAAGTTAATAAATCTTCTTTAACGATCTGAAGTTGGCATATAGCCATGGCGGCATACGGCAGTGCATGTAGAAGAATTCCGTAATCTTATATTTAGGTATAAAATCGATTTTCTTGTATATACACATTTAGCTATCGATATCGAAATGCTTCAAATCATTCGTTTAACATATTAATGTTAATAAACCTTCTTTAACGATCTGAAGTTGGCACATAGCCATGGCGGCATAATGGCAGTGGATGTAGAAGAATTCCGTAATCTTATATTTAGGTATAAAGTCGATTTTCTTGTATATACACATTTAGCTATCGATATCGAAATGCTTCATATCATTAGTTTAACAAATTAAGTTAATAAACGCTTTTTAGCTTACTGAAGTCTACATAAAGCCTTAACGGTATAACGGCAGTGCATTTAGAAGAATTCCGTAATTTTATAATTTTATATTTAGGTACAAAGTCGATTTTCTTGTATTTACACATTTAGCAATCGATATCGAAATGCTTCATATAACTGGTTTAGCATATTTAAGTTAATTAACCTTCTTTATCTTACAGAAGTTTACATAAAGCCATAACGGCAGTATATTTATATGAATTCCGTTATCATATATTTAGGTATAAAGTCGATTTTGTTGTACATACACATTCAGCACTCGATATCGAAATGCTTCAAATCATTAGTTTAACATATTTAAGTTAATTAATCTTCTTAACCGTATTGAAGTTGATATAAAGCCATGGCGGCGTAACGACAGTACATTTGGAAGAATTCCGTTGTCTTATATTTAGGTATAAAGTCGATTTTCTGGTATATATGCATTAAGCAATCGATATCGATATGCTTCAAATAACTGGTTTAACATATTTAAGTTAATAAACCTTCTTTAACGAACTGAAGTTGGCTTAAGGCCATGGTGGCATAACGGCAGTGCATTTGAAAGAATTCCGTAATCTTATATTTAGGTTAAAAGTCGATTTTCTTGTATATACACATTTAGCTATCAATGTCGAAATGCTTCAAATCATTCGTTTAACATATCTAAGTTAGTTAACCTTCTTTAACGTAATGAAGGTGATATAAAGCCATGGCGGCATAACGACAGTGCATTTAGAAGAATTCCGTAATCTTATATTTAGGTATAAAGTCGATTTTGTTGTATTTACGTATATAGCAATCGATATCGAAATGCTTCAAATCATTAGTTTAACATATTTAAGTTAATTAACCTTCTTTAACGTATTGAAGTTGATGTAAAGCCATGGCAGCATAACGACAATACATTTGGAAGAATTTCGTGGTCTTACATTTATGTATAAAGTCGATTTTCTTGTATATACACATTTAGCAATCGATATCGAAATGCTTCAAATCATTAGTTTAACATATTTAAGCTAATAAACCTTCTTTAACGAACGGAAGTTGGCTTAAAGCCATGGCGGTATAACAGCAGTGCATTTAGAAGAATTCCGTAATCTTATATTTAGGTATAAAGTCGATTTTCTTGTATATACACATTTAGCTATCGACATCGAAATGCTTCAAATCATTAGTTTAACATATTAAGTTAATAAACGTTTTTTAGCATACTGAAGTCTACATAAAGCCTTAACGATATAACGGCAGTGCATTTAGAAGAATTCCGTAATGTTATAATTTTATATATAAAGTCGATTTTCTTGTATATATACATTTCGCAATCGATATCGAAATGCTTCAGATAACTGGTTTAACATATTTAAGTTAATAAACCTCCTTTAGCGAACTGAAGTTGACATAAAGCCATAACGGCACTGCATTTGGAAGAATTCTGTAGTCTTATATATTTAGGCATAAAGTCGATTTTCTTGTATATACCCATTTTGCAATCGATATGGAAATGCTTCAAATAACTGGCTTAGCATATTTAAGTTAAATCACCTTCTTTATCTTACTGAAGTTTACATAAAGCCATAACGGCATAACGGCAGTATATTTATATAAATTCCGTTATCTTATCTTTAGGTATAAAGTCGGTTTTGTTGTACATACAAATTTAGCAATCGATATCGAAATGCTTCAAATCATTAGTTTAACTTATTTAAGTTAATAAACCTTCTTTAACGAACTGAAGTTGGCTTAAGGCCATGGCGGCATAACGGCAGTGCATTTGGAAGAATTCCGTAATCTTATATTTAGGTAAAAAGTCGATTTTCTTGTATATACCCATTTAGCTATCGATGTCGCAATGCTTCAAATCATTCGTTTAACATATTTAAGTTAGTTAACCTTCTTTAACGTAATGAAGGTGATATAAAGCCATGGCGGCATAACGGCAGTGCATTTAGAAGAATTCCGTAATCTTATGTTTAGGTATAAATTCGATTTTCTTTTACATACACATTTAGCAAGCGATATCGAAATGCTTCATATCATTAGTTTAACAAATTTAAGTAAATTAACCTACTTTAGCGTAATGAAGGTGATATCAAGCCATGGCGGCATAACGACAGTACATTTGGAAGAATTCCGTAATCTTATGTTTAGGTATAAATTCGATTTTCTTGTATATACACATTTAGCAATCGATAACGAAATGCTTCAAATCATTAGTTTAACATATTTAAGTTAATTAGCCTTCTTTAACGTAATGAAGGTGACATAAAGACATGGCGGCATAACGACAGTACATTTGGAAGAATTCCGTAATCTTATGTTTAGGTATAAATTCGATTTTCTTTTACATACACATTTAGCAAGCGATATCGAAATGCTTCATATCATTAGTTTAACAAATTTAAGTTAATTAACCTACTTTAACGTACTGAAGTTGATATAAAGCCAAGGGGGCATAACGACAGTACATTTGGAAGAATTCCGTAGTCTTATATTTAGGTATAAAGTCGATTTTCTTTTATATATGCATTAAGCAATCGATATCGAAATGCTTCAAATAACTGGTTTAACATATTTAAGTTGATAAACCTTCTTTAACGAACTGAAGTTTACATAAAGCCATAACGGTATAACGGCAGTGCATTTGGAAGAATTCCGTATACTTATATTTAGGTATAATGTCGATTTTGTTGTATTTGCACATTTAGCAATCGATATCGAGATGCTTCAAATCATTAGCTTAAAATATTTAAGTTAATTAACCTTATTTTTCTTACTGAAGTATACGTAAAGCCATAACGGTATAACGGCAGTGCATTTGGAAGAATTCCGTAATCTTATATTTAGGTATAAAGTCGATTTTGTTGTATATACACATTAGCAATCGATATCGAGATGGCTCAACTCATTAGTTTAACATATTAAGTTAATAAACATTTTTTAGCATACTGAAGTCTACATAAAGCCTTAACGGTATAACGGCAGTGCATTTAGAAGAATTCCGTAATGTTATAATTTTATATATAAAGTCGATTTTCTTGTATATATACATTTCGCTATCGATATCGAAATGCTTCAAATAACTAATTTAACATATTTAAGTTAATAAACCTTCTTTAACGAACTGAAGTTAACATAAAGCCATAACGGTATAACGGCAGTGCATTTGGAAGAATTCCGTATACTTATATTTAGGTATAATGTCGATTTTGTTGTATTTGCACATTTACTAATCGATATCGAGATGCTTCAAATCATTAGATTAAAATATTTAAGTTAATTAACCTTATTTTTCTTACTGAAGTTTACGTAAAGCCATAACGGTATAACGGCAGTGCATTTGAAAGAACTCCGTAATCTTATATTTAAGTATAAAGTATAAAGTCGATTTGTATTTACACATTTAACAATATATATCGAAATGCTTCAAATAACTGGTTTAGCATATTTAAGTTAATTAACTTAACGAAGTTTACATAAAGCCATACCGGCATAACGGCAGTATATTTATATGATTTCCGTTATCTTATATTTAGGTATAAAGTCGATTTTCTTGTATATACACATTTAGCAGGCGATATCAAATGCTTCAAATCATTAGTTTAACATATTTAAGTTAATTAACCTTCTTTAGCGTAATGAAGGTGATATAAAGCTTATACTTAGGTATAAAGTCAATTTTCTTGTATACAAACATTTAGCAATCGATATCGAAATGCTTCAAATCATTCGTTTAACATATTAAAGTTAATAAACCTTCTTTAACGATCTGAAGTTGGCATATAGCCATGGCGGCATAACGGCAGCGCATGCAGAAGAATTCCGTAATCGTATATTTAGGTATAAAGTCGATTTTCTTGTATATACACATATAGCTATCGATATCGAAATGCTTCAAATCATTCGTTTAACATATTTATGTTAATAAACCTTCTTCAACGATCTGAAGTTGGCATATAGCCATGGCGGCATAACGGCAGTGCATGTAGAAGAATTCCGTAATCTTATATTTAGGTATAAAGTCGATTTTCTTGTATATACACATTTAGCTATCGACATCGAAATGCTTCAAATCATTAGTTTAACATATTTAAGTTAATTAACCTTCTTTAGCGTAACGAAGGTGATACAAAGCCATGGCGGCATAACGACAGTGCAGGTAGAAGAGTTCCGTAATCTTATGTTTAGGTATAACGTCGATTTTGTTGTATATACGCATTTAGCAATCGATATCGCAATGCTTCAAATCATAAGTTTAACATATTTAAGTTAATTAACCTCCTTTAACGTATTGAAGTTGATATAAAGCTTATATTTAGGTATAAAGTCAATTTTCTTGTATATAAACATTTAGCAATCGATATCGAAATGCTTCAAATCATTCGTTTAACATATTTAAGTTAATAAACCTTCTTTAACGATCTGAAGTTGGCATATAGCCATGGCGGCATAACGGCAGTGCATGTAGAAGAATTCCGTAATCTTATATTTAGGTATAAAGTTGATTTTCTTGTATATACACATAAAGCTATCGATATCGAAAAGCTTCAAATCATTCGTTTAACATATTTACGTTAATAAACCTTTTTCAACGATCTGAAGTTGGCATATAGCCATGACCGCATAACGGCAGTGCATGAAGAAGAATTCCGTAATCTTATATTTAGGTATAAAGTCGATTTTCTTGTATATACACATTTAGCTATCGATATCGAATTGCTTCATATCATTAGTTTAACATATTAAGTTAATAAACGCTTTTTAGCTTACTGAAGTCTACTTAAAGCCCTAACGGTATAACGGCAGTGCATTTAGAAGAATTCCGTAATCTTATATTTAGGTATAAAGTCGATTTTGTTGTACATACGCATATAGCAATCGATATCGAAATGCTTCAAATCATTAGTTTAACATATTTAAGTTAATTAACCTTATTTTTCTTACTGAAGTGTACATAAAGCCATAACGGTATAACGGCAGTGCATTTGGAAGAACTCCGTACTCTTATAATTAGGTATAAAGTCGATTTTCTTGTTTTTACACATTTAACAATATATATCGAAATGCTTCAAATAACTGGTTTAGCATATTTAAGTTAATTAACCTTCTTTATCTTAATGAAGTTTACATAAAGCCACAACGGCATAACGGCAGTATATTTATATGAATTCCGTTATCTTATATTTAGGTATAAAGTCGATTTTGTTGTACATACGCATTTAGCAATCGATATCGAAATGCTTCAACTCATTAGTTTAACAAATTTAAGTTAATTAACCTTCTTTAGCGTAATGAAGGTGATATTAAGCCACGGCGGCATAACGACAGTGCAGGTAGAACAGTTCCATAATCTTATATTTAGGTATAAAGTCGATTTTGTTGTATATACGCATTTAGCAATCGATGTCGAAATGCTTCAAATCATATGTTTAACATATTTAAGTTAATTAACCTTCTTTAACGTATTGAAGTTGATATAAAGCCATGGCGACATAACGACAGTACATTTGGAAGAATTCCGCAGTCTTATATTTAGGTATAAAGTCAATTTTCTTGTACATAAACATTTAGCAATCGATATCGAAATGCTTCAAATCATTAGTTTAACATATTTAAGTTAATTAACCTTCTTTAACGTATTGAAGTTGATATAAAGCCATGGCGGCATAACGACAGTACATTTGGAAAAATTCCGTAATCTTATATTTATGTAAAAAGTCGATTTTCTTGTATATACACATTTAGCGATCGATATCGAGACGCTTCAACTCATTAGTTTAACATATTTATGTTAATAAACCTTCTTTAACAATCTGAGGTTGGCATATAGCCATGGCGGCATAACGGCAGTGCATTTAGAAGAATTCCGTTATCTTATATTTAGGTATAAAGTCGATTTTCTTGTATATACACATTTAGCTATCGATATCGAAATGCTTCAAATCATTAGTTTAACATATTAAGTTAATAAACGCTTTTTAGCTTACAGAAGTCTACATAAAGCCTTAACGGTATAACGGCAGTGCATTTAGAAGAATTCCGTAATGTTATAATTTTATATTTAGGTATAAAGTCCATTTTCTTGTATATACACATTTAGCTATCGATATCGAAATGCATCAAGTAACTGGTTTAGCATATTTCAGTTAATTAACCTTCTTTATCTTACTGAAGTTTACATAAAGCAATAACGGCATAACGGCAGTATATTTATATGAATTCCGTTATCTTATATTTAGGTATAAAGTCGATTTTGTTGTACATACACATTTAGCAATCGATCTCGAAATACTTCAAATCATTAGTTTAACATATTTAAGTTAGTTAACCTTCTTTACCGTAATGAAGGTGATATAAAGCCATGGCGGCATAATGACAGTGCAATTAGAAGAATTCCGTAATCTTATGTTTAGGTATAAATTCGATTTTTTTTACATACACATTTAGCAAGCGATATCGAAATGCTTCAAATAATTAGTTTAACAAATTTAAGTTAATTAACCTTCTTTAACGTACTGAAGTTGATATAAAGCCATGGCGGCATAACGACAGTACATTTGGAAGAATTCCGTAGTCTTATATTTAAGTATAAAGTCGATTTTCTTTTATATATGCATTAAGCAATCGATATCGAAATGCTTCAATAACTGGTTTAACATATTTAAGTTGATAAACCTTCTTTAACGAACTGAAGTTAACATAAAGCCATAACGGGATAACGGCAGTGCATTTGGAAGAATTCCGTTATCGTATATTTATGTATAAAGTCGATTTTCTTGTATACTCACATTTAGCAATCGATAACGAAATGCTTCAAATCATTAGTTTAACATATTTAAGTTAATTAACCTTCTTTATCTTACTGAAGTTTACATAAAGCCATAACGGTATAACGGCAGTACATTTGGAAGAATTCCGTATTCTAATATTTAGGTATAAAGTCGATTTTCTTGTATATACACATTTTGCAATCGATATCGAAATGCTTCAAATAACTGGTTTAGCATATTTAAGTTAATTAACCTTCTTTATCTTACTGAAGTTTACATAAAGCCATAACGGCAGTATATTTATATGAATTCCGTTATCTTATAGTTAGGTATAAAGTCGATTTTGTTGTACATACACATTTAGCAATCGATAACGAAATGCTTCAAATCATTAGTTTAACATATTTAAGTTAATAAACCTTCTTTAACGAACTGAAGTTAACATAAAGCCATAACGGTATAACGGCAGTGCATTTGGAAGAATTCCGTATACTTATATTTAGGTATAAAGTCGATTTTGTTGTATATACGCATTTAGCAAGCGATATCGAAATGTTTCAAATCATTAGTTTAACAAATTTAAGTTAGTTAATCTTCTTTAACGTATTGAAGTTGATATAAAGCCATGGCGGCATAACGACAGTACATTTGGAAGAATTCCGTAGTCTTATATTTAGGTATAAAGTCGATTTTCTTTTATATATGCATTAAGCAATCGATTTCGAAATGCTTCAAATAACTGGTTTAACATATTTAAGTTAATAAACCTTCTTTAACGAACTGAAGTTAACGTAAAGCCATAACGGTATAACGGCAGTGCATTTGGAAGAATTCCGTATACTTATACATATTTAGGTATAATGTCGATTTTGTTGTATTTGCACATTTAGCAACCGATATCGAGATGCTTCAAATCATTAGTTTTAAATATTTAAGTTAATTGACCTTATTTTTCTTACTGAAGTTTACGTAAAGCCATAACGGTATAACGGCAGTGCATTTGGAAGAATTCCGTAATCTTATATTTATGTATAAAGTCGATTTTGTTGTATATACACATTAGCAATCGATATCGAGATGGTTCAACTCATTAGTTTAACATATTTAAGTTAATAAACCTTCTTTAACGATCTGAAGTTGGCTTAAAGCCGTGGCGGCATAGCGGCAGTGCATTTAGAAGAATTCCTTAATCTTATATTTAGGTATAAAGTCGATTTTCTTAAATATGCACATTTAGCAATCGATAACGAAATGCTTCAAATCATTAGTTTAACATATTTAAGTTAATAAACCTTCTTTAACGAACTGAAGTTTACATAAAGCCATAACGGTATAACGGCAGTGCATTTGGAAGAATTCCGTATACTTATATTTAGGTATAATGTCGATTTTGTTGTATTTGCATATTTAGCAATAGATATCGAGATGGTTCAACTCATTAGTTTAACATATCTAAGTTAATTAACATTATTTTTCTTACTGAAGTGTACATAAAGCCATAACGGTATAACGGCAGTACATTCGGAAGAACTCCGTAATCTTATATTTAGGTATAAAGTCGATTTTCTTGTTCTTACACATTTTACAATATATATCGAAATGCTTCAAATATCTGGTTTAGCATATTTAAGTTAATTAACCTTCTTTATCTTAATAAAGTTTACAAAAAGCCATAACGGCATAACGGCAGTATATTTATATGAATTCCGTTATCTTATATTTAGGTATAAAGTCGATTTTGTTGTACATACGCATATAGCAATCGATATCGAAATGCTTCAAACCATTAGTTTAACATATTTAAGTTAATTAACCTTCTTTAACGTAGTGAAGGTGATATAAAGCCATGGCGGCATAACGACAGTACATTTGGAAGAATTCCGCAGTCTTATATTTAGGTATAAAGTAAATTTTCTTGTATATAAACATTTAGCAATCGATATCGAAATGCTTTAAATCATTCGTTTAACATATTTAAGTTAGTTAACCTTCTTTACCGTAATGAAGGTGATATAAAGACATGGCGGCATAATGACAGTGCAATTAGAAGAATTCCGTAATCCTATGTTTAGGTATAAATTCGATTTTCTTTTACATACACATTTAGCAAGCGATATCGAAATGCTTCAAATCATTAGTTTAACAAATTTAAGTTAATTATCCTTCTATAACGTACTGAAGTTGATATAAAGCCATGGCGGCATAACGACAGTGCATTTAGAAGAATTCCATAATCTAATATTTAGGTATAAAGTCGATTTTCTTGTATATACACATTTTGCAATCGATATCGAAATGCTTCAAATAACTGGTTTAGCATATTTAAGTTAATTAACCTTCTTTATCTTACTGAAGTTTACATAAAGCCATAACGGCAGTATATTTATATGAATTCCGTTATCTTATATTTAGGTATAAAGTCGATTTCGTTGTACATACACATTTAGCAATCTATAACGAAATGCTTCAAATCATTAGTTCAACATATTTAAGTTAGTTATCCTTCTATAACGTATTGAAGTACATATAAAGCCATGGCAGCATAACAACAGTACATTTAGAAGAATTCCGTAGTCTTATACTTAGGTATAAAGTCGATTTTGTTGTATATACACATTAGCAATCGATATCGAAATGCTTCAAATAACTGGTTTAGCATATTTCATTTAATTAACCTTCTTTATCTTACTGAAGTTTACATAAAGCCATAACGGCAGTATATTTATATGAATTCCGTTATCTTATATTTAGGTATAAGTCGATTTTGTTGTACATACACATTTAGCAATCGATATCGAAATGCTTCAAATCATTAGTTTAACATATTTAAGTTAATTAACCTTCTTTAACGTAATGAAGGTGATATAAAGCCATGGCGGCATAACGACAGTGCAGGTAGAACAGTTCCATAATCTTAGATTTAGGTATAAAGTCGATTTTGTTGTATATACGCATTTAGCAAACGATGTCGAAATGCTTCAAATCATATGTTTAACATATTTAAGTTAATTAACCTTCTTTAAAGCCATGGCGGCATAACGGCAGTGCATTTAGAAGAATTCCGTAATCTTATATTTAGGTATAAATTCGATTTTCT
This sequence comes from Bactrocera correcta, assembly GCA_027475135.1. NCBI lineage: Eukaryota > Metazoa > Arthropoda > Insecta > Diptera > Tephritidae > Bactrocera > Bactrocera correcta. The sequence continues at coordinate 156,138,646 of CM050323.1, forward strand.
TGTATATACACATTTAGCAATCTATAACGAAATGCTTCAAATCATTCGTTTAACATATTTATGTTAATAAACCTTCTTTATCTTATTGAAGTTGATATAAAGCCATGGCGGCATAACGACAGTGCATAAGAAGAATTCCGTAATCTAATATTTATGTATAAAGTCGATATTCTTGTATATACACATTTTGCAATCGATATCGAAATGCTTCAAATAACTGGTTTAGCATATTTAAGTTAATTAACCTTCTTTATCTTACTGAAGTTTACATAAAGCCATAACGGCATAACGGCAGTATATTTATATGAATTCCGTTATCTTATATTTAGGTATAAAGTCCATTTTCTTGTATATACACACTAGCAGTCGATATAGAGATGGTTCAACTCATTAGTTTAACATATTTAAGTTAATAAACCTTCTTTAACGATCTGAAGTTGGCTTAATGCCATGGCGGCATAACGGCAGTGCATTTAGAAGAATTCCGTAATCTTATATTTAGGTATAAAGTCGATTTTCTTGTATATACACATTTAGCAATCTATAACGAAATGCTTCAAATCATTAGTTTAGTATATTTAGGTTAATTAACCTTCTTTATCTTATTGAAGTGGATATAAAGCCATGGCGGCATAACGACAGTGCATTTAGAAGAATTCCTGAATCTAATATTTAGGTATAAAGTCGATTTTGTTGCACATACACATTTAGCAATCGATAACGAAATGCTTCAAATCATTAGTTTAACAAATTTAAGTTAATTAGCCTTCTTTAACGTAATGAAGGTGACATAAAGACATGGCGGCATAACGACAGTACATTTGGAAGAATTCCGTAATCTTATGTTTAGGTATAAATTCGCTTTTCTTGTACATACACATTAAGCAAGCGATATCGAAATGTTTCAAATCATTAGTTTAAGAAATTTAAGTTAATTAATCTTCTTTAACGTATTGAGGTGGATATAAAGCCATGGCGGCATAACGACAGTACATTTGGAAGAATTCCGTAATCTTATGTTTAGGTATAAATTCGCTTTTCTTGTACATACACATTAAGCAATCGATAACGAAATGCTTCAAATCATTAGTTTAACAAATTTAAGTTAATAAGCCTTCTTTAACGTAATGAAGGTGACATAAAGACATGGCGGCATAACGACAGTACATTTGGAAGAATTCCGTAATCTTATGTTTAGGTATAAATTCGCTTTTCTTGTACATACACATTTAGCAAGCGATATCGAAATGCTTCAAATCATTAGTTTAACATATTTAAGTTAATTAACCTTCTTTAACTAACGGATGTTGGCATAAAGCCATGGCGGCATAACGGCAGTGCATTTAGAAGAATTCCGTAATCTTATATTTAGGTATAAAGTCGACTTTCTTGTATATACACATTTAGCAATCGATAACGAAATGCTTCAAATCATTAGTTTAACAAATTTAAGTTAATTAGCCTTCTTTAACGTAATGAAGGTGACATAAAGACATGGCGGCATAACGACAGTACATTTGGAAGAATTCCGTAATCTTATGTTCAGGTATAAATTCGCTTTTCTTGTACATACACATTTAGCAAGCGATATCGAAATGCTTCAAATCATTTGTTTAACATATTTAAGTTAATTAACCTTCTTTAACTAACGGATGTTGGCATAAAGCCATGGCGGCATAACGGCAGTGCATTTAGAAGAATTCCGTAATTTTATATTTAGGTATAAAGTCGATTTTCTTGTATATACACATTTAGCAATCGATAACGATATGCTTCAAATCATTAGTTTAACAAATTTAAGTTAATTAGCCTTCTTTAACGTAATGAAGGTGACATAAAGACATGGCGGCATAACGACAGTACATTTGGAGGAATTCCGTAATCTTATGTTTAGGTATAAATTCGCTTTTCTTGTACATACACATTTAGCAAGCGATATCGAAATGCTTCAAATCATTAGTTTAACATATTTAAGTTAATTAACCTTCTTTAACTAACGGATGTTGGCATAAAGCATGGCGGCATAACGGCAGTGCATTTAGAAGAATTCCGTAATCTTATATTTAGGTATAAAGTCGATTTTCTTGTATATACACATTTAGCAATCGATAACGAAATGCTTAAAATCATTAGTTTAACAAATTTAAGTTAATTAGCCTTCTTTAACGTAATGAAGGTGACATAAAGACATGGCGGCATAACGACAGTACATTTGGAAGAATTCCGTAATCTTATGTTTAGGTATAAAGTCGATTTTGTTGTATATACACATTAGCAATCGATATCGAAATGCTTCAAATCATTAGTTTAACATATTTAAGTTAATTAACCTTCTTTAACGTATTGAAGTTGATATAAAGCCATGGCGGCATAACGGCAGTGCATTTAGAAGAATTCCGTAATCTTATATTTAGGTATAAAGTCGATTTTCTTGTATATACACATTTAGCAATCTATAACGAAATGTTTCAAATCATTAGTTTAGTATATTTAGGTTAATTAACCTTCTTTATCTTACTGAAGTTTACGTAAAGCCAAAACGGTATAACGGCAGTGCATTTGGAAGAATTCCGTTATCTTATATTTAGGTATAAAGTCGATTTTGTTGTATATACACATTAGCAATCGATATCGAGATGGTTCAACTCATTAGTTTAACATATTTTAGTTAATAAACCTTCTTTAACGATCTGAAGTTGGCTTAAAGCCATGGCGGCATAACGGCAGTGCATTTAGAAGAATTCCGTAATCTTATATTTAGGTATAAAGTCGATTTTCTTGTATATACACATTTAGCAATCGATAACGAAATGCTTCAAATCATTAGTTTAACATATTTAAGTTAATTAACCTTCTTTAACGTATTGAAGTTGATATAAAGCCATGGCGGCATAACGGCAGTGCATTTAGAAGAATTCCGTAATCTTATATTTAGGTATAAAGTCGATTTTGTTGTATATACACATTAGCAATCGATATCGAGATGGCTCAACTCATTAGTTTAACATATTAAAGTTAATTAACCTTATTTTTCTTACTGAAGTGTACATAAAGCTATAACGGTATAACGGCAGTGCATTTGGAAGAACTCCGTAATCTTATATTTAGGTATAAAGTCGATTTTCTTGTATTTACACATTTAGCAATATATATCGAAATGCTTCAAATAACTGGTTTAGCATATTTAAGTTAATTAACCTGCTTTATCTTAATGAAGTTTACATAAAGCCATAACGGCATAACGGCAGTATATTTATATGAATTCCGTTATCTTATATTTAGGTATAAAGTCAATTTTGTTTTACATACGCATTTAGCAATCGATATCGAAATGCTTCAAATTATTAGTTTAACATATTTAAGTTAATTAACCTTCTTTAACGTAATGAAGGTGATATAAAGCCATGGCGGCATTACGACAGTGCAGGTAGAAGAGTTCCGTAATCTTATATTTAGGTATAAAGTCGATTTTGTGTATATACGCATTTAGCAATCGATATCGAAATGCTTCAAATCATGTGTTTAACATATTTAAGTTAATTAACCTTCTTTAACGTTTTGAAGTTGATATAAAGCCATGGCGGCATAACGACAGTACATTTGGAAGAATTCCGCAGTCTTATATTTAGGTATAAAGTCAAATTTCTTGTATATAAACATTTAGCAATCGATATCGAAATGCTTCAATTCATTCGTTTAACATATTTAAGTTAATAAACCTTCTTTAACGATCTGAAGTTGGCATATAGCCATGGCGGCATAACGGCAGTGCATGTAGAAGAATTTCGTAATCTTATATTTAGGTATAAAGTCGATTTTCTTGTATATACACATTAAGCTATCGATATCGAAATGCTTCAAATTATTAGTTTAACATATTATGTTAATAAAAGCTTTTTAGCTTACTGAAGTCTACATAAAGCCTTAACGGTAAAACGGCAGTGCATTTAGAAGAATTCCGTAATGTTATATTTTTATATTTAGGTACAAAGTCGATTTTCTTGTATTTACACATTTAGCAATCGATATCGAAATGCTTCAAATAACTGGTTTAGCATATTTAAGTTAATTAACCTTCATTATCTTACTGAAGTTTACATAAAGCCATAACGGCATAACGGCAGTATATTTATATGAATTCCGTTATCTTATATTTAGGTATAAAGTCGATTTTGTTGTACATACACATTCAGCACTCGATTTCGAAATGCTTCAAATCATTAGTTTAACATATTTAAGTTAATTAACTTTCTTTAACTAACGGATGTTGGCATAAAGCCATGGCGGCATAACGGCAGTGCATTTAGAAGAATTTCCTAATCTTATATTTAGGCATAAAGTCGATTTTCTTGTATATACACATTTAGCAATCGATAACGAAATGCTTCAAATCATTAGTTTAACATATTTAAGTTAATTAACCTTCTTTACCATAATGAAGGTGACATAAAGACATGGCGGAATAACGACAGTACATTTGGAAGAATTCCGTAATCTTATGTTTAGGTATAAATTCAATTTTCTTGTACATACACATCTAGCAAGCGATATCGAAATGCTTCAAATCATTAGTTTACCAAATTTAAGTTAATTAATCTTCCTTAACGTATTGAAGTTGATATAAAGCCATGGCGGCATAACGACAGTACATTTGGAAGAATTCCGTAGTCTTATATTTAGGTATAAAGTCGATTTTCTTTTATATATGCATTAAGCAATCGATACCGAAATGCTTCAAATAACTGCTTTAACATATTTAAGTTAATAAACCTTCTTTAACGAACTGAAGTTAACATAAAGCCATAACGATATAACGGCAGTGCATTTGGAAGAATTCCGTATACTCATATTTAGATATAATGTCGATTTTGTTGTATTTGCACATTTAGCAATCGATATCGAGATTCTTCAAATCATTAGTTTAAAATATTTAAGCTAATTGACCTTATTTTTCTTACTGAAGTTTACGTATAGCCATAACGGTATAACGGCAGTGCATTTGGAAGAATTCCGTAATCTTATGTTTAGGTATAAATTCAATTTTCTTGTACATACACATTTATCAATCGAGAACGAAATGCTTCAAATCATTAGTTTAACATATTTAAGTTAATTAACCTTCTTTAACGTATTGAAGTTAATATAAAGTCATAGCGGCATAACAGCAGTGCATTTAGAAGAATTCCGTAATCTTATATTTAGGTATAAAGTCGATTTTGTTGTATATACACATTAGCAATCGATATCGAGATGGTTCAACTCATTAGTTTAACATATTTAAGTTAATTAACATTATTTTTCTTACTGAAGTGTACATAAAGCCATAACGGTATAACGGCAGTACATTCGGAAGAACTCCGTAATCTTATATTTAGGTATAAAGTCGATTTTCTTGTTCTTACACATTTAACAATATATATCGAAATGCTTCAAATAACTGGTTTAGCATATTTAAGTTAATTAACCTTCTTTAACGTAATGAAGGTGATATAAAGCCATGGTGGCATAACGAAAGTGCAGGTAGAACAGTTCCATAATCTTATATTTAGGTATAAAGCCGATTTTGTTGTATATACGCATTTAGCAAACGCTGTCGAAATGCTTCAAATCATATGTTTAACATATTTAAGTTAATTAACCTTCTTTAACGTATTGAAGTTGATATACAGCCATGGCGACATAACGGCAGTGCATTTAGAAGAATTCCGTAATCTTATATTTAGGTATAAAGTCGATTTTGTTGTATATACACATTTAGGAATCTATAACGAAATGCTTCAAATCATTCGTTTAACATATTTATGTTAATAAACCTTCTTTATCTTATTGAAGTTGATATAAAGCCATGGCGGCATAACGACAGTGCATAAGAAGAATTCCGTAATCTAATATTTGGGTATAAAGTCGATTTTCTTGTATATACACACTTAGCAATCGATACCGAAATGCTTCAAATAACTGGTTTAGCATATTTAAGTTAATTAACCTTCTTTATCTTACTGAAGTTTACATAAAGCCATAACGGCATAACGGCAGTATAGTTATATGAATTCCGTTATCTTATATTTAGGTATAAAGTCGATTTTCTTGTATATACACATTAGCAATCGATATAGAGATGGTTCAGCTCATTAGTTTAACATATTTAAGTTAATAAACCTTCTTTAACGATCTGAAGTTGGCTTAATGCCATGGCGGCATAACGGCAGTGCATTTAGAAGAATTCCGTAATCTTATATTTAGGTATAAAGTCGATTTTCTTGTATACACACATTTAGCAATCTATAACGAAATGCTTCAAATCATTAGTTTAACATATTTAAGTTAATTAACCTTCTTTAACGTATTGAAGGTGATATAAAGCCATGGCGGCATAACGACAGTGCATTTAGAAGAATTCCTTAATCTAATATTTAGGTATAAAGTCGATTTTGTTGCACATACACATTTAGCAATCGATAACGAAATGCTTCAAATCATTAGTTTAACAAATTTAAGTTAATTAGCCTTCTTTAACGTAATGAAGGTGACATAAAGACATGGCGGCATAACGACAGTACATTTGGAAGAATTCCGTAATCTTATGTTTAGGTATAAATTCGCTTTTCTTGTACATACACATTAAGCAAGCGATATCGAAATGCTTCAAATCATTAGTTTAACAAATTTAAGTTAATTAATCTTCTTTAACGTATTGAAGTTGATATAAAGCCATGGCGGCATAACGACAGTACATTTGGAAGAATTCCGTAATCTTATGTTTAGGTATAAATTCGCTTTTCTTGTACATACACATTCAGCAATCGATAACAAAATGCTTCAAATCATTAGTTTAACAAATTTAAGTTAATTAGCCTTCTTTAACGTAATGAAGGTGACATAAAGACATGGCGGCATAACGACAGTACATTTGGAAGAATTCCGTCATCTTATGTTTAGATATAAATTCGCTTTTCTTGTACATACACATTTAGCAAGCGATATCGAAATGCTTCAAATCATTAGTTTAACATATTTAAGTTAATTAACCTTCTTTAACTAACGGATGTTGGCATAAAGCCATGGCGGCATAACGGCAGTGCATTTAGAAGAATTCCGTAATCTTATATTTAGGTATAAAGTCGATTTTCTTGTATATACACATTTAGCAATCGATAACGAAATGCTTCAAATCATTAGTTTAACAAATTTAAGTTAATTAGCCTTCTTTAACGTAATGAAGGTGACATAAAGACATGGCGGCATAACGACAGTACATTTGGGAGAATTCCGTAATCTTATGTTTAGGTATAAATTCAATTTTCTTGTACATACACATCTAGCAAGCGATATCGAAATGCTTCAAATCATTAGTTTAACAAATTTAAGTTAATTAATCTTCCTTAACGTATTGAAGTTGATATAAAGCCATGGCGGCATAACGACAGTACATTTGGAAGAATTCCGTAGTCTTATATTTAGGTATAAAGTCGATTTTATTTTATATATGCATTAAGCAATCGATATCGAAATGCTTCAAATAACTGGTTTAACATATTTAAGTTAATAAACCTTCTTTAACGAACTGAAGTTAACATAAAGCCATAACGGTATAACGGCAGTGAATTTGGAAGAATTCCGTATACTTATATTTAGGTATAATGTCGATTTTGTTGTATTTGCATATTTAGCAATCGATATCGAGATGCTTCAAATCACTAGTTTAAAATATTTAAGTTAATTGACCTTATTTTTCTTACTGAAGTTTACGTAAAGCCATAACGGTATAACGGCAGTGCATTTGGAAGAATTCCGTAATCTTATATTTAGGTATAAAGTCGATTTTGTTGTATATACACATTAGCAATGGATATCGAGATGGTTCAACTCATTAGTTTAACATATTTAAGCTAATAAACCTTCTTTAACGATCTGAAGTTGGCTTAAAGCCATGGCGGCATAACGGCAGTGCATTTAGAAGAATTCCGTAATCTTATATTTAGGTATAAAGTCGATTTTCTTGTATATACACACTTAGCAATCGATAACGAAATGCTTCAAATCATTAGTTTAACATATTTAAGTTAATTAACCTTCTTTAACGTATTGAAGTTGATATAAAGTCATAGCGGCATAACTGCAGTGCATTTAGAAGAATTCCGTAATCTTATATTTAGGTATAAAGTCGATTTTGTTGTATATACACATTAGCAATCGATATCGAGATGGTTCAACTCATTAGTTTAACATATTTAAGTTAATTAACCTTATTTTTCTTACTGAAGTGTACATAAAGCTATAACGGTATAACGGCAGTGCATTTGGAAGAACTCCGTAATCTTACATTTAGGTATAAAGTCGATTTTCTTGTATTTACACATTTAGCAATATATATCGAAATGCTTCAAATAACTGGTTTAGCATATTTAAGTTAATTAACCTTCTTTATTTTAATGAAGTTTACATAAAGCCATAACGGCATAACGGCAGTATATTTATATGAATTCCGTTATCTTATATTCAGGTATTAAGTCAATTTTGTTGTACATACGCATTTAGCAATCGATATCGAAATGCTTCAAATTATTAGTTTAACATATTTAAGTTAATTAACCTTCTTTAACGTAATGAAGGTGATATAAAGCCATGGCGGCATTGCGACAGTGCAGGTAGAAGAGTTCCGTAATCTTATATTTAAGTATAAAGTCGATTTTGTTGTATATACGCATTTAGCAATCGATATCGAAATGCTTCAAATCATATGTTTAACATATTTAAGTTAATTAACCTTCTTTAACGTATTGAAGTTGATATAAAGCCATGGCGGCATAACGACAGTACATTTGGAAGAATTCCGCAGTCTTATATTTAGGTATAAAGTCAATTTTCTTGTATATAAACATTTAGCAATCGATATCGAAATGCTTCAATTCATTCGTTTAACATATTTAAGTTAATAAACCTTCTTTAACGATCTGAAGTTGGCATATATCCATGGCGTCATAACGGCAGTGCATGTAGAAGAATTCCGTAAACTTATATTTAGTTATAAAGTCGATTTTCTTGTATATACACATTAAGCTATCGATATCGAAATGCTTCAAATTATTAGTTTAACATATTAAGTTAATAAAAGCTTTTTAGCTTACTGAAGTCTACATAAAGCCTTAACGGTAAAACGGCAGTGCATTAAGAAGAATTCCGTAATGTTATATTTTTATATTTAGGTACAAAGTCGATTTTCTTGTATTTACACATTTAGCAATCGATATCGAAATGCTTCAAATAACTGGTTTAGCATATTTAAGTTAATTAACTTTCTTTATCTTATTGAAGTTGATATAAAGCCATGGCGGCATAACGACAGTGCATTTAGAAGAATTCCTTAATCTAATATTTAGGTATAAAGTCAATTTTGTTGCACATACACATTTAGCAATCGATAACGAAATGCTTCAAATCATTAGTTTAACAAATTTAAGGTAATTAGCCTTCTTTAACGTAATGAAGGTGACATAAAGACATGGCGGCATAACGGCAGTACATTTGGAAGAATTCCGTAATCTTATGTTTAGGTATAAATTCGCTTTTCTTGTACATACACATTAAGCAAGCGATATCGAAATGCTTCAAATCATTAGTTTAACAAATTTAATTTAATTAATCTTCTTTAACGTATTGAAGTTGATATAAAGCCATGGCGGCATAACGACAGTACATTTGGAAGAATTCCGTAATCTTATGTTTAGGTATAAATTCGCTTTTCGCATTTAGCAATCGATAACGAAATGCTTCAAATCATTAGTTTAACAAATTAAGGTTAATTAGCCATCTTTAACGTACTGAAGGTGACATAAAGACATGGCGGCATAACGACAGTACATTTGGAAGAATTCCGTAATCTTATGTTTAGGTATAAATTCGCTTTTCTTGTACATACACATTTAGCAAGCGATATCGAAATGCTTCAAATCGTTAGTTTAACATATTTAAGTTAATTAACCTTCTTTAACTAACGGATGTTGGCATAAAGCCATGGCGGCATAACGGCAGTGCATTTAGAAGAATTCCGTAATCTTATATTAAGGTATAAAGTCGATTTTCTTGTATATACACATTAAGCAATCGATAACGAAATGCTTCACATCATTAGTTTAACAAATTTAAGTTAATTAGCCTTTATAACGTAATGAAGGTGACATAAAGACATGGCGGCATAACGACAGTACATTTGGAAAAATTCCGTAATCTTATGTTAAGGATAAATTCGCTTTTCTTGTACATACGCATTTAGCAAGCGATATCGAAATGCTTCAAATCATTAGTTTAACAAATTTAAGTTAATTAATCTTCTTTAACGTATTGAAGTTGATATAAAGCCATGGCGGCATAACGACAGTACATTTGGAAGAATTCCGTAGTCTTATATTTAGGTATAAAGTCGATTTTCTTTTAAATATGCATTAAGCAATCGATATCGAAATGCTTCAAATAACTGGTTTAACATATTTAAGTTAATAAACCTTCTTTAACGAACTGAAGTTAACATAAAGCCATAACGGTATAACGGCAGTGCATTTGGAAGAATTCCGTATACTTATATTTAGGTATAATGTCGATTTTGTTGTATTTGCATATTTAGCAATAGATATCGAGATGCTTCAAATCATTAGTTTAAAATATTTAAGTTAATTGACCTTATTTTTCTTACTGAAGTTTACGTAAAGCCATAACGGTATAACGGCAGTGCATTTGGAAGAATTCCGTAATCTTATATATAGGTATAAAGTCGATTTTGTTGTATATACACATTAGCAATCGATATCGAGATGATTCAACTCATTAGTTTAACATATTTAAGTTAATTAACCTTATTTTTCTTACTGAAGTGTACATAAAGCCATAACGGTATAACGGCAGTGCATTTGGAAGAACTCCGTAATCTTATATTTAGGTATAAGGTCGATTTTCTTGTATTTACACATTTAACAATATATATCGAAATGCTTCAAATACCTGGTTTAGCATATTTAAGTTAATCAACTTAATGAAGTTTACATAAAGCCATAACGGCATAACGGCAGTATATTTATATGAATTCCGTTATCTTATATTTAGGTATAAAGTCAATATTGTTGTACATACGCATTTAGCAATCGATATCGAAATGCTTCAAATCATTAGTTTAACATATTTCAGTTAATTAACCTTCTTTAACGTAACGAAGGTGATATAAAGCCATGGCGGCATTACGACAGTGCAGGTAGAAGAGTTCCGTAATCTTATATTTACGTATAAAGTCGATTTTGTTGTATATACGCATTTAGCAATCGATATCGAAATGCTTCAAATCATATGTTTAACATATTTAAGTTAATTAACCTTCTTTAACGTATTGAAGTTGATATAAAGCCATGGCGGCATAACGACAGTACATTTGGAAGAATTCCGCAGTCTTATATTTAGGTATAAAGTCAATTTTCTTGTATATAAACATTTAGCAATCGCTATCGAAATGATTCAATTCATTCGTTTAACATATTTAAGTTAATAAACCTTCTTTAACGATCTGAAGTTGGCATATAGCCATGGCGGCATAACGGCAGTGCATGTAGAAGAATTCCGTAATCTTATATTTAGGTATAAAGTCGATTTTCTTGTATATACACATTAAGCTATCGATATCGAAATGCTTCAAATTATTAGTTTAACATATTAAGTTAATAAAAGCTTTTTAGCTTACTGAAGTCTACATAAAGCCTTAACGGTAAAACGGCAGTGCATTTAGAAGAATTCCGTAATGTTATATTTTTATATTTAGGTACAAAGTCGATTTTCTTGTATTTACACATTTAGCAATCGATATCGAAATGCTTCAAATAACTGGTTTAGCATATTTAAGTTAATTAACCTTCTTTATCTTACTGAAGTTTACATAAAGCCATAACGGCATAACGGCAGTATATTTATATGAATTCCTTTATCTTATATTTAGGTATAAAGTCGATTTTGTTGTACATACACACTCAGCACTCGATTTCGAAATGCTTCAAATCATTAAATTAACATATTTAAGTTAATTAACCTTCTTTAGTTAAACTTCTTTAACGTATTGAAGTTGATATAAAGCCATGGCGGCATAACGACAGTGCACTTAGAAGAATTCCGTAATCTAATATTTAGGTATAAAGTCGATTTTCTTGTATATACACATTTTGCAGTCGATATCGAAATGCTTCAAATAACTGGTTTAGCATATTTAAGTTAATTAACCTTCTTTATCTTACTGAAGTTTACATAAAGCCATAACGGCAGTATATTTATATGAATACCGTTATCTTATACTTAGGTATAAAGTCGATTTTGTTGCACATACACATTTAGCAATCGATATCGAAATGCTTCAAATCATTAGTTTAACATATTTAAGGTAATTAACCTTCTCTAACTAACGGATGTTGGCATAAAGCCATGGCGGCATAACGGCAGTGCATTTAAAAGAATTTCGTAATCTTATATTTAGGTATAAAGTCGATTTTCCTTTATATATGCATTAAGCAATCGATATCGAAATGCTTCAAATAACGGGTTTAACATATTTAAGTTAATTAGCCTTCTTTAACATAATGAAGGTGACATAAAGACATGGCGGCATAACGACAGTACATTTGGAAGAATTCCGTAATCTTATGTTTAGGTATAAATTCAATTTTCTTGTACATACACATTTAGCAAGCGATATCGAAATGCTTCAAATCATTAGTTTAACAAATTTAAGTTAATTAATCTTCCTTAACGTATTGAAGTTTATATAAAGCCATGGCGGCATAACGACAGTATATTTGGAAGAATTCCGTAGTCTTATATTTAGGTATAAAGTCGATTTTCTTTTATATATGCATTAAGCAATCGATATCGAAATGCTTCAAATAACTGGTTTAACATATTTAAGTTAATAAACCTTCTTTAACGAACTGAAGTTAACATAAAGCCATAACGATATAACGGCAGTGCATTTGGAAGAATTCCGTATACTCATATTTAGATATAATGTCGATTTTGTTGTATTTGCACATTTAGCAATCGATATCGAGATGCTTCAAATCATTAGCTTAAAATATTTAAGTTAATTGACCTTATTTTTCTTACTGAAGTTTACGTAAAGCCATAAGGGTATAACGGCAGTGCATTTGGAAGAATTGCGTAATCTTATGTTTAGGTATAAATTCGATTTTCTTTTACATACACATTTAACAAGCGATATCGAAATGCTTCAAATCATTAGTTTAACAAATTTAAGTTAATTAACCTTCTTTAACGTATTGAAGTTGATATAAAGCCATGGCGGCATAACGACAGTACATTTGGAAGAATTCCGCAGTCTTATATTTAGGTATAAAGTAAATTTTCTTGTATATAAACATTTAGCAATCGATATCGAAATGCTTCAAATCATTAGTTTAACAAATTTAAGTTAATTAACCCTCTTTAACGTATTGAAGTTGATATAAAGCCATGGCGGCATAACGACAGTACATTTGGAAGAATTCCGCAGTCTTATATTTAGGTATAAAGTAAATTTTCTTGTATATAAACATTTAGCAATCGATATCGAAATGCTTCAAATCATTCGTTTAGCATATTTAAGTTAATAAACCTTTTTTAACGATCTGAAGTTGGCATATAGCCATGGCGGCATAACGGCAGTGCATGTAGAAGAATTCCGTAATCTTATATTTAGGTATAAAGTCGATTTTCTTGTATATACACAGTTAGCTATCGATATCGAAATGCTTCAAATCATTCGTTTAACATATTTAAGTTAATAAACCTTCTTTAACGATCTGAAGTTGGCATATAGCCATGGAGGTATAACGGCAGTGCATGCAGAGGAATTCCTTAATCTTATATTTAGGTATAAAGTCGATTTTCTTGTATATACACAGTTAGCTATCGATATCGAAATGCTTCATATTATTAGTTTAACATATTAAGTTAATAAACGCTTTTTAGCTTACTGATGTCTACATAAAGCCTTAACGGTATAACGGCAGTGCATTTAGAAGAATTCCGTAATATTATAATTTTATATTTGGGTACAAAGTCGATTTTCTTGTATTTACACATTTAGCAATCGATATCGAAATGCTTCAAATAACTGGTTTAGCATATTTAAGTTAATTAACCTTCTTTATCCTACTGAAGTTTACATAAAGCCATAACGGCATAACGGCAGTATTTTTATATGAATTCCGTTATCTTATATTTAGGTATAAAGCCGATTTTGTTGTACATACACATTCAGCACTCGATATCGAAATGCTTGAAATCATTAGTTTAACATATTTAAGTAAATTAACCTTCTTTAACGTATTGAAGTTGATATAAGGCCATGGCGGCATAACGACAGTACATTTAGAAGAATTCCGTAGTCTTATATTTAGATATTAAGTCGATTTTCTGGTATATATGCATTAAGCAATCGATATCGAAATGCTTCAAATAACTGGTTTAGCATATTTAAGTTAATTAACCTTCTGTATCTTACTGATGTTTACATAAAGCCATAACGGCAGTATATTTATATGAATCCCGTTATCTTATATTTAGGTATAAAGTCGATTTTGTTGTACATACACACTTAGCAATCTATAACCAAATGCTTCAAATCATTAGTTTAACAAATTTAAGTTAATTAATCTTCTTTAACGTATTGAAGTTGATATGAAGCCATGGCGGCATAACGACAGTACAATTGGAAGAATTCCGTAGTCTTATATTTAGGTATAAAGTCGATTTTCTTTTATATATGCATTAAGTAATCGATATCGAAATGCTTCAAATAACTGGTTTAATATATTTAAGTTAATAAACCTTCTTTAACGAACTGAAGTTAACATAAAGCCATAACGGTATAACGGCAGTGCATTTGGAAGAATTCCGTATACTTATATTTAGGTATAATGTCGATTTTGTTGTATTTGCATATTTAGCAATAGATATCGAGATGCTTCAAATCATTAGTTTAAAATATTTAAGTTAATTGACCTTATTTTTCTTACTGAAGTTTACGTAAAGCCATAACGGTATAACGGCAGTGCATTTGGAAGAATTCCGTAATCTTATATATAGGTATAAAGTTGATTTTGTTGTATATACACATTAGCAATCGATATCGAGATGGTTCAACTCATTAGTTTAACATATTTAAGTTAATAAACCTTCTTTAACGATCTGAAGTTGGCTTAAAGCCATGGCGGCATAACGGCAGTGCATTTAGAAGAATTCCGTAATCTTATATTTAGGTATAAAGTCGATTTTCTTGTTTATACACATTTAGCAATCGATAACGAAATGTTTCAAATCATTAGTTTAACATATTTAAGTTAATTAACCTTCTTTAACGTATTGAAGTTGATATAAAGTCATAGCGGCATAACGGCAGGGCATTTAGAAGAATTCCGTAATCTTATATTTAGGTATAAAGTTGATTTTGTTGTATATACACATTAGCAATCGATATCGAGATGGTTCAACTCATAAGTTTAACATATTTAAGTTTATTAACCTTATTTTTCTTACTGAAGTGTACATAAAGCCATAACGGTATAACGGCAGTGCATTTGGAAGAACTCCGTAATCTTATATTTAGGTATAAAGTCGATTTTCTTGTATTTACACATTTAACAATATATATCGAAATGCTTCAAATACCTGGTTTAGCATATTTAAGTTAATTAACCTTCTTTATCTTAATGAAGTTTACATAAAGCCATAACCGCATAACGGCAGTATATTTATATGAATTCCGTTATCTTATATTTAGGTATAAAGTCAATTTTGTTGTACATACGCATTTAGCAATCGATATCGAAATGCTTCAAATCATTAGTTTAACATATTTCAGTTAATTAACCTTCTTTTACGTAATGAAGGTGATATAAAGCCATGGCGGCATAACCACAGTACATTTGGAAGAATTCCGCAGTCTTATATTTAGGTATAAAGTCAATTTTCTTGTATATAAACATTTAGCAATCGATATCGAAATGCTTCAATTCATTCGTTTAACATATTTAAGTTAATAAACCTTCTTTAACGATCTGAAGTTGGCATATAGCCATGGCGGCATAACGGCAGTGCATGTAGAAGAATTCCGTAATCTTATATTTAGGTATAAAGTCGATTCTCTTGTATATACACATTAGGCTACCGATATCGAAATGCTTCAAATTATTAGTTTAACATATTAAGTTAATAAAAGCTTTTTAGCTTACTGAAGTCTACATAAAGCCTTAACGGTAAAACGGCAGTGCATTTAGAAGAATTCCGTAATGTTATATTTTTATATTTAAGTACAAAGTCGATTTTCTTGTATTTACACATTTAGCAATCGATATCGAAATGCTTCAAATAACTGGTTTAGCATATTTAAGTTAATTAACCTTCTTTATCTTACTGAAGTTTACATAAAGCCATAACGGCAGTATATTTATATGAATACCGTTATCTTATATTTAGGTATAAAGTCGATTTTGTTGCACATACACATTTAGCAATCGATATCGAAATGCTTCAAATCATTAGTTTAACATATTTAAGTTAATTAACCTTCTTTAACTAACGGATGTTTGCATATAGCCATGGCGGCATAACGGCAGTGCATTTAAAAGAATTTCGTAATATTATATTTAGGTATAAAGTCGATTTTCTTTTATATATGCATTAAGCAATCGATATCGAAATGCTTCAAATAACTGGTTTAACATATTTAA
>CM050323.1:156156399-156174890 GCA_027475135.1 Bactrocera correcta
AGCAATCGATATCGAAATGCTTCAAATCATTAGCTTAACATATTTAAGTTAGTTAACCTTCTTTACCGTAATGAAGGTGATATAAAGCCATGGCGGCATAATGACAGTGCAATTAGAAGAATTCCGTAATCTTATGTTTAGGTATAAATTCGATTTTCTTTTACATACACATTTAGCAAGCGATATCGAAATGCTTCAAATCATTAGTTTAACAAATTTAAGTTAATTAACCTTCTTTAACGTACTGAAGTTGATATAAAGCCATGGCGGCATAACGACAGTACATTTGGAAGAATTCCGTAGTCTTATATTTAAGTATAAAGTCGATTTCATTTTATATATGCATTAAGCAATCGATATCGAAATGCTTCAAATAACTGGTTTAACATATTTAAGTTGATAAACCTTCTTTAACGAACTGAAGTTAACATAAAGCCATAACGGCATAACGGCAGTGCATTTGGAAGAATTCCGTTATCGTATATTTATGTATAAAGTCGATTTTCTTGTATACTCACATTTAGCAATCGATAACGAAATGCTTCAAATCATTAGTTTAACATATTTAAGTTAATTAACCTTCTTTATCTTACTGAAGTTTACATAAAGCCATAACGGTATAACGGCAGTGCATTTGGAAGAATTCCGTAATCTAATATTTAGGAATAAAGTCGATTTTCTTGTATATACACATTTTGCAATCGATATCGAAATGCTTCAAATAACTGGGTTAGCATATTTAAGTTAATTAACCTTCTTTATCTTACTGAAGTTTACATAAAGCCATAACGGCAGTATATTTATATGAATTCCGTTATCTTATAGTTAGGTATAAAGTCGATTTTGTTGTACATACACATTTAGCAATCTATAACGAAATGCTTCAAATCATTAGTTTAACATATTTAAGTTAATTATCCTTCTATAACGTATTGATGTACATATAAAGCCATGGCTGCATAACAACAGTACATTTAGAAGAATTCCGTAGTCTTATATTTAGGTATAAAGTCGATTTTGTTGTATATACACATTAGCAATCGATATCGAGATGGTTCAACTCATTAGTTTAACATATTTAAGTTAATAAACCTTCTTTAACGATCTGAAGTTGGCTTAAAGCCGTGGCGGCATAACGGCAGTGCATTTAGAAGAATTCCTTAAACTTATATTTAGGTATAAAGTCGATTTTCTTGTATATACACATTTAGCAATCGATAACGAAATGCTTCAAATCATTAGTTTAACATATTTAGGTTAATTAACCTTCTTTAACGTATTGAAGTTAATATAAAGTCATAGCGGCATAACAGCAGTGCATTTAGAAGAATTCCGTAATCTTATATTTAGGTATAAAGTCGATTTTGTTGTATATACACATTAGCAATCGATATCGAGATGGTTCAACTAATTAGTTTAACATATTTAAGTTAATTAACATTATTTTTCTTACTGAAGTGTACATAAAGCCATAACGGTATAACGGCAGTACATTCGGAAGAACTCCGTAATCTTATATTTAGGTATAAAGTCGATTTTCTTGTTCTTACACATTTAACAATATATATCGAAATGCTTCAAATAACTGGTTTAGCATATTTAAGTTAATTAACCTTCTTTATCTTAATAAAGTTTACAAAAAGCCATAACGGCATAACGGCAGTATATTTATATGAATTCCGTTATCTTATATTTAGGTATAAAGTCGATTTTTTTGTATATACGCATTTAGCAAACGATGTCGAAATGCTTCAAATCATATGTTTAACATATTTAAGTTAATTAACCTTCTTTAACGTATTGAAGTTGATATAAAGCCATGGCGGCATAACGACAGTACATTTGGAAGAATTCCGCAGTCTTATATTTAGGTATAAAGTAAATTTTCTTGTATATAAACATTTAGCAATCGATATCGAAATGCTTCAAATCATTTTTAACATATTTAAGTTAATTAACCTTCTTTACCGTAATGAAGGTGATATAAAGCCATGGCGGCATAATGACAGTGCAATTAGAAGAATACCGTAATCTTATGTTTAGGTATAAATTCGATTTTCTTTTACATACACATTTAGCAAGCGATATCAAAATGCTTCAAATCATTAGTTTAACAAATTTAAGTTAATTATCCTTCTATAACGTATTGAAGTTGATATAAAGCCATGGCGGCATAACGACAGTGCATTTAGAAGAATTCCGTAATCATATATTTAGGTATAAAGACGATTTTCTTGTATATACACATTTTGCAATCGATATCGAAATGCTTCAAATAACTGGTTTAGCATATTTAAGTTAATTAACCTTCTTTATCTTACTGAAGTTTACATAAAGCCATAACGGCAGTATATTTATATGAATTCCGTTATCTTATATTTAGGTATAAAGTCGATTTTGTTGTACATACACATTTAGCAATCTATAACGAAATGCTTCAAATCATTAGTTTAACGTATTTAATTTAATTATCCTTCTATAACGTATTGAAGTACATATAAAGCCATGGCGGCATAACGACAATACATTTAGAAGAATTCCGTAGTCTTATATTTAGGTATAAAGTCGATTTTGTTGTATATACACATTAGCAATCGATATAGAGATGGTTCAACTCATTAGTTTAACATATTTAAGCTAATAAACCTTCTTTAACAATCTGAAGTTGGCTTAATGCCATGGCGGCATAACGGCAGTGCATTTAGAAGAATTCCGTAGTCTTATATTTAGGTATAAAGTCGATTTTCTTGTATATACACATTTGCAATCGATATCGAAATGCTTCAAATAACTGGTTTAACATATTTAAGTTTATAAACCTTCTTTATCTTACTGAAGTTTACATAAAGCCATAACGGCAGTATATTTATATGAATTCCGTTATCTTATATTTAGGTATAAAGTCGATTTTGTTGTACATACACATTTAGCAATCTATAACGAAGTGCTTCAAATCATTAGTTTAACATATTTAAGTTAATTATCCTTCTATATCGAACTGAAGTTGGCATAAAGCCATGGCGGCATAACAACAGTACATTTAGAAGAATTCCGTAGTCTTATATTTAGGTATAAAGTCGATTTTGTTGTATATACACATTAGCAATCGATATCGAAATGCTTCAAATAACTGGTTTAGCATATTTCATTTAATTAACCTTCTTTATCTTACTGAAGTTTACATAAAGCCATAACGGCAGTATATTTATATGAATTCCGTTATCTTATATTTAGGTATAAAGTCGATTTTGTTGTACATACACATTTAGCAATCGATATCGAAATGCTTCAAATCATTAGTTTAACATATTTAAGATAATTAACCTTCTTTAACTAACGCATGTTGGCATAAAGCCATGGCGGCATAACGGCAGTGCATTTAGAAGACTTCCGTAAACTTATATTTAGGTATAAAGTCGATTTTCTTGTAGACACACATTTAGCAATCGATAACGAAATGCTTCAAATTATTAGTTTAACATATTTAAGTTAATTAGCCTTCTTTAACGTAATGAAGGTGACATAAAGACATGGCGGCATAACGACAGTACATTTGGAAGAATTCCGTAATCTTATGTTTAGGTATAAATTCGCTTTTCTTGTACATACACATTTAGCAAGCGATATCGAAATGCTTCAAATCATTAATTTAACAAATTTAAGTTAGTTAATCTTCTTTAACGTATTGAAGTTGATATAAAGCCATGGCGGCATAACGACAGTACATTTGGAAGAATTCCGTAGTCTTATATTTAGGTATAATGTCGATTTTGTTGTATTTGCACATTTAGCAACCGATATCGAGATGCTTCAAATCATTAGTTTAAAATATTTAAGTTAATTGACCTTATTTTTCTTACTGAAGTTTACGTAAAGCCTTAACGGTATAACGGCAGTGCATTTGGAAGAATTCCGTAATCTTAAATTTAGGTATAAAGTCGATTTTGTTGTATATACACATTAGCAATCGATATCCAGATGGTTCAACTCATTAGTTTAACATATTTAAGTTAATAAACCTTCTTTAACGATCTGAAGTTGGCTTAAAGCCATGGCGGCATAACGGCAGTGCATTTAGAAGAATTCCGTAATCTTATATTTAGGTATAAAGTCGATTTTCTTGTATATACACATTTAGCAATCGATAACGAAATGCTTCAAATCATTAGTTTAACATATTTAAGTTAATTAACCTTCTTTAGCGTATTGAAGTTAATATAAAGTCATAGCGGCATAACAGCAGTGCATTTAGAAGAATTCCGTAATCTTATATTTATGTATAAAGTCGATTTTGTTGTATATACACATTAGCAATCGATATCGAGATGGTTCAACTAATTAATTTAACATATTTAAGTTAATTAACATTATTTTTCTTACTGAAGTGTACATAAAGCCATAACGGTATAACGGCAGTACATTTGGAAGAACTCCGTAATCTTATATTTAGGTATAAAGTCGATTTTCTTGTTCTTACACATTTAACAATATATATCGAAGTGCTTCAAATAACTGATTTAGCATATTTAAGTTAATTAACCTTCTTTATCTTAATAAAGTTTACAAAAAGCCATAACGGCATAACGGCAGTATATTTATATGAATTCCGTTATCTTATATTTAGGTATAAAGTCGATTTTGTTGTACATACGCATATAGCAGTCGATATCGAAATGCTTCAAATCATTAGTTTAACATATTTAAGTTAATTAAGCTTCTTTAACGTATTGAAGTTTTTATAAAGCCATGGCGGCATAACGACAGTACATTTGGAAGAATTCCGCAGTCTTATATTTAGGTATAAAGTAAATTTTCTTGTATATAAACATTTAGCAATCGATATCGAAATGCTTCAAATCATTCGTTTAACATATTTAAGTTAATAAACCTTCTTTAACGATCTGAAGTTGGCATATAGCCATGGCGGCATAACGGCAGTGCATGTAGAAGAATTCCGTAATCTTATATTTAGGTACAAAGTCGATTTTCTTGTATATATACAGTTAGCTATCGATATCGAAATGCTTCATATTATTAGTTTAACATATTAAGTTAATAAACGCTTTTTAGCTTACTGAAGTCTACATAAAGCCTTAACGGTATAACGGCAGTGCATTTAGAAGAATTCCGTAATGTTATAATTTTATATTTAGGTAAAAAGTCGATTTTCTTGTATTTACACATTAGCAATCGATATCCAGATGGTTCAACTCATTAGTTTAACATATTTAAGTTAATAAACCTTCTTTAACGATCTGAAGTTGGCTTAAAGCCATGGCGGCATAACGGCAGTGCATTTAGAAGAATTCCGTAATCTTATATTTAGGTATAAAGTCGATTTTCTTGTATATACACATTTAGCAATCGATAACGAAATGCTTCAAATCATTAGTTTAACATATTTAAGTTAATTAAGCTTCTTTAACGTATTGAAGTTTTTATAAAGCCATGGCGGCATAACGACAGTACATTTGGAAGAATTCCGCAGTCTTATATTTAGGTATAAAGTAAATTTTCTTGTATATAAACATTTAGCAATCGATATCGAAATGCTTCAAATCATTCGTTTAACATATTTAAGTTAATAAACCTTCTTTAGCGATCTGAAGTTGGCAAAAAGGCCTGGCGGCATAACGGCAGAGCATGTAGAAGAATTCCGTAATCTTATATTTAGGTATAAAGTCGATTTTCTTGTATATACACATTAGCTATCGATATCGAAATGCTTCATATTATTAGTTTAACATATTAAGTTAATAAACGCTTTTTAGCTTACTGAAGTCTACATAAAGCCTTAACGGTATAACGGCAGTGCATTTAGAAGAATTCCGTAATGTTATAATTTTATATTTAGGTAAAAAGTCGATTTTCTTGTATTTACACATTAAGCAATCGATATCGAAATGCTTCAAATAACTGGTTTAGCATGTTTAAGTTAATTAACCTTCTTTGTCTTACTGAAGTTTACATAAAGCCATAACGGCATAACGGCAGTATATTTATATGAATTCCGTTATCTTATATTTAGGTATAAAGTCGATTTTGTTGTACATACACATTCAGCACTCGATATCGAAATGCTTGAAATCATTAGTTTAACATATTTAAGTAAATTAACCTTCTTTAACGTAATGAAGTTGATATAAGGCCATGGCGGCATAACGACAGTACATTTAGAAGAATTCCGTAGTCTTATATTTAGATATTAAGTCGATTTTCTGGTATATATGCATTAAGCAATCGATGTCGAAATGCTTCAAATAACTGGTTTAGCATATTTAAGTTAATTAACCTTCTTTATCTTACTGATGTTTACATAAAGCCATAACGGCAGTATATATATATGAATTCCGTTATCTTATATTTAGGAATAAAGTCGATTCTTTTATACATACACACTTAGCAATCTATAACGAAATGCTTCAAATCATTAGTTTAACAGATATAAGTTAATTAAACTTCTTTAACGTATTGAAGTACATATAAAGCCATGGCGGCATAACAACAGTACATTTAGAAGAATTCCGTAGTCTTATATTTAGGTATAAAATCGATTTTGTTGTATATACACATTAGCAATCGATATAGAAATGGTTCAACTCATTAGTTTAACATATTTATGTTAATAAACCTTCTTAAACGATCTGAAGTTGGCTTAATGCCATGGCGGCATAACGGCAGTGCATTTAGAAGAATTCCGTAATCTTATATTTAGGTATAAAGTCGATTTTCTTGTATATATACATTTAGCAATCTATAACGAAATGCTTCAAATCATTCGCTTAACATATTTATGTTAATAAACCTTCTTTATCTTATTGAAGTTGATATAAAGCCATGGCGGCATAACGACAGTGCATAAGAAGAATTCCGTAATCTAATATTTAGGTATAAAGTCGATATTGTTGTATATGCACATTTTGCAATCGATATCGAAATGCTTCAAATAACTGGTTTAGCATATTTAAGTTAATTAACCTTCTTTATCTTACTGAAGTTTAAAAAATAAAGCCATAACGGCAGTATATTTATATGAATTCCGTTATCTTATATTTAGGAATAAAGTCGATTTTGTTATACATACACACTTAGCAATCTATAACGAAATGCTTCAAATCATTAGTTTAACAGATATAAGTTAATTAAACTTCTTTAACGTATTGAAGTACATATAAAGCCATGGCGGCATAACAACAGTACATTTAGAAGAATTCCGTAGTCTTATATTTAGGTATAAAGTCGATTTTGTTGTATATACACATTAGCAATCGATATAGAAATGGTTCAACTCATAAGTTTAACATATTTAAGTTAATAAACCTTCTTTAACGATCTGAAGTTGGCTTAATGCCATGGCGGCATAACGACAGTACATTTGGAAGAATTCCGTAATCTTATATTTAGGTATAAAGTTTGATTTTCTTGTACATACACATTAAGCAATCGATATCGAAATGCTTCAAATCATTAGTTTAACAAATTTAAGTTAATTAATCGTCTTTAACGTATTGAAGTTGATATAAAGCCATGGCGGCATAACGACAGTACATTTGGAAGAATTCCGTAATCTTATGTTTAGGTATAAATTCGCTTTTCTTGTACATACACATTTAGCAATCGATAACGAAATGCTTCAAATCATTAGTTTAACAAATTTAAGTTAATTAGCCTTCTTTAACGTAATGAAGGTGACATAAAGACATGGCGGCATAACGACAGTACATTTGGGAGAATTCCGTAATCTTATGTTTAGGTATAAATTCGCTTTTCTTGTACATACACATTTAGCAATCGATAACGAAATGCTTCAAATCATTAGTTTAACAAATTTAAGTTAATTAGCCTTCTTTAACGTAATGAAGGTGACATAAAGACATGGCGGCATAACGACAGTACATTTGGAAGAATTCCGTAATCTTATGTTTAGGTATAAAGTCGATTTTGTTGTACATACACATTTAGCAAGCGATATCGAAATGCTTCAAATCATTAGTTTAACAAATTTAATTTAATTAATCTTCTTTAACGTATTGAAGTTGATATAAAGCCATGGCGGCATAATGACAGTACATATGGAAGAATTCCGTAGTCTTATATTTAGGTATAAAGTCGATTTTCTTTTATATATGCATTAAGCAATCGATATCGAAATGCTTCAAATAACTGGTTTAACATATTTAAGTTAATAAACCTTCTTTAACGTACTAAAGTTAACATAAAGCCATAACGGTATAACGGCAGTGCATTTGGAAGAATTCCGTATACTTATATTTAGGTATAATGTCGATTTTGTTGTATTTGCATATTTAGCAATCGATATCGAGATGCTTCAAATCATTAGTTTAAAATATTTAAGTTAATTGACCTTATTTTTCTTACTGAAGTTTACGTAAAGCCATAACGGTATAACGACAGTGCATTTGGAAGAATTCCGTAATCTTATATTTAGGTATAAAGTCGATTTTGTTGTATATACACATTAGCAATCGATATCGAGATGGTTCAACTCATTAGTTTAACATATTTAAGTTAATAAACCTTCTTTAACGATCTGAAGTTGGCTTAAAGCCATGGCGGCATAACGGCAGAGCATTTAGAAGAATTCCGTAATCTTATATTTAGGTATAAAGTCGATTTTCTTGTATATACACATTTAGCAATCGATAACGAAATGCTTCAAATCATTAGTTTAACATATTTAGGTTAATTAACCTTCTTTAACGTATTGAAGTTGATATAAAGTCATAGCGGCATAACGGCAGTGCATTTAGAAGAATTCCGTAATCTTATAT
The DNA here is from genome assembly GCA_027475135.1 of Bactrocera correcta. Classification (NCBI taxonomy): domain Eukaryota; kingdom Metazoa; phylum Arthropoda; class Insecta; order Diptera; family Tephritidae; genus Bactrocera; species Bactrocera correcta. The sequence continues at coordinate 156,165,192 of CM050323.1, forward strand.
TTAGGTATAAAGTCGATTTTGTTGTATATACACATTAGCAATCGATATCGAGATGGTTCAACTCATTAGTTTAACATATTTAAGTTAAGTAACCTTATTTTTCATACTGAAGTGTACATAAAGCCATAACGGTATAACGGCAGTGCATTTGGAAGAACTCCGTAATCTTATATTTAGGTATAAAGTCGATTTTGTTGTACATACACATTCAGCACTCGATATCGAAATGCTTGAAATCATTAGTTTAACATATTTAAGTTAATTAAACTTCTTTAACGTATTGAAGTTGATATAAAGCCATGGCGGCATAACGACAGTGCATTTAGAAGAATTCCGTAATCTTATATTTAGGTATAAAAACGATTTTCTTGTATATGCACATTTAGCAATCTATAACGAAATGCTTCAAATCATTAGTTTAACATATTTAAGTTAATTAAACTTCTTTAACGTGTTGAAGTTGATATAAAGCCATGGCGGCATAACGACAGTGCATTTAGAAGAATTCCGTAATCTAATATTTAGATATAAAGTCGATTTTCTTGTATATACACATTTTGCAATCGATATCGAAATGCTTCAAATAACTGGTTTAGCATATTTAAGTCAATTAACCTTCTTTATCTTACTGAAGTTTACATAAAGCCATAACGGCAGTATATTTATATGAATTCCGTTATCTTATATTTAGGTATAAAGTCGATTTTGTTGTACGTACACATTTAGCAATCTATAACGAAATGCTTCAAATCATTAGTTTAACATATTTAAGTTAATTATCCTTCTATAACGTATTGAAGTACATATAAAGCCATGGCGGCATAACAACAGTACATTTAGAAGAATTCCGTAGTCTTATATTTAGGTATAAAGTCGATTTTGTTGTATATACACATTAGCAATCGATATAGATATGGTTCAACTCATTAGTTTAACATATTTAAGCTAATATACCTTCTTTAACGATCTGAAGTTAGCTTAATGCCATGGCGGCATAACGGCAGTGCATTTAGAAGAATTCCGTAGTCTTATATTTAGGTATAAAGTCGATTTTCTTGTATATACATATTTTGCAATCGATATCGAAATGCTTCAAATAACTGGTTTAGCATATTTACGTTAATTAACCTTCTTTATCTTACTGAAGTTTACATAAAGCCATAACGGCAGTATATTTATATGAATTCCGTTATCTTATATTTAGGTATAAAGTCGATTTTGTTGTACATACACATTTAGCAATCGATATCGAAATGCTTCAAATCATAAGTTTAACATATTTAAGTTAATTAACCTTCTTTAACTAACGGATGTTGGCATAAAGCCATGGCGGCATAACGGCAGTGCATTTAGAAGAATTCCGTAATCTTATATTTAGGTATAAAGTCGATTTTCTTGTATACACACATTTAGCAATCGATAACGAAATGCTTCAAATCATTAGTTTAACAAATTTAAGTTAGTTAATCTTCTTTAACGTATTGAAGTTGAAATAAAGCCATGGCGGCATAACGACAGTACATTTGGAAGAATTTCGTAGTCTTATATTTAGGTATAAAGTCGATTTTGTTGTATATACACATTAGCAATCGATATCGAGATGGTTCAACTCATTAGTTTAACATATTCAAGTTAACAAACCTTCTTTAACGATCTGAAGTTGGCTTAAAGCCATGGCGGCATAACGGCAGTGCATTTAGAAGAATTCCGTAATCTTATATTTAGGTATAAAGTCGATTTTCTTGTATATACACATTTAGCAATCGATAACGAAATGCTTTAAATCATTAGTTTAACATATTTAAGTTAATTAACCTTCTTTAACGTATTGAAGTTAATATAAAGTCATAGCGGCATAACAGCAGTGCATTTAGAAGAATTCCGTAATCCTATATTTAGGTATAAAGTCGATTTTGTTGTATATACACATTAGCAATCGATATCGAGATGGTTCAGCTCATTAGTTTATTATATTTAAGTTAATTAACATTATTTTTCTTACTGAAGTGTACATAAAGCCATAACGGTATAACGGCAGTACATTCGGAAGAACTCCGTAATCTTATATTTAGGTATAAAGTCGATTTTCTTCTTCTTACACATTTAACAATATATATCGAAATGCTTCAAATAACTGGTTTAGCATATTTAAGTTAATTAACCTTTTTTATCTTAATAAAGTTTACAAAAAGCCATAACGGCATAACGGCAGTATATTTATATGAATTCCGTTATCTTATAATTAGGTATAAAGTCGATTTTGTTGTACATACGCATATAGCAATCGATATCGAAATGCTTCAAATCATTAGTTTAACATATTTAAGTTAATTAACCTTCTTTAACGTAATGAAGGTGATATAAAGCCATGGCGGCATAACGACAGTGCAGGTAGAACAGTTCGATAATCTTATATTTAGGTATAAAGTCGATTTTGTTGTATATACGCATTTAGCAAACGATGTCGAAATGCTTCAAATCATATGTTTAACATATTTAAGTTAACTAACCTTCTTTAACGTATTGAAGTTGATATAAAGCCATGGCGGCATAACGGCAGTGCTTTTAGAAGAATTCCGTAATCTTATATTTAGGTATAAAGTCGATTTTCTTGTATATACACATTTAGCAATCTATAACGAAATGCCTCAAATCATTCGTTTAACATATTTATGTTAATAAACCTTCTTTATCTTACTGAAGTTTACGTAAAGCCATAACGGTATAACGGCAGTGCATTCGGAAGAATTCCGTAATCTTATATTTATGTATAAAGTCGATTTTGTTGTATATACACATTAGCAATCGATATCGAGATGGTTCAACTCATTAGTTTAACATATTTAAGTTAATAAACCTTCTTTAACTATCTGAAGTGGGCTTAAAGCCATGGCGGCATAACGGCAGTGCATTTAGAAGAATTCCGTAATCTTATATTTAGGTATAAAGTCGATTTTCTTGTATATACACATTTAGCAATCTATAACGAAATGCTTCAAATCATTAGTTTAACATATTTAAGTTAATTAACCTTCTTTAACGTATTGAAGTTGATATAAAGTCATAGCGGCATAACGGCAGTGCATTTAGAAGAATTCCGTATTCTTATATTTAGGTATAAAGTCGATTTTGTTGTATATACACATTAGCAATCGATATCGAGATGGCTCAACTCATTAGTTTAACATATTTAAGTTAATTAACCTTATTTTTCTTACTGAAGTGTACATAAAGCTATAACGGTATAACGGCAGTGCATTTGGAAGAACTCCGTAATCTTATATTTAGGTATTAAGTCGATTTTCTTGTATTTACACATTTAGCAATATATATCGAAATGCTTCAAATAACTGGTTTAGCATATTTAAGTTAATTAACCTTCTTTATCTTAATGAAGTTTACATAAAGCCATAACGGCATAACGGCAGTATATTTATATGAATTCCGTTATCTTATATTTAGGTATAAAGTCAATTTTGTTGTACATACGCATTTAGCAATCGATATCGAAATGCTTCAAATTATTAGTTTAACATATTTAAGTTAATTAACCTTCTTTAAAGTAATGAAGGTGATATAAAGCCATGGCGGCATAACGACAGTGCAGGTAGAACAGTTCCGTAATCTTATATTTAGGTATAAAGTCGATTTTGTTGTATATACGCATTTAGCAATCGATATCGAAATGCTTCAAATCATATGTTTAACATATTTAAGTTAATTTACCATCTTTAACGTATTGAAGTTGATATAAAGCCATGGCGGCATAACGACAGTACATTTGGAAGAATTCCGCAGTCTTATATTTAGTTATAAAGTCAATTTTCTTGTATATAAACATTTAGCAATCGATATCGAAATGCCTCAATTCATTCGTTTAACATATTTAAGTTAATAAGCCTTCTTTAACGATCTGAAGTTGGCATATAGCCATGGCGGCATAACGGCAGTGCATGTAGAAGAATTCCGTAATCTTATATTTAGGTATAAAGTCGATTTTCTTGTATATACACATTAAGCTATCGATATCGAAATGCTTCAAATTATTAGTTTAACATATTATGTTAATAAAAGCTTTTTAGCTTACTGAAGTCTACATAAAGCCTTAACGGTACAACGGCAGTGCATTTAGAAGAATTCCCTAATGTTATATTTTTATATTTAGGTACAAAGTCGATTTTCTTGTATTTACACATTTAGCAATCGATATCGAAATGCTTCAAATAAATGGTTTAGCATATTTAAGTTAATTAACCTTCATTATCTTACTGAAGTTTACATAAAGCCATATCGGCATAACGGCAGTATATTTATATGAATTCCGTTATCTTATATTTAGGCTCGATTTCGAAATGCTTCAAATCATTAGTTTAACATATTTAAGTTAATTAACTTTCTTTAACTAACGGATGTTGGCATAAAGCCATGGCGGCATAACGGCAGTGCATTTAGAAGAATTTCGTAATCTTATATTTAGGTATAAAGTCGATTTTCTTGTATATACACATTTAGCAATCGATAACGAAATGCTTCAAATCATTAGTTTAACATATTTAAGTTAATTAACCTTCTTTAACATAATGAAGGTGACATAAAGACATGGCGGCATAACGACAGTACATTTGGAAGAATTCCGTAATCTTATGTTTAGGTATAAATTCAATTTTCTTGTACATACACATTTAGCAATCGATATCGAAATGCTTCAAATCATTAGTTTAACAAATTTAAGTTAATTAATCTTCCTTAACGTATTGAAGTTGATATAAAGCCATGGCGGCATAACAACAGTACATTTGGAAGAATTCCGTAGTCTTATATTTAGGTATAAAGTCGATTTTCTTTTATATATGCATTAAGCAATCGATATCGAAATGCTTCAAATAACTGGTTTAACATATTTAAGTTAATAAACCTTCTTTAACGAACTGAAGTTAACATAAAGCCATAACGATATAACGGCAGTGCATTTGGAAGAATTCCGTATACTCATATTTAGATATAATGTCGATTTTGTTGTATTTGCACATTTAGCAATCGATATCGAGATTCTTCAAATCATTAGTTTAAAATATTTAAGTTAATTGACCTTATTTTTCTTACTGAAGTTTACGTATAGCCATAACGGTATAACGGCAGTGCATTTGGAAGAATTCCGTAATCTTATGTTTAGGTATAAATTCAATTTTCTTTTACATACACATTTATCAATCGATAACGAAATGCTTCAAATTATTAGTTTAACATATTTAAGTTAACTAACCTTCTTTAACGTATTGAAGTTAATATAAAGTCATAGCGGCATAACAGCAGTGCATTTAGAAGAATTCCGTAATCTTATATTTAGGTATAAAGTCGATTTTGTTGTATATACACATTACCAATCGATATCGAGATGGTTCAACTCATTAGTTTAACATATTTAAGTTAATTAACATTATTTTTCTTACTGAAGTGTACATAAAGCCATAACGGTGTAACGGCAGTACATTCGGAAGAACTCCGTAATCTTATATTTAGGTATAAAGTCGATTTTCTTGTTCTTACACATTTAACAATATATATCGAAATGCTTCAAATAACTGGTTTAGCATATTTAAGTTAATTAACCTTCTTTAACGTAATGATGGTGATATAAAGCCATGGCGGCATAACGACAGTGCAGGTAGAACAGTTCCATAATCTTATATTTAGGTATAAAGTCGATTTTGTTGTATACACGCATTTAGCAAACGATGTCGAAATGCTTCAAATCATATGTTTAACATATTTAAGTTAATTAACCTTCTTTAACGTATTGAAGTTGATATAAAGCCATGGCGACATAACGGCAGTGCATTTAGAAGAATTCCGTAATCTTATATTTAGGTATAAAGTCGATTTTGTTGTATATACACATTTAGGAATCTATAACGAAATGCTTCAAATCATTCGTTTAATATATTTATGTTAATAAACCTTCTTTATCTTATTGAAGTTGATATAAAGCCATGGCGGCATAACGACAGTGCATAAGAAGAATTCCGTAATCTAATATTTAGGTATAAAGTCGATATTCTTGTATATACACATTTTGCAATCGATATCGAAATGCTTCAAATAACTGGTTTAACATATTTAAGTTAATTAACCTTCTTTATCTTACTGAAGTTTACATAAAGCCATAACGGCAGTATATTTATATGAATTCCGTTATCTTATATTTAGGTATAAAGTCGATTTTCTTGTATATACACATTAGCAATCGATATAGAGATGGTTCAACTCATTAGTTTAACATATTTAAGTTAATAAACCTTCTTTAACGATCTGAAGTTGGCTTAATGCCATGGCGGCATATCGGCAGTGCATTTAGAAGAATTCCGTAATCTTATATTTAGGTATAAAGTCGATTTTCTTGTATACACACATTTAGCAATCGATATCGAAATGCTTCAAATCATTAGTTTAACATATTTAAGTTAATTAACCTTCTTTAACTAACGGATGTTGGCATAAAGCCATGGCGGTATAACGGCAGTGCATTTAGAAGAATTTCGTAATCTTATATTTAGGTATAAAGTCGATTTTCTTGTATATACACATTTAGCAATCGATAACGAAATGCTTCAAATCATTAGTTTAACATATTTAAGTTAATTAGCCTTCTTTAACGTAATGAAGGTGACATAAAGACATGGCGGCATAACGACAGTACATTTGGAAGAATTCCGTATTCTTATGTTTAGGTATAAATTCAATTTTCTTGTACATATACATTTAGCAAGCGATATCGAAATGCTTCAAATCAATAGTTTAACAAATTTAAGTTAATTAATCTTCCTTAACGTATTGAAGTTGATATAAAGCCATGGCGGCATAACGACAGTACATTTGGAAGAATTCCGTAGTCTTATATATAGGTATAAAGTCGATTTTCTTTTATATATGCATTAAGCAATCGATATCGAAATGCTTCAAATCATTAGTTTAACATATTTAAGTTAATTAACCTTCTTTAACGTATTGAAGTCGATATAAAGCCATGTCGGCATAACGACAGTACATTTGGAAGAATTCCGTAATCTTATATTTAGGTATAAAGTCGATTTTGTTGTATATACACATTTAGCAATCGATATCGTAATGCTTCAAATCATTAGTTTAACATATTTAAGTGCAGATAGAACAGTTCCATAATCTTATATTTAGGTATGAAGTCGATTTTGTTGTATATACGCATTTAGCAAACGATTTCGAAATGCTTCAAATCATATGTTTAACATATTTAAGTTAATTAACCTTCTTTAACGTATTGAAGTTGATATAAAGCCATGGCGGCATAACGACAGTACATTTGGAAGAATTCCGCAGTCTTATATTTAGGTATAAAGTAAATTTTCTTGTATATAAACATTTAGCAATCGATATCGAAATGCTTCAAATCATTCGTTTAACATATTTAAGTTAATAAACCTTCTTTAACGATCTGAAGTTGGCATATAGCCATGGCGGCATAACGGCAGTATATTTATATGAATTCCGTTATCTTATATTTAGGTATAAAGTCGATTTTCTTGTATATACACAGTTAGCTATCGATATCGAAATGCTTCAAATCATTCGTTTAACATATTTATGTTAATAAACCTTCTTTAACGATCTGAAGTTGGCAAAAAGGCCTGGCGGCATAACGACAGTACATTTGGAAGAATTCCGCAGTCTTATATTTAGGTATAAAGTAAATTTTCTTGTATATAAACATTTAGCAATCGATATCGAAATGCTTCAAATAATTCGTTTAACATATTTAAGTTAATAAACCTTCTTTAACGATCTGAAGTTGGCAAAAAGGCCTGGCGGCATAACGACAGTACATTTGGAAGAATTCCGCAGTCTTATATTTAGGTATAAAGTAAATTTTCTTGTATATAAACATTTAGCAATCGATATCGAAATGCTTCAAATCATTCGTTTAACATATTTAAGTTAATAAACCTTCTTTAACGATCTGAAGTTGGCATATAGCCATGGCGGCATAACGGCAGTATATTTATATGAATTCCGTTATCTTATATTTAGGTATAAAGTCGATTTTCTTGTATATACACAGTTAGCTATCGATATCGAAATGCTTCATATTATTAGTTTAACATATTAAGTTAATAAACGCTTTTTAGCTTACTGAAGTCTACATAAAGCCTTAGCGGTATAACGGCAGTGCATTTAGAAGAATTCCGTAATGTTATAATTTTATATTTAAGTACAAAGTCGATTTTCTTGTATTTACACATTTAGCAATCGATATCGAAATGCTTCAAATAACTGGTTTAGCATATTTAAGTTAATTAGCCTTCTTTATCTTACTGAAGTTTACATAAAGCTATAACGGCATAACGGCAGTATATTTATATGAATTCCGTTATCTTATATTTAGGTATAAAGTCGATTTTGTTGTACATACACATTCAGCACTCGATATCGAAATGCTTGAAATCATTAATTTAACATATTTAAGTAAATTAACCTTCTTTAACGTATTGAAGTTGATATAAGGCCATGGCGGCATAGCGACAGTACATTTAGAAGAATTCCGTAGTCTTATATTTAGATATTAAATCGATTTTCTGGTATATATGCATTAAGCAATCGATGTCGAAATGCTTCAAATAACTGGTTTAGCATATTTAAGTTAATTAACCTTCTTTAACGAACTGAAGTTAACAGAAAGCCATAACATAATAACGGCAGTGCATTTGGAAGAATTCCGTAGTCTTATATTTAGGTATAAAGTCAATTTTCTTTTATATATGCATTAAGCAATCGATATCGAAATGCTTCAAATAACTGGTTTAACATATTTAAGTTAATAAACCTTCTTTAACGAACTGAAGTTAACATAAAGCCATAACGGTATAACGGCAGTGCATTTGGAAGAATTCCGTATGCTTATATTTAGGTATAATGTCGATTTTGTTGTATTTGCATATTTAGCAATCGATAACGAAATGCTTCAAATCATTAGTTTAACATATTTAAGTTAATTAACCTTCTTTAACGTATTGAAGTTTTTATAAAGTCATAGCGGAATAACGGCAGTGCATTTAGAAGAATTCCGTAATCTTATATTTCGGTATAAAGTCGATTTTGTTGTATATACGCATTAGCAATCGATATCGAGATGGTTCAACTCATTAGTTTAACATATTTAAGTTAATTAACCTTATTTTTCTTACTGAAGTGTACATAAAGCCATAACGGTATAACGGCTGTGCATTTGGAAAAACTCCGTAATCTTATATTTAGGTATAAAGTCGATTTTCTTGTATTTACACATTTAGCAATATATGTCGAAATGCTTCAAATAACTGGTTTAGCATATTTAAGTTAATTAATCTTCTTTATCTTAATGAAGTCTACATAAAGCCATAACGGCATAACGGCAGTATATTTATATGAATTCCGTTATCTTATATTTAGGTATAAAGTCAATTTTGTTGTACATACGCATTTAGCAATCGATATCGAAATGCTTCAAATCATTAGTTTAACATATTTAAGTTAATTAGCCTTCTTTAATTAAACTTCTTTAACGTATTGAAGTTGATATAAAGCCATGGCGGCATAACGATAGTGCACTTAGAAGAATTCCGTAATCTAATATTTAGGTATAAAGTCGATTTTCTTGTATATACACATTTTGCAATCGATATCGAAATG
>CM050323.1:156175890-156210149 GCA_027475135.1 Bactrocera correcta
GGTATAAAATCGATTTTCTTGTATATACACATTTAGCAATCGATATCGAGATGCTTCAACTCATTAGCTTAACATATTTAAGTTAATAAACCTCCTTTAACGTATTGAAGTTGATATAAAGCCATGGCGGCATAACGGCAGTGCATTCAGAAGAATTCCGTAATCTTATATTTAGGTATAAAGCCGATTTTCTTGTATTTACATATTAAGCAATCGATATCGAAATCCTTCGAATCATTAGTTTAACATATTTAAGTTAATTAACCCTCTCTATCTTACGGAAGTCTACATAAAGAATTAACGGCATAACGGCAGTGCATTTAAAAGAATTCCGTTATCTTATATTTAGGTATAAAGTCGATTTTGTTGTATATACACATTTAGCAAGCGATATCGAAATGCTTCAAATCATTAGTGTAACATATTTAAGTTAATTAATCTTCTTTAACGTATTGAAGTTGATATCCATGGCGGCATAACGGCAGTGCATTTAGAAGAATTCCGTAATCTTATATTTAGGTATAAAGTCGATTTTCTTGTATATACACATTTAGCAAGCGATATCGAAATGCTTCAAATCATTAGTTTAACATATTTAAGTTGATTAACCTTTTTTAACGTATTGAAGTTGATAAAAAGCCATGGCGGCATAACTACAGTGCATTTAGAAGAATTCCGTAATCTTATATTTAGGTATAAAGTCGATTTTGTTGTATATACACATTTAGCAAGGGATATCGAGATGCTTCAACTCATTAGCTTAACATATTTAAGTTAATTAACCTTCTTTATCTTTCTGAAGTTTACATAAAGCCATAACGGCAGTATGTTTATATGAATTCCGTTATCCTATACTTAGGTCTAAAGTCGATTTTTTTGTACATACACATTTAGCAGTTGATATCAAAATGCTTCAAATCATTAGTTTAACATATTTGAGTTAATTAACGCTCTTTATCTTACTGATGTCAACAAAGGCCTTAACGGCATAACGGCAGTGCATTTGGAAGAATTCCGTAATCTTATATTTAGGTATAAAGTCGATTTTGTTGTATATACGCATTTAGCAATCGACATCGAAATGCTTCAAATCATGAGTTTAACATATTTATGATAATTAACCCTCTTTATCTTACTGAAGTCTACAAAAGCCTTAACGGCATAACGGCAGTGCATTTAGAAGAATTCTGTAATCCTCTATTTAGGTATAAAGTCGATTTTTTATATACACTCATTTAGCACTCTATATCGAAATGCTTCAAATCATTAGTTTAACAAATTTAAGTTAATTAACCCTCTTTATCTTATTGAAGTCTACACAAGCCTTAACGGCATAACGGCAGTGCATTTAGAAGAATTCTGTAATCCTCTATTTAGGTATAAAGTAGATTTTTTATATACACTCATTTAGCACTCTATATCGAAATGCTTTAAATCATTAGTTTAACATATTTGAGTTAATTAACGCTCTTTATCTTACTGATGTCTACAAAGGCCTTAACGGCATAACGGCAGTGCATTTGGAAGAATTCCGTAATCTTATATTTAGGTATAAAGTCGATTTTGTTGTACATACACATTTAGAAATCGATATCGAAATACTTCAAATCATTAGTTTAGCATATTTAAGTAAATTAACCTTCTTTAGCGTACTGAAATTTATATAAAGACATAACGGCATAACGGGAGTTTATTTCGATGAATTCCTTAATCTTATATTTAGATATAAAGTCGACATTCTTGTATGTACTCATTTAGCAATCGATATCGAAATGCTTCAACTCATTAGTTTAATATATTTAAGTTAATAAAGTTTCTTTAACGTAATGAAGGTGATATAAAGCCGTAACGGCATAACGGGAGTGTATTTCGATGAATTCCGTAATCTTATATTTAGGTATAAAGTCGACTTTCTTGTATTTACACATTTAGGAATCGATATACAAAATCTTCAAATCATTAGCTTAACATATTTCAACTCATTAGTTTAATATATTTAAGTTAATTAACCTTCTTTTACGTAATGAAGGTGATATAAAGCCATAACGGCATAACGGGAGTGTATTTCGATGAATTCCGTAATCTTATATTTAGGTATAAAGTCGACTTTCTTGTATATACTCATTTACCAATTTATATCGAAATGCTTCAAATCATTAGTTTAATATATTTAAGTTAATAAAGCTTCTTTAACGCACTGAAGTTAACATAAAGCCATGGCGGCATAACGGCAGTGCATTTAGAAGAATTCCGTAATCTTATATTTAGGTATTAAGTCGATTTTCTTGTATTTACACATTTAGCAATCGATATCCAAAATCTTCAAGTCATTAGTTTAACATATTTAAGTTAATAAACCTTATTTAACGTATTGAAGGTGATACAAAGCCATGGCGGCATAACGACAGTACCTGTGGAAGAATTCCGTAATCTTATGTTTAGATATAAATTCGATTCTCTTTTATATACACATTTAGCAATCGATATCGAAATGCTTCAAATCATAAGTTTACCAAATTTCAGTTAATTAAACATCTTTATTTTACTGAAGTCTACAAAATCCTTAACGGCATAACGGCAGTGCATTTAGAAGAATTACGTAATCTTATATTTAGGTATAAAGTCGATTTTGTTGTATATACATATTTAACATTCGATATCGAAATGCTTCAAATCATTAGTTTATAATATTTAAGTTCATAAACCTTCTTTAACGAACTGAAGTTGGCATGAAGCAATGGCAGCATAACGGCAGTGCATTTAGAAGAATTCCGTAATCTTATATTTAGGTATAAAGTCGATTTTGTTGTATATACGCAATTAGCAATCGATATCGAAATGCTTCAAATAACTGGTTTAACATATTTAAGTTAATAAACCTTCTTTAACGAACTGAAGTTAACATAAAGCCATAACGGCAGTGCATTTAGAAGAATTCCGTTATCTTATATTTAGGTATTAAGTCGATTTTCTTGTATATACAAATTTAGCAATCGATATCGAAATGCTTCAAATCATTAGTTTAAATATTTAAGTTAATAAACTTCTTAACGAAGGAAGTTGGATAAAGCCTGCGGCATAACGGAGTGATTGAAGAATTCCGTTACTTATATTTAGGTATAAAGTCGACTTTCTTGTATTTACACATTTAGGAATCGATATACAAAATCTTCAAATCATTAGCTTAACATATTTCAACTCATTAGTTTAATATATTTAAGTTAATTAACCTTCTTTTACGTAATGAAGGTGATATAAAGCCATAACGGCATAACGGGAGTGTATTTCGATGAATTCCGTAATCTTATATTTAGGTATAAAGTCGACTTTCTTGTATATACTCATTTACCAATCTATATCGAAATGCTTCAAATCATTAGTTTAATATATTTAAGTTAATAAAGCTTCTTTAACGAACTGAAGTTGGCATAAAGCCATGGCGGCATAACGGCAGTGCATGTAGAAGAATTCCGTTAGCTTATATTTAGGTATAAAGTCGATTTTGTTGTATATACTCATTTAGCAATCAATATCGAAATGCTTCAAATCATTAGTGTAACATATTTAAGTTAATAAACCTTCTTTAACGTATTGAAGGTGATACAAAGCCATGGCGGCTTAACGACAGTACCTGTGGAAGAATTCCGTAATCTTATGTTTAGATATAAATTCGACTTTCTTTTATATACACATTTAGCAATCGATGTCGAAATGCTTCAAATCATTAGTTTACCAAATTTCAGTTAATTAAACATCTTTATTTTACTGAAGTCTACAAAAGCCTTAACGGCATAACGGCAGTGCATTTAGAAGTATTACGTAATCTTATATTTAGGTATAAAGTAGATTTTCTTGTATATATGCATTAAGCATCGATATCGATATCGATATGCTTCAAATCATTCCTTAACGAACGGAGTTTGGCTTAAAGCCATGGCGGCATAACGGCAGTGCATTTAGAGGAACTCCGTAATCTTATATTTATGTATAAAGTCGATTTTCTTATATATACACATTTAGCAATCGATATCGAAATGCTTCAAATCATTAGTTTAAAATATTTAAGTTCATAAACCTTCTTTAACGAACTGAAGTTGGCATAAAGCAATGGCGGCATAACGGCAGTGCATTTAGAAGAACTCCGTAATCTTATATTTAGGTATAAAGTCGATTTTGTATATAAACACATTTAGCAATCGATATCGAGATGCTTCAACTCATTTTAACATATTTAAGCTAATAAACCTTTTTTAACGAACTGAAGTTAACATAAAGCCATAACGGCAGTGCATTTAGAAGAATTCCGTTATCTTATATTTAGGTATTAAGTCGATTTTCTTGTATATACAAATTCAGCAATCGATATCGAAATGCTTCAAATCATTAGTTTAACATATTTAAGTTAATTAACCTTCTTCAACGAACTGAAGTTGGCATAAAGAAATGGCGGCATAACGGCAGTGCATGTAGAAGAATTTCGTTAGCTTATATTTAGGTGTAAAGTCGATTTTCTTGTATATACACATTTAGCAATCGATATCGAGATGCTTCAAATCATTAGTTTAACATATTTAAGTTATTTAGCCTTCTTTAGCGTAATGAAGGTGATGTTAAGCCATGGCGGCATAACGACAGTACATTTGGAAGTTTTCCGTAGTCTTATGTTTAGATATAAATTCGATTTTCTTTTATATACACATTTAGCAATCGATATCGAAATGCTTCAAATCATAAGTTTACCAAATTTCAGTTAATTAAACATCTTTATTTTACTGAAGTCTTCAAAATCCTTAACGGCATAACGGCAGTGCATTTAGAAGAATTACGTAATCTTATATTTAGGTATAAAGTCGATTTTGTTGTATATACATATTTAACATTCGATATCGAAATGCTTCAAATCATTAGTTTATAATATTTAAGTTAATTAACCTTCTTTAACGAACTGAAGTTGGCATGAAGCAATGGCAGCATAACGGCAGTGCATTTAGAAGAATTCCGTAATCTTATATTTAGGTATAAAGTCGATTTTGTTGTATATACGCAATTAGCAATCGATATCGAAATGCTTCAAATAACTGGTTTAACATATTTAAGTTAATAAACCTTCTTTAACGAACTGAAGTTAACATAAAGCCATAACGGCATTGCATTTAGAAGAATTCCGTTATCTTATATTTAGGTATTAAGTCGATTTTCTTATATATACACATTTAGCAATCGATATCGAAATGCTTCAAATCATTAGTTCAACATATTTAATTTAATAAACCTTCTTTAACGAACGGAAGTTGGCGAAAAGCCATGGCGGCATAACGGTAGTGCATTTGGAGGAATTCCGTAACCTTATATTTAGGTATAAAGTCGATTTTGTTGTATATACACATTTAGCAATATATATCGAAATGCTTCAAATAACTGGTTTAGCATATTTAAGTTAATTAACCTTCTTTATCTTAATGAAGTTTACATAAAGCCATAACGGCATAACGGCAGTATATTTATATGAATTCCGTTATCTTATATTTAAGTGTAATGTCGATTTTGTTGTACATACGCATTTAGCAATCGATATCGAAATGCTTCAAATCATTAGTTTAACATATTTAAGTTAATTAACCTTCTTTAGCGTAATGAAGGTGTTAAAAAGCCATAGCGGCATAAGGACAGTATATTTGGAAGAATTCCGCAGTCTTATATTTAGGTATAAAGTCAATTTTCTTGTATATAAACATTTAGCAATCGATAACGAAATGCTTCATATCATTAGTTTAACATATCTAAGAAATTAACCCTCTTTAATGATCTGAAGTTGGCATATAGCCATGGCGGCATAACGGCAGTGCATGTAGAAAAATGCCGTAATCTTATATTTAGGTATAAAGTCGATTTTCTTATATATACACATTTAGCTATCGATATCGAAATGCTTCAAATCATCCGTTTAACATATTTATGTTAATAAACCTTCTTTAACGATCTGAAGTTGGCATATAGCCATGGCGGCATAACGGCAGTGCATGTAGAAGAATTCCGTAATCTTATATTTAGGTATTAAGTCGATTTTCTTGTATATACACATTAAGCAATCGATATCGAAATGCTTCAAAGCATAAGTTTAACATATTTAAGTTAATTAACCTTCTTTAGCGTAATGAAGGTGTTAAAAAGCTATGGCGGCATAAGGACAGTATATTTGGAAGAATTCCGCAGTCTTATATTTAGGTATAAAGTCAATTTTCTTGTATATAAATATTTAGCAATCGATAACGAAATGCTTCAAATCATTAGTTTAACACATTAAGTTAATAAACATTTTTTTGGCATACTGAAGTCTACATAAAGCCTTAACGGTATAACGGCGGTGCAGTTAGAAGAATTCCGTAATGTTATAATTTGATATATAAAGTAGATTTTCTTGTATATATACATTTCGCAATCGATATCGAAATGCTTCAGATAACTGGTTTAACATATTTAAGTTAATTAGCCTTCTTTAACGTATTGAAGTTGATATAAAGCCATGGCGGCATAACGACAGTACATTTGGAAGAATTCCGTAGTCTTATATTTTTGTAAAAAGCCGATTTGCTTGTATGTACACATTAAGCGATCGATATCGAGATGCTTCAACTCATTAGTTTAACACATTTAAGTTAGTTAACCTTCTTTACCGTAACGAAGGTGATACAAAGCCATGGCGGCATAACGCCAGTGCATTTAGAAGAATTTCGTAATCTTATATTTAGGTATAAAGTCGATTTTCTTGTATGTACGCATCTAGCAATCGATATTGAAATGCTTCAAATCATTAGTTTAACATATTTAAGTTAATTAACCTTCTTTAACGTATTGAAGTTGTTATAGAGCCATGGCGGCATAACGACAGTAGATTTGGAAGAATTCCGTAATCTTATATTTAGGTATAAAGTCGATTTTATTGCATATACACATTTAGCAATCGATATCGAAATGCTTCAAATCATTATTTTAACATATTTAAGTTAACTAACCTTCTTTATCTTACTGAAGTTAACACAAAGCCATGGCGGCATAACGGCAGTGCATGTAGAAGAATTCCGAAGTCTTATATTTAGGTATAAAGTCGATTTTCTGGTATATATGCATTAAGCAATCGATGTCGAAATGCTTCAAATAACTGGTTTAACATATTTAAGTTAAAAAACCTTCTTCAACGAACTGAAGTTGGCTTAAGGCCATGGCGGCATAACGGCAGTGCATTTAGAAGAATTCCGTAATCTTATATTTAGGTATAAAGTCGATTTTCTTGTATATGCACATTTAGCTATCGATATCGAAATGCTTCAAACCATTAGTTTAACATATTTAAGTTAATTAGCCTTCTTTAACGTATTGAAGTTGATATAGAGCCATGGCGGCATAACGACAGTCCATTTGGAAGAATTCCGTAGTCTTATATTTTTGTAAAAAGCCGATTTGCTTGTATATACACATTAAGCGATCGATATCGAGATGCTTCAACTCATTAGTTTAACACATTTAAGTTAGTTAACCTTCTTTACCGTAACGAAGGTGATATAAAGCCATGGCGGCATAACGCCAGTGCATTTAGAAGAATTCCGTAATCTTATATTTAGGTATAAAGTCGATTTTCTTGATGTACGCATCTAGCAATCGATATTGAAATGCTTCAAATCATTAGTTTAACATATTTAAGTTAATTAACCTTCTTTAACGTATTGAAGTTGTTATAAAGCCATGGCGGCATAACGACAGTAGATTTGCAAGAATTCCGTAATCATATATTTAGGTATAAAGTCGATTTTATTGCATATACACATTTAGCAATCGATATCGAAATGCTTCAAATCATTAGTTTAACATATTTAAGTTAACTAACCTTCTTTATCTTACTGAAGTTTACATAAAGCCAAAACGGTATAACGGCAGTGCATTTGGAAGAATTCCGTAATCTTATATTTAGGTAAAAAGTCGATTTTCTTGTATATACATATTTAGCTATCGATATCGAGATGCTTCAACTCATTAGTTTAACATATTTAAGTTAATAAACCTTCTTTAACGAACGGAAGTTGGCTTAAAGCCATGGCGGCATAACGGCAGTGCATTTAGAAGAATTCCGTAAACTTATATTTATGTATAAAGTCGATTTTCTTGTATATACACATTTAGCTATCGATACCGAAATGCTTCAAATCATTAGTTTAACATATCTAAGTTAATTAACCTTCTTTAACGTATTGAAGTTGATATAAAGTCATGGCTGCATAACGGCAGTGCATTTAGAAGAATTCCGTAATCTTATATTTAGGTATAAAAACGATTTAGTTGTATATACCCATTAGCAATCGATATCGAGATGGTTCAACTCATTAGTTTAACATATTTAAGTTAATTAACCTTATTTTTCTTACAGAAGTGTACATAAACCCATACCGGCATAACGGCAGTGCATTTAGAAGAGTTCCGCAATCTTATATTTAAGTATAAAGTCGATTTTTTTGTATTTACACATTTAACAATATATATCGAAATGCTTCAAATAGCTGGTTTAGCATATTTAAGTTAATTAACTTAATGAAGTTTACATAAAGCCATAACGGCATAACGGCATAACGGCAGTATATTTATATGAACTCCGTTATCTTATATTTAGGTATAAAGTCGATTTTCTTGTATATACACATTTAGCAGGCGATATCGAAATGCTTCAAATCAATATTTTAACATATTTAAGTTAATTAACCTTCTTTAGCGTAATGAAGGTGATATAAAGCCATGGCGGCATAACGACAGTGCAGGTAGAAGAGTACCGTAATCTTATGTTTAGGTATAAAGTCGATTTTGTTGTATATACGCATTTAGCAATCGATATCGAAATGCCTCAAATCATAAGTTTAACATATTTAAGTTAATTAACCTTCTTTAACGTATTGAAGTTTATATAAAGCCATGGCGGCATAACGACCGTACATTTGGAAGAATTCCGCAGTCTTATATTTAGGTATAAAGTCAATTTTCTTGTATATAAACATTTAGCAATCGATATCGAAATGCTTCAAATCATTCGTTTAACATATTTAAGTTAATAAACCTTCTTTGACGATCTGAAGTTGGCATATAGCCATGGCGGCATAACGGAAGTGCATGTAGAAGAATTCCGTAATCTTATATTTAGGTATAAAGTCGAATTTCTTGTATATACACATTTAGCTATCGATATCGAAATGCTTCAAATCATTCGTTTAACATATTTATGTTAATAAACCTTCTTCAACGATCTGAAGTTGGCATATAGCCATGGCGGCATAACGGCAGTGCATGTAGAAGAATTCCGTAATCTTATATTTAGGTATAAAGACGATTTTCTTGTATATACACATTTAGCTATCGATATCGAAATGCTTCATATCATTAGTTTAACATATTAAGTTAATAAACGCTTTTTAGCTTACTGAAGTCTACATAAAGCCTTAACGGTATAACGGCAGTGCATTTAGAAGAATTCCGTAATGTTATAATTTTATATTTAGGTACAAAGTCGATTTTCTTGTATTTACACATTTCGCAATCGATATGGAAATGCTTCAAATAACTGGTTTAGCATATTTTAGTTGATAAACCCTCTTTAACGAACTGAAGTTAACATAAAGCCATAACGGCATAACGGCAGTGCATTTAGAAGAATTCTGTAATCCTATATTTAGGTATAAAGTCGATTTTGTTGTACATACGCATTCAGCACTCGATATCGAAATGCTTCAAATCATTAGTTTAACATATTTAAGTTAATTAACCTTCTTTAACGTATTGAAGTTGATATAAAGCCATGGCGGCATAACGACAGTACATTTAGAAGAATTCCGAAGTCTCATATTTAGGTATAAAGTCGATTTTCTGGTATATATGCATTAAGCAATCGATTTCGAAATGCTTCAAATGACTGGTTTAACATATTTAAGTTAATAAACCTTCTTTAACGAACTGAAGTTTGCTTAAGGCCATGGCGGCATATCGACAGTGCATTTAGAAGAATTCCGTAATCTTATTTTTAGGTATAAAGTCGATTTTTTTGTATATACACATTTAGCTATCGATATCGAAATGCTTCAAATCATTAGTTCAACATATTAAGTTAATAAACATTTTTTAGCAAACTGAAGTCTACATAAAGCCTTAACGGTATAACGGCAGTGCATTTAGAAGAATTCCGTAATGTTATAATTTGATATATAAAGTCGATTTTCTTGTATATATACATTTCGCAATCGATATCGAAATACTTCATATAACTGGTTTAACATATCTAAGTTAATAAACCTCCTTTAGCGAACTGAAGTTGACATAAAGCCATAACGGTACTGCATTTGGAAGAAATCCGTAGTCTTATATTTAGGCATAAAGTCGATTTTCTTGCATATACACATTTTGCAATCGATATGGAAATGCTTCAAATAACTGGCTTAGCATATTTACGTTAATTAACCTTCTTTATCTTACTAAGTTTACATAAAGCCATAACGGCATAACGGCAGTATATTTATATGAATTCCGTTATCTTATATTTAGGTATAAAGTCGATTTTGTTGTACATACAAATTTAGCAATCGATATCGAAATGCTTCAAATCATTAGTATAACATATTTAAGTTAATTAACCTTCTTCAACGAACGGAAGTTGGCATAAAGCCATGGCGGCATAACGGCAGTGCATTTAGAAGAATTTCGTAATCTTATATTTAGGTATAAAGTCGATTTTCTTGTATATACACATTTAGCAATCGATATCGAAATGTTTCAAATCATTAGTTTAACATATTTAAGTTAATTAGCCTTCTTTAACGTAATGAAGGTGACATAAAGTCATGGCGGCATAACGACAGTACATTTGGAAGAATTCCGAAATCTTGTGTTAAGGTATAAATTCGATTTTCTTTCAAGCATTAGTTTAACAAATTTAAGTTAATTAACCTTCTTTAACGTACTGAATAAGTGATATAAGGCCACGGCGGCATAACGCCAGTACAGTTGGAAGAATTTCGTAGTCTTATATTTAGGTATAAAGTCGATTTTCTTTTATATATGCATTAAGCAATCGATATCGAAATGCTTCCAATAACTGGTTTAACATATTTAAGTTAATAAACCTTCTTTAACGAACTGAAGTTAACATAAAGCCATAACGGCATAACGGCAGTGCATTTAGAAGAATTCCGTTATCGTATATTTATGTATAAAGTCGATTTTCTTGTACATTCACATTTAGCAATCGATAACGAAATGCTTCAAATCATTAGTTTAACATATTTAAGTTAATTAACCTTCTTTATCTTACTGAAGTTTACATAAAGCCATAACGGTATAACGGCAGTGCATTTGGAAGAATTCCGTTAACATAGATTTAGGTATAATGTCGATTTTGTTGTATATACACATTTAGCAATCGATATCGAGATGCTTCAAATCATTAGTTTAACATATTTAAGTTAATTAACCTTCTTTAACGAATTGAAGTTGATATAAAGCCATGGCGGCATAACGACAGTACATTTTGAAGAATTCCGCAATCTTATATTTAGGTATAAAGTCAATTTTTTTTAGCAATCGATATCGAAATGCTTCAAATCATTCGTTTAACATATTAATGTTAATAAACCATCTTTAACGATCTGAAGTTGGCATATAGCTATGGCGGCATAACAGCAGTGCATTTAGAAGAATTCCGTAATCTTATATTTAGGTATAAAGTCAATTTTTTTTAGCAATCGATATCGAAATGCTTCAAATCATTCGTTTAACATATTAATGTTAATAAACCATCTTTAACGATCTGAAGTTGGCATATAGCTATGGCGGCATAACAGCAGTGCATTTAGAAGAATTCCGTAATCTTATATTTAGGTATAAAGTCGATTTTCTTGTATACACACATTTAGCTATCGATATCGAAATGCTTCATATCATTAGTTTAACATATTAAGCTAATAAACGCTATTTAGTTTACTGAAGTCTACATAAAGCCTTAACGGAATAACGGCAGTGCATTTAGAAGAATTCCGTAATGTTATAATTTTATATTTAGGTACAAAGTCGATTTTCTTGTATTTACACATTTAGTAATCGATATCGAAATGCTTCAAATAACTGGTTTAGCATATTTAAATTAATTAACCTTCTTTATCTTACTGAAGTTTACATAAAGCCATTGCGGCATAACGGCAGTATATTTATATGAATTCCGTTATCTTATATTTAGGTAAAAAGTCGATTTTGTTGTACATACAAATTTAGCAATCGATATCGAAATGCTTCAAATCATTAGTTTAACATATTTAAGTTAATTAACCTTCTTCAACGAACGGAAGTTGGCATAAAGCCATGGCGGCATAACGGCAGTGCATTTAGAAGAATTTCGTAATCTTATATTTAGGTATAAAGTCGATTTTCTTGTATATACACATTTAGCAATCGATATCGAAATGTTTCAAATCATTAGTTTAACATATTTAAGTTAATTAGCCTTCTTTAACGTAATGAAGGTGACATAAAGTCATGGCGGCATAACGACAGTACATTTGGAAGAATTCCGAAATCTTGTGTTTAGGTATAAATTCGATTTTCTTTCAAGCATTAGTTTAACAAATTTAAGTTAATTAACCTTCTTTAACGTACTGAACAAGTGATATAAAGCCACGCCGGCATAACGCCAGTACAGTTGGAAGAATTCCGTAGTCTTATATTTAGGTATAAAGTCGATTTTCTTTTATATATGCATTAAGCAATCGATATCGAAATGCTTCCAATAACTGGTTTAACATATTTAAGTTAATAAACCTTCTTTAACGAACTGAAGTTAACATAAAGCCATAACGGCATAACGGCAGTGCATTTAGAAGAATTCCGTTATCGTATATTTATGTATAAAGTCGATTTTCTTGTACATTCACATTTAGCAATCGATAACGAAATGCTTCAAATCATTAGTTTAACATATTTAAGCTAATTAACCTTCTTTATCTTACTGAAGTTTACATAAAGCCATAACGGTATAACGGCAGTGCATTTGGAAGAATTCCGTTAACTTAGATTTAGGTATAATGTCGATTTTGTTGTATATACACATTTAGCAATCGATACCGAGATGCTTCAAATCATTAGTTTAACATATTTAAGTTAATTAACCTTCTTTAACGTATTGAAGTTGATATAAAGCCATGGCGGCATAACGACAGTACATTTTGAAGAATTCCGCAATCTTATATTTAGGTATAAAGTCAATTTTTTTTAGCAATCGATATCGAAATGCTTCAAATCATTCGTTTAACATATTAATGTTAATAAACCATCTTTAACGATCTGAAGTTGGCATATAGCTATGGCGGCATAACAGCAGTGCATTTAGAAGAATTCCGTAATCTTATATTTAGGTATAAAGTCGATTTTCTTGTATATACACATTTAGCTATCGATATCGAAATGCTTCATGTCATTAGTTTAACATATTAAGCTAATAAACGCTATTTAGTTTACTGAAGTCTACATAAAGCCTTAACGGAATAACGGCAGTGCATTTAGAAGAATTCCGTAATGTTATAATTTTATATTTAGGTACAAAGTCGATTTTCTTGTATTTACACATTTAGTAATCGATATCGAAATGCTTCAAATAACTGGTTTAGCATATTTAAATTAATTAACCTTCTTTATCTTACTGAAGTTTACATAAAGCCATAACGGCATAACGGCAGTATATTTATATGAATTCCGTTATCTTATATTTAGGTAAAAAGTCGATTTTGTTGTACATACAAATTTAGCAATCGATATCGAAATGCTTCAAATCATTAGTTTAACATATTTAAGTTAATTAACCTTCTTCAACGAACGGAAGTTGGCATAAAGCCATGGCGGCATAACGGCAGTGCATTTAGAAGAATTTCGTAATCTTATATTTAGGTATAAAGTCGATTTTCTTGTATATACACATTTAGCAGTCGATATCGAAATGTTTCAAATCATTAGTTTAACATATTTAAGTTAATTAGCCTTCTTTAACGTAATGAAGGTGACATAAAGTCATGGCGGCATAACGACAGTACATTTGGAAGAATTCCGAAATCTTGTGTTTAGGTATAAATTCGATTTTCTTTCAAGCATTAGTTTAACAAATTTAAGTTAATTAACCTTCTTTAACGTACTGAACAAGTGATATAAAGCCACGCCGGCATAACGCCAGTACAGTTGGAAGAATTCCGTAGTCTTATATTTAGGTATAAAGTCGATTTTCTTTTATATATGCATTAAGCAATCGATATCGAAATGCTTCCAATAACTGGTTTAACATATTTAAGTTAATTAACCTTCTTTAACGAACTGAAGTTAACATAAAGCCATAACGGCATAACGGCAGTGCATTTAGAAAAATTCCGTTATCGTATATTTATGTATAAAGTCGATTTTCTTGTACATTCACATTTAGCAATCGATAACGAAATGCTTCAAATCATTAGTTTAACA
The DNA here is from genome assembly GCA_027475135.1 of Bactrocera correcta. Classification (NCBI taxonomy): domain Eukaryota; kingdom Metazoa; phylum Arthropoda; class Insecta; order Diptera; family Tephritidae; genus Bactrocera; species Bactrocera correcta. Next base: position 156,190,411 of record CM050323.1, read on the forward strand.
TATTTAAGTTAATTAACCTTCTTTATCTTACTGAAGTTTACATAAAGCCATAACGGTATAACGGCAGTGCATTTGGAAGAATTCCGTTAACTTAGATTTAGGTATAATGTCGATTTTGTTGTATATACACATTTAGCAATCGATATCGAGATGCTTCAAATCATTAGTTTAACATATTTAAGTTAATTAACCTTCTTTAACGAATTGAAGTTGATATAAAGCCATGGCGGCATAACGACAGTACATTTTGAAGAATTCCGCAATCTTATATTTAGGTATAAAGTCAATTTTTTTTAGCAATCGATATCGAAATGCTTCAAATCATTCGTTTAACATATTAATGTTAATAAACCATCTTTAACGATCTGAAGTTGGCATATAGCTATGGCGGCATAACAGCAGTGCATTTAGAAGAATTCCGTAATCTTATATTTAGGTATAAAGTCGATTTTCTTGTATATACACATTTAGCTATCGATATCGAAATGCTTCATATCATTAGTTTAACATATTAAGCTAATAAACGCTATTTAGTTTACTGAAGTCTACATAAAGCCTTAACGGAATATCGGCAGTGCATTTAGAAGAATTCCGTAATGTTATAATTTTATATTTAGGTACAAAGTCGATTTTCTTGTATTTACACATTTAGTAATCGATATCGAAATGCTTCAAATAACTGGTTTAGCATATTTAAATTAATTAACCTTCTTTATCTTACTGAAGTTTACATAAAGCCATAACGGCATAACGGCAGTATATTTATATGAATTCCGTTATCTTATATTTAGGTAAAAAGTCGATTTTGTTGTACATACAAATTTAGCAATCGATATCGAAATGCTTCAAATCATTAGTTTAACATATTTAAGTTAATTAACCTTCTTCAACGAACGGAAGTTGGCTTAAAGCCATGGCGGCATAACGGCAGTGCATTTGGAAGAATTCCGTAATCTTATATTTAGGTAAAAAGTCGATTTTCTTGTATATACACATTAAGCTATCGATGTCGAAATGCTTCATATCATTCGTTTAACATTTTTAAGTTAGTTAACCTTCTTTAACGTAATGAAGGTGATATAAAGCCATGGCGGCATAACGACAGTGCATTTAGAAGAATTCCGAAGTCTCATATTTAGGTATAAAGTCGATTTTCTGGTATATATGCATTAAGCAATCGATTTCGAAATGCTTCAAATGACTGGTTTAACATATTTAAGTTAATAAACCTTCTTTAACGAACTGAAGTTTGCTTAAGGCCATGGCGGAATATCGACAGTGCATTTAGAAGAATTCCGTAATCTTATTTTTAGGTATAAAGTCGATTTTCTTGTATATACACATTTAGCTATCGATATCGAAATGCTTCAAATCATTAGTTCAACATATTAAGTTAATAAACATTTTTTAGCAAACTGAAGTCTACATAAAGCCTTAACGGTATAACGGCAGTGCATTTAGAAGAATTCCGTAATGTTATAATTTGATATATAAAGTCGATTTTCTTGTATATATACATTTCGCAATCGATATCGAAATACTTCAGATAACTGGTTTAACATATCTAAGTTAATAAACCTCCTTTAGCGAACTGAAGTTGACATAAAGCCATAACGGTACTGCATTTGGAAGAATTCCGTAGTCTTATATTTAGGCATAAAGTCGATTTTCTTGCATATACACATTTTGCAATCGATATGGAAATGCTTCAAATAACTGGCTTAGCATATTTACGTTAATTAACCTTCTTTATCTTACTAAGTTTACATAAAGCCATAACGGCATAACGGCAGTATATTTATATGAATTCCGTTATCTTATATTTAGGTATAAAGTCGATTTTGTTGTACATACAAATTTAGCAATCGATATCGAAATGCTTCAAATCATTAGTTTAACATATTTAAGTTAATTAACCTTCTTCAACGAACGGAAGTTGGCATAAAGCCATGGCGGCATAACGGCAGTGCATTTAGAAGAATTTCGTAATCTTATATTTAGGTATAAAGTCGATTTTCTTGTATATATACATTTCGCAATCGATATCGAAATACTTCAGATAACTGGTTTAACATATCTAAGTTAATAAACCTCCTTTAGCGAACTGAAGTTGACATAAAGCCATAACGGTACTGCATTTGGAAGAATTCCGTAGTCTTATATTTAGGCATAAAGTCGATTTTCTTGCATATACACATTTTGCAATCGATATGGAAATGCTTCAAATAACTGGCTTAGCATATTTACGTTAATTAACCTTCTTTATCTTACTAAGTTTACATAAAGCCATAACGGCATAACGGCAGTATATTTATATGAATTCCGTTATCTTATATTTAGGTAAAAAGTCGATTTTGTTGTACATACAAATTTAGCAATCGATATCGAAATGCTTCAAATCATTAGTTTAACATATTTAAGTTAATTAACCTTCTTCAACGAACGGAAGTTGGCTTAAAGCCATGGCGGCATAACGGCAGTGCATTTGGAAGAATTCCGTAATCTTATATTTAGGTAAAAAGTCGATTTTCTTGTATATACACATTAAGCTATCGATGTCGAAATGCTTCATATCATTCGTTTAACATTTTTAAGTTAGTTAACCTTCTTTAACGTAATGAAGGTGATATAAAGCCATGGCGGCATAACGACAGTGCATTTAGAAGAATTCCGAAGTCTCATATTTAGGTATAAAGTCGATTTTCTGGTATATATGCATTAAGCAATCGATTTCGAAATGCTTCAAATGACTGGTTTAACATATTTAAGTTAATAAACCTTCTTTAACGAACTGAAGTTTGCTTAAGGCCATGGCGGAATATCGACAGTGCATTTAGAAGAATTCCGTAATCTTATTTTTAGGTATAAAATCGATTTTCTTGTATATACACATTTAGCTATCGATATCGAAATGCTTCAAATCATTAGTTCAACATATTAAGTTAATAAACATTTTTTAGCAAACTGAAGTCTACATAAAGCCTTAACGGTATAACGGCAGTGCATTTAGAAGAATTCCGTAATGTTATAATTTGATATATAAAGTCGATTTTCTTGTATATATACATTTCGCAATCGATATCGAAATACTTCAGATAACTGGTTTAACATATCTAAGTTAATAAACCTCCTTTAGCGAACTGAAGTTGACATAAAGCCATAACGGTACTGCATTTGGAAGAATTCCGTAGTCTTATATTTAGGCATAAAGTCGATTTTCTTGCATATACACATTTTGCAATCGATATGGAAATGCTTCAAATAACTGGCTTAGCATATTTACGTTAATTAACCTTCTTTATCTTACTAAGTTTACATAAAGCCATAACGGCATAACGGCAGTATATTTATATGAATTCCGTTATCTTATATTTAGGTATAAAGTCGATTTTGTTGAACATACAAATTTAGCAATCGATATCGAAATGCTTCAAATCATTAGTTTAACATATTTAAGTTAATTAACCTTCTTCAACGAACGGAAGTTGGCATAAAGCCATGGCGGCATAACGGCAGTGCATTTAGAAGAATTTTGTAATCTTATATTTAGGTATAAAGTCGATTTTCTTGTATATACACATTTAGCAATCGATATCGAAATGTTTCAAATCATTAGTTTAACATATTTAAGTTAATTAGCCTTCTTTAACGTAATGAAGGTGACATAAAGTCATGGCGGCATAACGACAGTACATTTGGAAGAATTCCGAAATCTTGTGTTTAGGTATAAATTCGATTTTCTTTCAAGCATTAGTTTAACAAATTTAAGTTAATTAACCTTCTTTAACGTACTGAATAAGTGATATAAAGCCACGGCGGCATAACGCCAGTACAGTTGGAAGAATTCCGTAGTCTTATATTTAGGTATAAAGTCGATTTTCTTTTATATATGCATTAAGCAATCGATATCGAAATGCTTCCAATAACTGGTTTAACATATTTAAGTTAATAAACCTTCTTTAACGAACTGAAGTTAACCTAAAGCCATAACGGCATAACGGCAGTGCATTTAGAAGAATTCCGTTATCGTATATTTATGTATAAAGTCGATTTTCTTGTACATTCACATTTAGCAATCGATAACGAAATGCTTCAAATCATTAGTTTAACATATTTAAGTTAATTAACCTTCTTTATCTTACTGAAGTTTACATAAAGCCATAACGGTATAACGGCAGTGCATTTGGAAGAATTCCGTTAACTTAGATTTAGGTATAATGTCGATTTTGTTGTATATACACATTTAGCAATCGATATCGAGATGCTTCAAATCATTAGTTTAACATATTTAAGTTAATTAACCTTCTTTAACGAATTGAAGTTGATATAAAGCCATGGCGGCATAACGACAGTACATTTTGAAGAATTCCGCAATCTTATATTTAAGTATAAAGTCAATTTTTTTTAGCAATCGATATCGAAATGCTTCAAATCATTCGTTTAACATATTAATGTTAATAAACCATCTTTAACGATCTGAAGTTGGCATATAGCTATGGCGGCATAACAGCAGTGCATTTAGAAGAATTCCGTAATCTTATATTTAGGTATAAAGTCGATTTTCTTGTATATACACATTTAGCTATCGATATCGAAATGCTTCATATCATTAGTTTAACATATTAAGCTAATAAACGCTATTTAGTTTACTGAAGTCTACATAAAGCCTTAACGGAATAACGGCAGTGCATTAAGAAGAATTCCGTAATGTTATAATTTTATATTTAGGTACAAAGTCGATTTTCTTGTATTTACACATTTAGTAATCGATATCGAAATGCTTCAAATAACTGGTTTAGCATATTTAAATTAATTAACCTTCTTTATCTTACTGAAGTTTACGTAAAGCCATAACGGCATAACGGCAGTATATTTATATGAATTCCGTTATCTTATATTTAGGTAAAAAGTCGATTTTGTTGTACATACAAATTTAGCAATCGATATCGAAATGCTTCAAATCATTGGTTTAACATATTTAAGTTAATTAACCTTCTTCAAGGAACGGAAGTTCGCATAAAGCCATGGCGGCATAACGGCAGTGCATTTAGAAGAATTTCGTAATCTTATATTTAGGTATAAAGTCGATTTTCTTGTATATACACATTTAGCAATCGATATCGAAATGTTTCAAATCATTAGTTTAACATATTTAAGTTAATTAGCCTTCTTTAACGTAATGAAGGTGACATAAAGTCATGGCGGCATAACGACAGTACATTTGGAAGAATTCCGAAATCTTGTGTTTAGGTATAAATTCGATTTTCTTTCAAGCATTAGTTTAACAAATTTAAGTTAATTAACCTTCTTTAACGTACTGAACAAGTGATATAAAGCCACGGCGGCATAACGCCAGTACAGTTGGAAGAATTCCGTAGTCTTATATTTAGGTATAAAGTCGATTTTCTTTTATATATGCATTAAGCAATCGATATCGAAATGCTTCCAATAACTGGTTTAACATATTTAAGTTAATAAACCTTCTTTAACGAACTGAAGTTAACATAAAGCCATAACGGCATAACGGCAGTGCATTTAGAAAAATTCCGTTATCGTATATTTATGTATAAAGTCGATTTTCTTGTACATTCACATTTAGCAATCGATAACGAAATGCTTCAAATCATTAGTTTAACATATTTAAGTTAATTAACCTTCTTTATCTTACTGAAGTTTACATAAAGCCATAACGGTATAACGGCAGTGCATTTGGAAGAATTCCGTTAACTTAGATTTAGGTATAATGTCGATTTTGTTGTATATACACATTTAGCAATCGATACCGAGATGCTTCAAATCATTAGTTTAACATATTTAAGTTAATTAACTTTCTTTAACGTATTGAAGTTGATATAAAGCCATGGCGGCATAACGACAGTACATTTTGAAGAATTCCGCAATCTTATATTTAGGTATAAAGTCAATTTTTTTTAGCAATCGATATCGAAATGCTTCAAATCATTCGTTTAACATATTAATGTTAATAAACCATCTTTAACGATCAGAAGTTGGCATATAGCTATGGCGGCATAACAGCAGTGCATTTAGAAGAATTCCGTAATCTTATATTTAGGTATAAAGTCGATTTTCTTGTATATACACATTTAGCTATCGATATCGAAATGCTTCATATCATTAGTTTAACATATTAAGCTCATAAACGCTATTTAGTTTACTGAAGTCTACATAAAGCCTTAACGGAATAACGGCAGTGCATTTAGAAGAATTCCGTAATGTTATAATTTTATATTTAGGTACAAAGTCGATTTTCTTGTATTTACACATTTAGTAATCGATATCGAAATGCTTCAAATAACTGGTTTAGCATATTTAAATTAATTAACCTTCTTTATCTTACTGGATTTTACATAAAGCCATAACGGCATAACGGCAGTATATTTATATGAATTCCGTTATCTTAAATTTAGGTATAAAGTCGATTTTGTTGTACATACACATTCAGCACTCGATATCGAAATGCTTCAAATAACTGGTTTAACATATTTTAAATTAATAAACCTTCTTTAACGAACGGAAGTTGGCTTAAAGCCATGGCGGCATAACGGCAGTGCATTTGGAAGAATTCCGTAATCTTATATTTAGGTAAAAAGTCGATTTTCTTGTATATACACATTAAGCTATCGATGTCGAAATGCTTCATATCATTCGTTTAACATTTTTAAGTTAGTTAACCTTCTTTAACGTAATGAAGGTGATATAAAGCCATGGCGGCATAACGAAAGTGCATTTAGAAGAATTTCCCTAATCTTATATTTAGGTATAAAGTCGATTTTGTTGTATATACGCATTTAGCAAACGATATCGAAATGCTTCAAATCATTAGTTAAACATATTTAAGTTAATTAACCTTCTTTAACGTATTGAAGCTGATGTCAAGCCATGGCAGCATAACGACAATACATTTAGAAGAATTTCGTGATCTTACATTTTTGTATAAAGTCGATTTTCTTGTATATACACATTTAGCAATCGATATCGAAATGCTTCAAAAAACTGGTTTAACATTTTAAAATTAATAAACCTTCTTTAACGAACGGAAGTTGGCTTAAAGCCATGGCGGCATAACGGCAGTGCATTTAGAAGAATTTCGTAATCTTATATTTAGGTATAAAGTCGATTTTCTTTATATAACCCTTTAGCAAACGTATCGAAATGTTTTAAATCATTAGTTTAACATATTTAAGTTAATTACCTTTTTTGTAATGAAGGGGACAAAAGCTCGGCATAACGCAGTAATTTAAGAATTCCCAAAACTTTTTTAGGTATAAATTTGATTTTTTTCAACATTAGTTTAACAAAATTTAATTAATTAACCTTCTTTAACGTACTGAAAAATGATATAAAGCCAGGCGGCATAACGCCCGTACATTGGAAGAATTCCGTATCTTATTTTAGGTATAAAGTCGATTTTTTTTATATACATTAAACAATCGATATCGAAATGTTCCCAATAATGGGTTTAAAATATTTTAAATTAATAAACCTTTTTAACAAATGAAGTTAAAATAAAGCCTAAGGATAACGGCATGCATTTAGAAAAATTCCGTTTGTATTTTATTATAAAGTCGATTTTTTTGTAATTAATTTGCAATCGATAACGAAATGCTTCAAATATTGTTTAACATATTTAAGTTAAAAACCTTCTTTACACTGAAGTTTACATAAAGCCATAACGGTATAACGGCAGTGCATTTGGAAGAATTCCGTTAAATTAATTTAGGTATAATGTCGATTTTGTTGTATTACACATTTAGCAATCGATACCCAGATGCTTTAAATCATTGTTTAAATATTTAAGTTAATTAACCTTTTTCTATTTAAGTTTATAAAGCCATCGGATAACGCAGTAAATTTTTTAAAAATTTCCCCAAACTTATATTTAGGTATAAAGTCAATTTTTTTTAGCAATCGATATCGAAATGCTTCAAATCATTCGTTTAACATATTAATGTTAATAAACCATCTTTAACGATCAGAAGTTGGCATATAGCTATGGCGGCATAACAGCAGTGCATTTAGAAGAATTCCGTAATCTTATATTTAGGTATAAAGTCGATTTTCTTGTATATACACATTTAGCTATCGATATCGAAATGCTTCATATCATTAGTTTAACATATTAAGCTAATAAACGCTATTTAGTTTACTGAAGTCTACATAAAGCCTTAACGGAATAACGGCAGTGCATTTAGAAGAATTCCGTAATGTTATAATTTTATATTTAGGTACAAAGTCGATTTTCTTGTATTTACACATTTAGTAATCGATATCGAAATGCTTCAAATAACTGGTTTAGCATATTTAAATTAATTAACCTTCTTTATCTTACTGGATTTTACATAAAGCCATAACGGCATAACGGCAGTATATTTATATGAATTCCGTTATCTTAAATTTAGGTATAAAGTCGATTTTGTTGTACATACACATTCAGCACTCGATATCGAAATGCTTCAAATAACTGGTTTAACATATTTAAGTTAATAAACCTTCTTTAACGAACGGAAGTTGGCTTAAAGCCATGGCGGCATAACGGCAGTGCATTTGGAAGAATTCCGTAATCTTATATTTAGGTAAAAAGTCGATTTTCTTGTATATACACATTAAGCTATCGATGTCGAAATGCTTCATATCATTCGTTTAACATTTTTAAGTTAGTTAACCTTCTTTAACGTAATGAAGGTGATATAAAGCCATGGCGGCATAACGAAAGTGCATTTAGAAGAATTCCGTAATCTTATATTTAGGTATAAAGTCGATTTTGTTGTATATACGCATTTAGCAAACGATATCGAAATGCTTCAAATCATTAGTTAAACATATTTAAGTTAATTAACCTTCTTTAACGTATTGAAGCTGATGTCAAGCCATGGCAGCATAACGACAATACATTTAGAAGAATTTCGTGATCTTACATTTATGTATAAAGTCGATTTTCTTGTATATACACATTTAGCAATCGATATCGAAATGCTTCAAATAACTGGTTTAACATTTTAAAGTTAATAAACCTTCTTTAACGAACGGAAGTTGGCTTAAAGCCATGGCGGCATAACGGCAGTGCATTTAGAAGAATTCCGTAATCTTATATTTAGGTATAAAGTCGATTTTCTTGTATATACACATTTAGCAATCGATATCGAAATGCTTTTAAATCATTAGTTTAACATATTTAAGTTAATTAGCCTTCTTTAACGTAATGAAGGTGACATAAAGCCATGGCGGCATAACGACAGTACATTTGGAAGAATTCCGAAATCTTGTGTTTAGGTATAAAGTTTGATTTTCTTTCAAGCATTAAAATTTAACAAATTTAAGTTAATAAACCTTCTTTAACGTACTGAAAAATTGATATAAAGCCACGGCGGCATAACGCCAGTACAGTTTTGGGAAAAATTCCGTATCTTATATTTAGGTATAAAGTCGATTTTTTGTATATACACATTAAACAATCGATATCGAAATGCTTCCAATCAATGGTTTAACATATTTAAGTTAATAAACCTTCTTTAACGAACTGAAGTTACATAAAGCCATAACGGCATAACGGCAGTGCATTTAGAAAAATTCCGTTATCGTATATTTATGTATAAAGTCGATTTTCTTGTACATTCACATTTAGCAATCGATAACGAAATGCTTCAAATCATTAGGGTTTAACATATTTAAGTTAATAAACCTTCTTTAACTTACTGAAGTTAACATAAAGCCATAACGGTATAACGGCAGTGCATTTGGAAGAATTCCGTTAAATTAGATTTAGGTATAATGTCGATTTTGTTGTATATACACATTTAGCAATCGATACCGAGATGCTTCAAATCATTAGTTTAACATATTTAAGTTAATTAACCTTCTTTAACGTATTGAAGTTGATATAAAGCCATGGCGGCATAACGACAGTACATTTTGAAGAATTCCGCAATCTTATATTTAGGTATAAAGTCAATTTTTTTTAGCAATCGATATCGAAATGCTTCAAATCATTCGTTTAACATATTAATGTTAATAAACCATCTTTAACGATCAGAAGTTGGCATATAGCTATGGCGGCATAACAGCAGTGCATTTAGAAGAATTCCGTAATCTTATATTTAGGTATAAAGTCGATTTTCTTGTATATACACATTTAGCTATCGATATCGAAATGCTTCATATCATTAGTTTAACATATTAAGCTAATAAACGCTATTTAGTTTACTGAAGTCTACATAAAGCCTTAACGGAATAACGGCAGTGCATTTAGAAGAATTCCGTAATGTTATAATTTTATATTTAGGTACAAAGTCGATTTTCTTGTATTTACACATTTAGTAATCGATATCGAAATGCTTCAAATAACTGGTTTAGCATATTTAAATTAATTAACCTTCTTTATCTTACTGATTTTACATAAAGCCATAACGGCATAACGGCAGTATATTTATATGAATTCCGTTATCTTATATTTAGGTATAAAGTCGATTTTGTTGTACATACACATTCAGCACTCGATATCGAAATGCTTCAAATAACTGTTTAACATATTTAAGTTAATAAACCTTCTTTAACGAACGGAAGTTGGCTTAAAGCCATGGCGGCATAACGGCAGTGCATTTGGAAGAATTCCGTAATCTTATATTTAGGTAAAAAGTCGATTTTCTTGTATATACACATTAAGCTATCGATGTCGAAATGCTTCATATCATTCGTTTAACATTTTTAAGTTAGTTAACCTTCTTTAACGTAATGAAGGTGATATAAAGCCATGGCGGCATAACGAAAGTGCATTTAGAAGAATTCCGTAATCTTATATTTAGGTATAAAGTCGATTTTGTTGTATATACGCATTTAGCAAACGATATCGAAATGCTTCAAATCATTAGTTAAACATATTTAAGTTAATTAACCTTCTTTAACGTATTGAAGCTGATGTCAAGCCATGGCAGCATAACGACAATACATTTAGAAGAATTTCGTGATCTTACATTTATGTATAAAGTCGATTTTCTTGTATATACACATTTAGCAATCGATATCGAAATGCTTCGAATAACTGGTTTAACATTTTTAAGTTAATAAACCTTCTTTAACGAACGGAAGTTGGCTTAAAGCCATGGCGGCATAACGGCAGTGCATTTAGAAGAATTCCGTAATCTTATATGTAGGTATAAAGTCGATTTTCTTTTATATATGCATTTAGCTATCGGTATCGAAATGCTTCAAATCATAAGTTTAACATATTTAAGTTAATTAATCCTCTTTGTTTTACTGAAGTCTACAAAAGCCTTAACGGCATAACGGCAGTATATTTATATGAATTCCGTTATCTTATATTTAGGTATAAAGTCGATTTTATTGTACACACAAATTTAGCAATCGATATCGAAATGCTTCAACTCATTAGTTTAACATATTTAAAAAAATAAACCTTCTTTAACGTACTGAAGTTGATATAAAGCCATGGCGGCATAACGACAGTACATTTGGAAGAATTCCGTATACTTATTTTTAGGTATAATGTCGATTTTGTTGTATATACACATTAGCAATCGATATCGAGATGGTTCAACTCATTAGTTTTACATATTAAGTAAATAAACATTTTTTAGCTTACTGAAGTCTACATAAAGCCTTAATGGTATAACGGCACTGCATTTAGAAGAATTCCGTAATGTTGTAATTTTATATATAAAGTCGACTTTCTTGTATATATAAATTTCGCAATCGATATCGAAATGCTTCAAATAACTGGTTTAACATATTTAAGTTGATAAACCTTCTTTAACGAACTGAAGTTAACATAAAGCCATAACGGTATAACGGCAGTGCATTTGGAAGAATTCCGTATACTTATTTTTAGGTATAATGTCGATTTTGTTGTATTTACACATTTAGCAATCGATATCGAGATGCCTCAAATCATTGGTTTAAAATATTTAAGTTAATTAACCTTATTTTTCTTACTGAAGTTTACGTAAAGCCATAACGGTATAACGGCAGTGTATTTGGAAGAACTCCGTTATCTTATATTTAGGTATAAAGTCGATTTTGTTGTATATACACATTTGCAATCGATATCGAGATGGTTCAACTCATTAGTTTTACATATTAAGTAAATAAACATTGTTTAGCTTACTGAAGTCTGCATAAAGCCTTACTGGTATAACGGCACTGCATTTAGAAGAATTCCGTAATGTTGTAATTTTATATATAAAGTCGACTTTCTTGTATATATACATTTCGCAATCGATATCGAAATGCTTCAAATAACTGGTTTAACATATTTAAGTTAATAAACCTTCTTTAACGAACTGAAGTTAACATAAAGCCATAACGGCATAACGGCAGTGCATTTAGAAGAATTCCGTTATCGTATATTTATGTATAAAGTCGATTTTCTTGTACATTCACATTTAGCAATCGATAACGAAATGCTTCAAATCATTAGTTTAACATATTTAAGTTAATTAACCTTCTTTATCTTACTGAAGTTTACATAAAGCCATAACGGTATAACGGCAGTGCATTTGGAAGAATTCCGTTAACTTAGATTTAGGTATAATGTCGATTTTGTTGTATATACACATTTAGCTATCGATATCGAGATGCTTCAAATCATTAGTTTAACATATTTAAGTTAATTAACCTTCTTTAACGTATTGAAGTTGATATAAAGCCATGGCGGCATAACGACAGTACATTTTGAAGAATTCTGCAATCTTATATTTAGGTATAAAGTCATTTTTTTTTAGCAATCGATATCGATATGCTTCAAATCATTCGTTTAACATATTAATGTTAATAAACCATCTTTAACGATCTGAAGTTGGCATATAGCTATGGCGGCATAACAGCAGTGCATGTAGAAGAATTCCGTAATCTTATATTTAGGTATAAAGTCGATTTTCTTGTATATACACATTTAGCTATCGATATCGAAATGCTTCATATCATTAGTTTAACATATTAAGCTAATAAACGCTATTTAGTTTACTGAAGTCTACATAAAGCCTTAACGGAATAACGGCAGTGCATTTAGAAGAATTCCGTAATGTTATAATTTCATTTTTAGGTACAAAGTCGATTTTCTTGTATTTACACATTTAGTAATCGATTAAGCTATCGATGTCGAAATGCTTCATATCATTCGTTTAACATATTTAAGTTAGTTAACCTTCTTTAACGTAATGAAGGTGATATAAAGCCCTTTCGGCATAACGACAGTGCATTTAGAAAAATTCCGTAATCTTATATTTAAGTATAAAGTCGATTTTGTTGTATATACGCATTTAGCAATCGATATCGAAATGCTTCAAATCATTAGTTAAACATATTTAAGTTAATTAGCCTTCTTTAACATATTGAAGTTGATGTAACGCCATGGCAGCATAACGACAATACATTTGGAAGAATTTCGTGATCTTACATTTATGTATAAAGTCGATTTTTTTGTATATACACATTTAGCAATCGATATCGAAATGCCTCAAATAACTGGTTTAACATATTTAAGTTAATAAACCTTCTTTAACGAACGGAAATTGGCTTAAAGCCATGGCGGCATAACGGCAGTGCATTTAGAAGAATTCCGTAATGTTATATGTAGGTATAAAGTCGATTTTATTGTATATACACATTTAGCTATCGATATCGAAATGCTTCAAATCATTAGTTTAACATATCTAAGAAATTAACACTCTTTAATGATCTGAAGTTTGCATATAGCCATGGCGGCATAACGGCAGTGCATGTAGAAGAATTCCGTAATCTTATATTTAGGTATAAAGTCGATTTTCTTGTATATACACATTTAGCTATCGATATCGAAATGCTTCAAATCATTGGTTTAACATATTAAGTTGATAAACCTTCTTTAAAGAACTGAAGTTAACATAAAGTCATAACGGCATAACGGCAGAGCATTTAGAAGAATTCCGTAATGTTATAATTTTATATTTAGGTATAGAGTCGATTTTCTTGTATTTAAACATTTAGCAATCGATATCGAAAGGCATCAAATAACTGGTTTAGCATATTTCAGTTAATTAACCTTCTTTATCTTACTGAAGTTTACATAAAGCAATAACGGCATAACGGCAGTATATTTATATGAATTCTGTTATCTTATATTTAGGTATAAAGTCGATTTTGTTGTACATACACATTTAGCAATCGATATCGAAATGTTTCAAATCATTGGTTTAACATATTTAAGTTAGTTAACCTTCTTTATCGTAATGAAGGTGATATAAAGCCATGGCGGCATAACGACAGTGCATTTAGAAGAATTCCGTAATCTTATGTTTAGGTACAAATTCGATTTTCTTTTACATACACATTTAGCAAGCGATATCGAAATGCTTCAAATCATTATTTTAACAAATTTTAGTTAATCATCCTTCTTTAACGTACTGAAGTTGATATAAAGCCATGGCGGCATAGCGACAGTACATTTGGAAGAATTCCGTAGTCTTATATTTAGGTATAAAGTCGATTTTCTTTTATATATGCATTAAGCAATTGATATCGAAATGCTTCAAATAACTGGTTTAACATATTAAGTTGATAAAACTTCTTTAACGAACAGAAGTTAACATAAAGTCATAACGGCATAACGGCAGAGCATTTAGAAGAATTCAGTTATCGTATATTTATGTATAAAGTCGATTTTCTTGTATATTCACATTTAGCAATCGATAACGAAATGCTTCAAATCATTAGTTTAACATATTTAAGTTAATTAACCTTATTTTTCTTACTGAAGTTTACGTAAAGTCATAACGGTATGACGGCAGTGCATTCGGAAGAATTCCGTAATCTTATATTTAGGTATAAAGTCGATTTTGTTGTATATACACATTAGCAATCGATATAGAGATGGTTCAACTCATTAGTTTAACATATTTAAGTTAATAAACCTTCTTTAACGAGCTGAATTTGGCTTAAAGCCATGGCGACATAACGGCAGTGCATTTAGAAGAATTCCGTAATCTCATATTTAGGTATAAAGTCGATTTTCTTGTATATACACATTTAGCAATCTATGACGAAATGCTTCAAATCATTAGTTTAACATTTTAAGTTAATTAAACTTCTTTAACGTATTGAAGTTGATATAAAGCCATGGCGGCATAACGACAGTGCATTTAGAAGAATTCCGTAATCTAATATTTAGGTATAAAGTCGATTTTCTTGTATATACACATTTAGCAGTCGATATCGAAATGCTTCAAATAACTAGTTTAGCATATTTAAGTTAATTTACCTTCTTTATCTCACTAAAGTTTACGTAAAGCCATAACGACAGTATATTTATATGAATTCCGTTATCTTATATTTAGGTATAAAGTCGATTTTGTTGTACATATACATTTAGCAATCGATATCGAAATGCTTCAAATCATTAGTTTAACATATTTAAGTTAATTAACCTTCTTTAACTAACGGATGTTGGCATAAAGCCATGGCGGCATAACGGCAGTGCATTTAGAAGAATTCCGTTATCTTATATTTAGGTATAAAGTCGATTTTCTTGTATACACACATTTAGTAATCGATAACGAAATGCTTCAAATCATTAGTTTAACATATTTAAGTTAATTAGCCTTCTTTAACTAACGGATGTTGGCATAAAGCCATGGAGGCGTAACGGCAGTGCATTTAGAAGAATTCCGTAATCTTATATTTAAGTATAAAGTCGATTTTCTGGTATGTATGCATTAAGCAATCGATGTCGAAATGCTTCAAATAACTGGTTTAGCATATTTAAGTTAATTAACCTTCTTTATCTTACTGAAGGTGATATAAAGCCATGGCGGCATAACGACAGTGCAGGTAGAACAGTTCCATAATCTTATATTTAGGTATAAAGTCGATTTTGTTGTATATACACATTTAGCTATCGATATCGAAATGCTTCAAATCATTCGTTTAACATATTTATGTTAATAAACCTTCTTTAACGATCTGAAGTTGGCATAACGGCAGTGCATGTAGAAGAATTCCGTAATCTTTTATTTAGGTATAAAGTCGATTTTGTTGTACATACGCATTTAGCAATCGATGTCGAAATGCTTCAAATCATATGTTTAACATATTTAATTTAATTAACCTTCTTTAACGTATTGAAGTTGATATAAAGCCTTTGGGGGCATAACGACAGTACATTTGGAAGAATTCCGCAGTCTTATATTTAGGTATAAGGTCAATTTTCTTGTATATAAACATTTAGCAATCGATATCGAAATGCTTCAAATCATTCGTTTAACATATTTAAGTTAATAAACCTTCTTTAACGATCTGAAGTTGGCATATAGCCGTGGCGGCATAACGGCAGTGCATGTAGAAGAATTCCATAATCTTATATTTAGGTATAAAGTCGATTTTCTTGTATATACACATTTAGCTATCGATATCGAAATGCTTCAAATCATTCGTTTAACATATTAATGTTAATAAACCTTCTTTAACGATCTGAAGTTGGCATATAGCCATGGCGGCATAACGGCAGTGCATGTAGAAGAATTCCGTAATCTTATATTTAGGTAAAAAGTCGATTTTCTTGTATATACACATTTAGCTATCGATATCGAAATGCTTCATACTATTAGTTTAACATATTAAGTTAATAAACGCTTTTTAGCTTACTGAAGTCTACATAAAGCCTTAACGGTATAAAGGCAGTGCATTTAGAAGAATTCCGTATGTTATATTTTTATATTTAGGTACAAAGTCGATTTTCTTGTATTTACACATTTAGCAATCGATATCGAAATGCTTCAAATGACTGGTTTAGCATATTTAAGTTAATTAACCTTCTTTATCTTACTGAAGTTTTCATAAAGCCATAACGGCATAACGGCAGTATATTTATATGAATTCCGTTATCTTATATTTAGGTATAAAGTCGATTTTGTTGTACATACACATTCAGCACTCGATATCGAAATGCTTCAAATCATTAGTTTAACATATTTAAGTTAATTAACCTTCTTTAACTAACGGGTGTTGGCATAAAGCCATGGCGGCATAACGGCAGTGCATTTAGAAGAATTCCGTAATCTTATATTTAGGTATAAAGTCGATTTTCTGGTATGTATGCATTAAGCAATCGATGTCGAAATGCTTCAAATAACTGGTTTAGCATATTTAAGTTAATTAACCTTCTTTATCTTACTGAAGTTTACATAAAGCCATAACGGCAGTATATTTATATGAATTCCGTTATGTTATATTTAGGTATAAATTCGATTTTGTTGCACATACACATTTAGCAATCGATATCGAAATGCTTCAAATCAGTAGCTTAACATATTTAAGTTAATTAACCTTCTTTAACTAACGGATGTTGGCATAAAGCCATGGCGGCATAACGGCAGTGCATTTAGAAGAATTCCGTAATCTTATGTTTAGATATAAAGTCGATTTTCTTGTATATACACATTTAGCAATCGATAACGAAATGCTTCAAATCATTAGTTTAACATATTTAAGTTAATTAGCCTTCTTTAACGTAATGAAGGTGACATAAAGACATAGCGGCATAACGACAGTACATTTGGAAGAATTCCGTAATCTTATGTTTAGGTATAAATTCGATTTTCTTTTCCATACACATTTAGCAATCGATATCGAAATGCTTCAAATCATTAGTTTAACAAATTTAAGTTAATTAATCTTCTTTAACGTATTGAAGTTGATATAAAGCCATGGCGGCATAACGTCAGTACATTTGGAAAAATTCCGTAGTCTTATATTTAGGTATAAAGTCGATTTTCTTTTATATATGCATTAAGCAATCGATATCGAAATGCTTCAAATAACTGGTTTAACATATTTAAGTTAATAAACCTTCTTTAACGAACTGAAGTTAACATAAAGCCACAACGGTACAACGGCAGAGCATTTGGAAGAAATCCGTATACTCATATTTAGGTATAATGTCGATTTTGTTGTATTTGCACATTTAGCAATCGATATCGAGATGCTTCAAATCATTAGTTTAAAATATTTAAGTTAATTGACCTTATTTTTCTTACTAAAGTTTACGAAAAGCCGTAACGGTATAACGGCAGTGCATTTGGAAGAATTCCGTAAACTTATATTTAGGTATAAAGTCGATTTTGTTGTATATACACATTAGCAATCGATATCGAGATGGTTCAACTCATTAGTTTAACATATTTAAGTTAATAAACCTTCGTTAACGATCTGAAGTTGGCTTAAAGCCATGGCGGGACAACGGCAGTGCATTTAGGAGAATTCCGTAATCTTATATTTAGGTATAAAGTCGATTTTCTTGTATATACACATTTAGCAATCGAAAACTAAGTGCCTCAAATCATTAGTTTAACATATTTAAGTTAATTAACCTTCTTTAACGTATTGAAGTTGATATAAAGTCATAGCGGCATAACGGCAGTGCCTTTAGAAGAATTCCGTAATCTTATATTTAGGTACAAAGTCGATTTTGTTGTATATACACATTAGCAATCGATATCGAGATGGTTCAACTCATTAGTTTAACATATTTAAGCTAATTATTCTTATTTTTCTTACTGAAGTGTACATAAAGCCATAACGGTATAATGGCAGTGCATTTGGAAGAACTCCGTAATCATATATTTAGGTATAAAGTCGATTTTCTTGTATTTACACATTTAACAATATATTCGAAATGCTTCAAATAACTGGTTTAGCATATTTAAGTTAATTAACCTTCTTTATCTTAATGAAGTTTACATAAAGCCATAACGGCATAACGGCAGTATATTTATATGAGTTCCGTTATCTTATATTTAGGTATAAAGGCGATTTTGTTGTACATACGCATTTAGAAATCGATATCGAAATGCTTCAAATCATTAGTTTAACATATTTAAGTTAATTAACCTTCTTTAACGTAATGAAGGTGATATAAAGCCATGGCGGCATAACGACACCGCAGGTAGAACAGTTCCATAATCTTATATTTAGGTATAAAGTCGATTTTGTTGTATATACACATTTAGCTATCGATATCGAAATGCTTCAAATCATTCGTTTAACATATTTATGTTAATAAACCTTCTTTAACGATCTGAAGTTGGCATAACGGCAGTGCATGTAGAAGAATTCCGTAATCTTTTATTTAGGTATAAAGTCGATTTTGTTGTACATACGCATTTAGCAATCGATGTCGAAATGCTTCAAATCATATGTTTAACATATTTAAGTTAATTTACCTTCTTTAACGTATTGAAGTTGATATAAAGCCATGGCGGCATAACGACAGTACTTCTGGAAGAATTCCGCAGTCGTATATTTAGGTATAAAGTCAATTTTCTTGTATATAAACATTTAGCAATCGATATCGAAATGCTTCAAATCATTCGTTTAACATATTTCAGTTAATAAACCTTCTTTAACGATCTGAAGTTGGCATATAGCCATGGCGGCATAACGGCAGTGCATGTAGAAGAATTCCGTAATCTTATATTTAGGTATAAAGTCGATTTTCTTGTATATACACATTTAGCTATCGATACTGAAATGCTTCAAATCATTCGTTTAACATATTTATGTTAATAAACCTTCTTTAACAATCTGAAGTTGGCATAACGGCAGTGCATGTAGAAGAATTCCGTAATCTTTTATTTAGGTATAAAGTCGATTTTCTTTTATATACACATTTAGATATCGATATCGAAATGCTTCAAATTATTAGTTTAACATATTAAGTTAATAAACATTTTTTA
>CM050323.1:156211149-156227890 GCA_027475135.1 Bactrocera correcta
CTTCTAAATGCACTGCCTTTTTCCAACTTTTTAGATTTGTTAAAAAGGTTTATTAACTTAATATGTTAAACAATATTGAAGCATTTCGATATCGATAGCTAAATGTGTATATACAAGAAAATCGACTTTATACCTAAATATAAGTTACGGAATTCTTCTACATGCACTGCCGTTATGCCGCCATGGCTATATGCCAACTTCAGATCGTTAAAGAAGGTTTATTAACATAAATATTTAAACGAATGATTTGAAGATTTCGATATCGATAGCTAAATGTGTATATACAAAAAAATCGACTTTATACCTAAATATAAGATTACGGAATTCTTCTACATGCACTGCCGTTATGCCGCCCGGCTATATGCCAACTTCAGATCGTTAAAGAAGGTTTATTAACTTAAATATGTTAAAGAATGATTTGAAGCATTTCGATATCGATTGCTAAATGTTTATATACAAGAAAATTTACTTTTTACCTAAATATAAGATAACGGAATTCATATAAATACATATACTGCCGTTATGGCCTTATGTAAACTTCAGTAAGATAAAGAAGGTTAATTAACTTAAATATGCTGAACCAGTTATTTGAAGCATTTCGATATCGATTGCAAAATGTGTATATACAAGAAAATCGACTTTATACCTAAATATTAGATTACGGAATTCTTCTAAATGCATTGTCGTTATGCCGCCATGGCTTTATATCAACTTCAATACGTAAAAGAAGTTTAATTAACTTAAATATGTTAAACTAATGATTTGAAGCATTTCGATATCGATATCTAAATGTGTATATAAAAGAAAATCGACCTTATACCTAAATAAAAGATTACGGAATTCTTCTACATGCACTGCCGTTATGCCAACTTCAGATCGTTAAAGAAGGTTTATTAACATAAATATGTTAAACGAATGATTTGAAGCATTTCGATATCGATAGCTAAATGTGTATATACAAGAAAATCGACTTTATACCTAAATATAAGATTACGGAATTCTTCTACATGCACTGCCGTTATGCCGCCATGGCGTTATGCCAACTTCAGATCGTTAAAGAAGGGTTATTAACTTAAATATGTTAAACGAATGATTTGAAGCATTTCGATATCGATTGCTAAATGTTTATATACAAGAAAATTGACTTTATACCTAAATATAAGACTGCGGAATTCTTCCAAATGTACTGTCGTTATGCCGCCATGGCTTTATATCAACTTCAATACGTTAAAGAAGGTTAATTAACTTAAATATGTTAAACTTATGATTTGAAGTATTTCGATATCGATTGCTAAATGCGTATATACAACAAAATCGACTTTATACCTAAATATAAGATTACGGAACTCTTCTACCTGCACTGTCGTTATGCCGCCATGGCTTTATATCACCTTCATTACGTTAAAGAAGGTTAATTAACTTAAATATGTTAAACTAATGATTTGAAGCATTTCGATATCGATTGCTAAATGCGTATGTACAACAAAATCGACTTAATACCTAAATATAAGACTACGGAATTCTTCTAAATGTACTGTCCCTTATGCCGCCATGGCTTTATATCAACTTCAATACGTAAAAAAAGGTTAATTAACTTAAATATGTTAAACTAATGATTTCAAGCATTTCGATATCGATTGCTAAATGTGTATATACAAGAAAATCGACTTTATACCTAAATATAAGATTACGGAATTCTTCTACATGCACTGCCGTTATGCCGCCATGGCGTTATGCCAACTTCAGATCGTTAATGAAGGGTTATTAACTTAAATATGTTAAACGAATGATTTGAAGCATTTCGATATCGATTGCTAAATGTTTATATACAAGAAAATTGACTTTATACCTAAATATAAGACTGCGGAATTCTTCCAAATGTACTGTCGTTATGCCGCCATGGCTTTATATCAACTTCAATACGTTAAAGAAGGTTAATTAACTTAAATATATTAAACTTATGATTTGAAGTATTTCGATATCGATTGCTAAATGCGTATATACAACAAAATCGACTTTATACCTAAATATAAGATTACGGAACTCTTCTACCTGCACTGTCGTTATGCCGCCATGGCTTTATATCACCTTCATTACGTTAAAGAAGGTTAATTAACTTAAATATGTTAAACTAATGATTTGAAGCATTTCGATATCGATTGCTAAATGCGTATGTACAACAAAATCGACTTTATACCTAAATATAAGATAACGGAATTCATATAAATACACTGCCGTTATGCCGTTATGGCTTTATGTAAACTTCATTAAGATAAAGAAGGTTAATTAACTTAAATATGCTAAACCAGTTATTTGCAGCATTTCGATATATATTGTTAAATGTGTAAATACAAGAAAATCCACTTTATACCTAAATATAAGATTAGGGAGTTCTTCCAAATGCACTGTCATTATTCCGTTATGGCTTTATGTCACTTCAGTAAGAAAAATAAGGTTAATTAACTTAAATATGATAAACTAATGAGTTGAACCATCCCGATATCGATTGCTAATGTGTATATACAACAAAATCGACTTTATACCTAAATATAAGATTACGGAATTCTCCTACATGCACTGCCGTTATGCCGCCAATGTCTTTATGCCAACTTCAGTTCGCTAAAGAAGGTTTATTAACTTAAATATGTTAAACTAATGAGATGAAGCATCTCGATATCGATAGCTAAATGTGTATATACAAGAAAATCGATTTTATACCTAAATATAAGATAACGGAATTCTTCTACATGCACTGCCGATATACCGTTAAGGCTTTATGTAGATTTCAGTGAGCTAAAAAATGTTTATTAACTTAATATGTTTAACTAATAATTTGAAGCATTTCGATATCGATATCTAAATGTGTATATAAAAGAAAATCGACTTTATACCTAAATAAAAGATTACGGAATTCTTCTACATGCACTGCCGTTATGCCAACTTCAGATTGTTAAAGAAGGTTTATTAACATAAATATGTTAAACGAATGATTTGAAGCATTTCAGTATCGATAGCTAAATGTGTATATACAAGAAAATCGACTTTATACCTAAATATAAGATTACGGAATTCTTCTACATGCACTGCCGTTATGCCGCCATGGCTATATGCACACTTCAGATCGTTAAAGAAGGTTTATTAACTTAAATATGTTTAACGAATGATTTGAAGCATTTCGATATCGATTGCTAATGTGTATATACTACAAAATCGACTTTATACCTAAATATAAAATTACGGAATTCTTCCAAATGCACTGCCGTTATACCGTTACGGCTTTTCGTAAACTCTAGTAAGAAAAATAAAGTCAATTAACTTAAATATTT
The DNA here is from genome assembly GCA_027475135.1 of Bactrocera correcta. NCBI lineage: Eukaryota > Metazoa > Arthropoda > Insecta > Diptera > Tephritidae > Bactrocera > Bactrocera correcta. The sequence continues at coordinate 156,214,476 of CM050323.1, forward strand.
TAAACTAATGATTTGAAGCATCTCGATATCGATTGCTAAATGTGCAAATACAACAAAATCGACATTATATTTAAATATGAGTATACAGATTTCTTCCAAATGCACTGCCGTTATACCGTTGTGGCTTTATGTTAACTTCAGTTCGTTAAAGAAGGTTTATTAACTTAAATATGTTAAACATATGATTTGAAGCATTTCGACATCGATTGCTAAATGCGTATGTACAACAAAATCGACTTTATACCTAAATAAAAGATTACGGAATTCTTCTACATGCACTGCCGTTATGCCAACTTCAGATCGTTAAAGAAGGTTTATTAACATAAATATGTTAAACGAATGATTTGAAGCATTTCGATATCGATAGCTAAATGTGTATATACAACAAAATCGACTTTATACCTAAATATAAGATTATGGAACTGTTCTACCTGCACTGTCGTTATGCCGCCATGGCTTTATATCACCTTCATTACGTTAAAGAAGGTTAATTAACTTAAATATGTTAAACTAATGATTTGAAGCATTTCGATATCGATTTCTAAATGCGTATGTACAACAAAATCGACTTTATACCTAAATATAAGATAACGGAACTCATATAAATATACTGCCGTTATGCCGTTATGGCTTTATGTAAACTTCATTAAGATAAAGAAGGTTAATTAACTTAAATATGCTAAACCAGTTATTTGAAGCATTTCGAATATATTGTTAAATGTGTAAATACAAGAAAATCGACTTTATACCTAAATATATGATTACGGAGTTCTTCCAAATGCACTGCCATTATACCGTTATGGCTTTATGTACACTTCAGTAAGAAAAATAAGAATAATTAACTTAAATATGTTAAACTAATGAGTTGAACCATCTCGATATCGATTGCTAATGTGTATATACAACAAAATCGACTTTATACCTAAATATAAGATTACGGAATTCTTCTAAAGGCACTGCCGTTATGCCGCTATGACTTTATATCAACTTCAATACGTTAAAGAAGGTTAATTAACTTAAATATGTTAAACTAATGATTTGAGGCATTTAGTAATCTATTGCTAAATGTGTATATACAAGAAAATCGACTTTATACCTAAATATAAGATTACGGAATTCTCCTAAATGCACTGCCGTTATCCCGCCATGGCTTTAAGCCAACTTCAGATCGTTAAAGAAGGTTTATTAACTTAAATATGTTAAACTAATGAGTTGAACCATCTCGATATCGATTGCTAATGTGTATATACAACAAAATCGACTTTATACCTAAATATAAAATTACGGAATTCTTCCAAATGCACTGCCGTTATACCGTTACGGCTTTTCGTAAACTTTAGTAAGAAAAATAAGGTCAATTAACTTAAATATTTTAAACTAATGATTTGAAGCATCTCGATATCGATTGCTAAATGTGCAAATACAACAAAATCGACATTATACCTAAATATAAGATTACGGATTTCTTTTACATGAACTGCCGTTATACCGTTGTGGCTTTATGTTAACTTCAGTTCGTTAAAGAAGGTTTATTAACTTAAATATGTTAAACCAGTTATTTGAAGCATTTCGATATCGATTGCTTAATGCATATATAAAAGAAAATCGACTTTATACCTAAATATAAGACTACGGAATTTTTCCAAATGTACTGACGTTATGCCGCCATGGCTTTATATCAACTTCAATACGTTAAAGAAGATTAATTAACTTAAATTTGTTAAACTAATGATTTGAAGCATTTCGATATCGATTGCTAAATGTGTATGGAAAAGAAAATCGAATTTATACCTAAACATAAGATTACAGAATTCTTCCAAATGTACTGTCGTTATGCCGCTATGTCTTTATGTCACCTTCATTACGTTAAAGAAGGCTAATTAACTTAGATATGTTAAACTAATGATTTGAAGCATTTCGTTATCGATTGCTAAATGTGTATATACAAGAAAATCGACTTTATATCTAAATATAAGATTACGGAATTCTTCTAAATGCACTGCCGTTATGCCGCCATGGCTTTATGCCAACATCCGTTAGTTAAAGAAGGTTAATTAACTTAAATATGTTAAGCTACTGATTTGAAGCATTTCGATATCGATTGCTAAATGTGTATGTGCAACAAAATCGAATTTATACCTAAATATAAGATAACGGAATTCATATAAATATACTGCCGTTATGGCTTTATGTAAACTTCAGTAAGATAAAGAAGGTTAATTAACTTAAATATGCTAAACCAGTTATTTGAAGCATTTCGACATCGATTGCTTAATGCATACATACCAGAAAATCGACTTTATACCTAAATATAAGATTGCGGAATTCTTCTAAATGCACTGCCGTTATGCCGCCATGGCTTTATGCCAACATCCGTTAGTTAAAGAAGGTTAATTAACTTAAATATGTTAAACTAATGATTTGAAGCATTTCGTTATAGATTGCAAAATGTGTATGTACAAGAAAATCGACTTTATACCTAAATATAAGATAACGGAATTCATATAAATATACTGCCGTTATGGCTTTATTTAAACTTCAGTAAGATAAAGAAGGTTAATTAACTTAAATATGCTAAACCAGTCATTTGAAGCATTTCGGTATCGATTGCTAAGTGTGTAAATACAAGAAAATCGACTTTATACCTAAATATAAAAATATAACATTACGGAATTCTTCTAAATGCACTGCCTTTATACCGTTAAGGCTTTATGTAGACTTCAGTAAGCTAAAAAGCGTTTATTAACTTAATATGTTAAACTAATAGTATGAAGCACTTCGATATCGATAGCTAAATGTGTATATACAAGAAAATCGACTTTATACCCAAATATAAGATTACGGAATTCTTCTACATGCACTGCCGTTATGCCGCCATGGCTATATGCCAACTTCAGATCGTTAAAGAAGGTTTATTAACATAAATATGTTAAACGAATGATTTGAAGTATTTCGATATCGATAGCTAAATGTGTATATACAAGAAAATCGACTTTATACCTAAATATAAGATTACGGAATTCTTCTACATGCACTGCCGTTATGCCGCCACGGCTATATGCCAACTTCAGATCGTTAAAGAAGGTTTATTAACTTAAATATGTTAAACGAATGATTTGAAGCATTTCGATATCGATTGCTAAATGTTTATATACAAGAAAGTTGACTTTATACCTAAATATAAGACCGCGGAATTCTTCCAAATGCACTGCCGTTATGCCGCCATGGCTTTATGCCAACATCCGTTAGTTAAAGAAGGTTAATTAACTTAAATATGTTAAACTAATGATTTGAAGCATTTCGATATCGATTGCTAAATGTGTATGTGCAACAAAATCGACTTTATACATAAATATAAGATAACGGAATTCATATAAATACATATACTGCCGTTATGGCCTTATGTAAACTTCAGTAAGATAAAGAAGGTTAATTAACTTAAATATGCTAAACCAGTTATTTGAAGCATTTCGACATCGATTGCTTAATGCATATATACCAGAAAATCGACTTAATACCTAAATATAAGACAACGGAATTCTTCTAAATGTACTGTCGTTATGCCGCCATGGCTTTATATCAACTTCAATACCTCAAAGAAGGTTAATTTACTTAAATATTTTAAACTAATGATTTGAAGCATTTCGATATCGAGTGCTGAATGTGTATGTACAACAAAATCGACTTTATACCTAAATATAAGATAACGGAATTCATATAAATATACTGCCGTTATGCCGTTATGGCTTTATGTAAACTTCAGCAAGATAAAGAAGTTTAATTAACTTAAATATGCTAAAATAGTTATTTGAAGCATTTTGATATCGATTGCTAAATGTGTAAATACAAGAAAATCGACTTTGTACCTAAATATAAAATTATAAAATTACGGAATTCTTCTAAATGCACTGCCGTTATACCGTTAAGGTTTTATTTAGACTAAAAAGCGTTTATTAACTTAACTTAATATGATAAAGTAATAATATGAAGCATTTCGATATCGATAGCTAAATGTGAATATACAAGAAAATCGACTTTATACCTAAATATAAGATTACGGAATTTTTCTACATGCACTGCCGTTATGCCGCCATGGCGTTATGCCAACTTCAGATCGTTAAAGAAGGGTTATTAACTTAAATATGTTAAACGAATAATTTGAAGCATTTCGATATCGATTGTTAAATGTTTATATACAAGAAAATTGACTTTATACCTAAATATAAGACTGCGGAATTCTTCCAAATGTACTGCCGTTATGCCGCCATGGCTTTATATCAACTTCAATACGTTAAAGAAGGTTAATTAACTTAAATATGTTAAACTTATGATTTGAAGCATTTCGATATCGATTGCTAAATGCGTATATACGACAAAATCGACTTTATACCTAAATATAAGATTACGGAACTCTTCTACCTGCACTGTCGTTATGCCGCCATGGCTTTATATCACCATCATTACGTTAAAGAAGGTTAATTAACTTAAATATGTTAAACTAATGATTTGAAGCATTTCGAGATCGATTGCTAAATGCGTATGTACAACAAAATCGACTTTATACCTAAATATAAGATAACGGAATTCATATACAGTAGCTAGAAAAAGTAAGTTATCAAAGTGAAATATAAATCAGCCAAGTGAATACAATTTTAAAGTCTACATTTTTCAGACAAAATATTTGTTTTTTATTGAGACCATATTTCAAAGTATTTAATGAAAATAATTTTAAAACAAAACATTAGTTTTTTGCTTTTATAAAAGGAAAACATAAACACATACAGTAAATTGCATGTAGAAAAAATAAGTTATCAAATTCTTTAATATCCACAATGTCTATAATTTCGTGTAGCTAGTTGACCCATTCGTTGTTGCATGGAGTTGACAAGCTTCAAACACTCATTTTGAGGAAAATTGTTCCAAATGTTATAGATGCAGTCCTTCAAATCAGTCAGGTTTTGGGGTTTCTCTTCAGCTATACGCATCTTAAGGATTGTCCAAGCATTTTCAATTGGTGACAAGTCAGGGCTTTGAGGAGGCCATTTCAATACACTCACATTTTCATTTTGTAGATGTTCTGTGATGATTTTCGCAGTATGAATTGGCGCATTGTCTTGTTGAAGTAGGAAATCATGGCCAATTAGGCGGTGACCCTCGGGGATCGCGTGCTCCTTTAAAATATTTAAATAAACTGTAGCAGTAACTTTTCCTTCCAGGACTACAATATTGCCAGGACCATTCGCAGATAAGCACCCCCAAACCATTAAGCCTTTTTCCACCGACTTAACTGTGGGTAGAGTGCACCTGTATGATAGTTCTTGTTCGGGTGAGCGCCAAACGTAAACCATACCGTGAGAGTAACGAAGTCTAATAATCGATTCATCAGTCCAGAGCACTTTATGCCAAAAATTTTGAGGTTTTAATATGTGCTCTTCATAAAATGTTTGTTGTTTTTTCCTATTCGCCTCATTTAGGTAGGGTAACTTTCTTGCAACGCGGCCGTGAATATTAGCTTGGCGCAATCTATTACGGACAGTGTGCACTGAGGGGGCCTTCTTGCCTTCTTTTACAAGCTGTGCGCGAATTTTTGGAACTGATTTGAAGGGATCAGAATTGGAAATATCCAAAATTCGTTTATCAACTCTCTCCGTTGTAATTTTTGGGCGCCCTTGTCTCTTCTTCCTGATGACTCGATTTTCTTTGTTGTAGCCTGCAACAACTTTCCATATTGCGACTTGGCTTTTGTTAAATTTTTCAGCAATATAACGCTGTGTGTGACCATCTTTATGCAAACTAATTATGGCTGAACGCTCCTCATTCGTTAATTGTTTAAAATTCACCATTTTCATTTTTTTTTTTAAATTCGCTGTAAATAAATCGCCTCAATATTTCAAAAAATTAAATAAAAACAAAAATCAATGTTTTACTTACCAATTCAATTTCAAAATGTATGAAATAATAAATTCTTTCACCTTTAATGCTTTTTTGTAATTTATTTTTAAGTTTTAATTTGAAAAACACCAATTACTGCACTTGATAACTTACTTTGTCCACGCTTTGTCACTGAGTATTTTTATAGAATGCAACGCAAATTTTTTTCCAGACACGCGGTCGCCACTAAAATCATCAATTGCGGTACTTTGATAACGGTACTTTCCGAACATATCCAAAAAAAATTATATTCGATAACGCAAAAATGTATAGAGCATTTAAAACAGCGCTGGATGTTTTGATAACTTACTTTTTCTAGCTACTGTAAATATACTGCCGTTATGCCGTTATGGCTTTATGTAAACTTCATTAAGATAAAGAGGGTTAATTAACTTAAATATGCTAAACCAGTTATTTGAAGCATTTCGATATATATTGTTAAATGTGTAAATACAAGAAAATCCACTTTATACCTAAATATAAGATTAGGGAGTTCTTCCAAATACACTGCCGTTATACCGTTATGGCTTTATGTACACATCAGTAAGAAAAATAAGGTTAATTAACTTAAATATGATAAACTAATGAGTTGAACCATCCCGATATCGATTGCTAATGTGTATATACAACAAAATCGACTTTATACCTAAATATAAGATTACGGAATTCTTCTACATGCACTGCCGTTAACCAAACTTCAGATCGTTAAAGAAGGTTTATTATATGTTAAACGAATGATTTCGATATCGATTGCTAAATGTGTTAATACAAGAAAATCGACTTTGTACCTAAATATAAAATTATAAAATTACGGAATTCTTCTAAATGCATTGCCGTTATTCCGTTAAGGTTTTATGTAGACTTCAGTAAGCTAAAAAGCGTTTATTAACTTAATATGTTAAAGTAATAATATGAAGCATTTCGATATCGATAGCTAAATGTGAATATACAAGAAAATCGATTTTATACCTAAATATAAGATTACGGAATTCTTTTACATGCACTGCCGTTATGCCGCCAATGGCTTTATGCCAACTTCAGTTCGTTAAAGAAGGTTTATTAACTTAAATATGTTAAACGAATGATTTGAAGCATTTCGTTATCGATTGCTAAATGTGTATGTAAAAGAAAATCGACTTTATACCTAAATATAAGATTACGGAATTCTTCTACATGCACTGCCGTTATGCCGCCATGGCTATATCCCAACTTCAGATCGTTAAAGAAGGTTTATTAACATAAATATGTTAAACGAATGATTTGAAGCATTTCGTTATCGATTGCTAAATGTGTATGTAAAAGAAAATCGAATTTATACCTAAACATAAGATAACGGAGTTCTTCCAAATGTACTGTCGTTATGCCGCCATGTCCTTATGTCACCTTCATTACGTTAAAGAAGGTTAATTAACTTAAATATGTTAAACTAATGATTTGAAGCATTTCGTTATCGATTGCTAAATGTGTATATACAAGAAAATCGACTTTATACCTAAAAATAAGATTACGGAATTCTTCTAAATGCACTGCCGTTATGCCGCCATGGCTTTATGCCAACATCCGTTAGTTAAAGAAGGTTAATTAACTTAAATATGTTAAACTAATGATTTGAAGCATTTCGATATCGATTGCTAAATGTGTATGTAAAAGAAAATCGACTTTATACCTAAATATAAGATTACGGAATTCTTCTACATGCACTGCCGTTATGCCGCCATGGCTATATCCCAACTTCAGATCGTTAAAGAAGGTTTATTAACTTAAATATGTTAAACGAATGATTTGAAGCATTTCGTTATCGATTGCTAAATGTGTACGTAAAAGAAAATCGAATTTATACCTAAACATAAGATTACGGAGTTCTTCCAAATGTACTGTCGTTATGCCGCCATGTCCTTATGTCACCTTCATTACGTTAAAGAAGGCTAATTAACTTAAATATGTTAAACTAATGATTTGAAGCATTTCGTTATCGATTGCTAAATGTGTATATACAAGAAAATCGACTTTATACCTAAATATAAAATTATAACATTACGGAATTCTTCTAAATGCACTGCCGTTATACCGTTAAGGCTTAATGTAGACTTCTGTAAGCTAAAAAGCGTTTATTAACTTAGTATGTTAAACTAATGATTTGAAGCATTTCGATATCGATAGCTAAATGTGTATTTACAAGAAAATCGACTTTATACCTAAATATAAGATAACGGAGTTCTTCCAAATGTACTGTCGTTATGCCGCCATGTCCTTATGTCACCTTCATTACGTTTAAGAAGGCTAATTAACTTAAATATGTTAAACTAATGATTTGAAGCATTTCGTTATCGATTGCTAAATGTGTATATACAAGAAAATCGACTTTATACCTAAAAATAAGATTACGGAATTCTTCTAAATGCACTGCCGTTATGCCGCCATGGCTTTATGCCAACATCCGTTAGTTAAAGAAGGTTAATTAACTTAAATATGTTAAACTAATGATTTGAAGCATTTCGATATCGATTGCAAAATGTGTATATACAAGAAAATCGACTTTTTACCTAAATATTAGATTACGGAATTCTTCTAAATGCACTGCCGTTATACCGTTAAGGCTTAATGTAGACTTCTGTAAGCTAAAAAGCGTTTATTAACTTAGTATGTTAAACTAATGATTTGAAGCATTTCGATATCGATAGCTAAATGTGTATGTACAACAAAATCGACTTTATACCTAAATATAAGATAACGGAATTCATATAAATATACTGCCGTTATGGCTTTATGTAAACTTCAGTAAGATAAAGAAGGTTAATTAACTTAAATATGCTAAACCAGTTATTTGAAGCATTTCGATAGCGATTGCAAAATGTGTATATACAAGAAAATCGACTTTTTACCTAAATATTAGATTACGGAATTCTTCTAAATGCACTGTCGTTAAGCCGCCATGGCTTTATATCAACTTCAATACGTTAAAGAAGTTTAATTAACTTAAATATGTTAAACTAATGATATGAAGCATTTCGTTATAGATTGCTAAATGTGTATATACAACAAAATCGACTTTATACCTAAATATAAGATAACGGAATTCTTCCAAATGCACTGCCGTCATACCGTTAAGGCTTAATGTAGACTTCTGTAAGAAAAATAAGGTTAATTAACTTAAATATGTTAAACTAATGATTTGAAGCATCTCGATATCGATTGCTAAATGTGTATCTACAACAAATTCGACATTATACCTAAATATAAGTTTACGGAATTCTTCCAAATGCACTGCCGTTATACCGTTATGGCTTTATGTAAACTTCAGTAAGATAAAGAAGGTTAAGTAACTTAAATATGTTAAACTAATGATTTGAAGCATTTCGTTATCGATTGCTAAATGTGAATATTCAAGAAAATCAACTTTATACATAAATATACGATAACGGAATTCTTCTAAATGCACTGCCGTTATGCCGTTATGGCTTTATGTTAACTTCAGTTCGTCAAAGAAGGTTTATCAACTTAAATATGTTAAACCAGTTATTTGAATCATTTCGATATGGATTGCTTAATGCATATATAAAAGAAAATCGACTTTATACCTAAATATAAGACTACGGAATTCTTCCAAATGTACTGTTGAGATGCCGCCATGGCTTTATATTAACTTCAGTACGTTAAAGAAGGTAAATTAACTTAAATTTGTTAAACTAATAATTTGAAGCATTTCGATATCGCTTGCTAAATGTGTATGCAAAAGAAAATCGAATTTATACCTAAACATAAGATTACGGAATTCTTCTAAATGCACTGTCGTTATGCCGCCATGGCTTTATATCACCTTCATTACGGTAAAGAAGCTTTACTAACTTAAATATGTTAAACTAATGATTTGAAGCATTTCGATAACGATTGCTAAATATGTATGAACAACAAAATCGACTTTATACATAAATATAAGATAACGGAATTCATATAAATATACTGCCGTTATGCCGTTATGGCTTTATGTAAACTTCAGTAAGATAAAGAAGGTTAATTAACTGAAATATGCTAAACCAGTTATTTGATGCATTTCGATATCGATTGCTAAATGTTTAAATACAAGAAAATCGACTTTATACCTAAATACATATAAGACTACGGAATTTTTCTAAATGTACTGTCGTTGTGCCGCCATGGCTTTATATCAACTTCAATACGTTAAAGAAGGTTAATTAACTTAAATATGTTAAACTTATGATTTGAAGCATTTCGATATCGATTGCTAAATGTGTATGTACAACAAAATCGACTTTATACATAAATATACGATAGCGGAATTCTTCTAAATGCACTGCCGTTATGCCGCCATGGCTTTATATCACCTTCATTACGTTAAAGAAGGTTAATTAACTTAAATATGTTAAACTAATGATTTGAAGCATTTCGATATCGATTGCTAAATGTGTATGTACAACAAAATCGACTTTATACATAAATATAAGATAACGGAATTCATATAAATATACTGCCGTTATGCCGCTATGGCTTTATGTAAACTTCAGTAAGATAAAGAAGTTTAATTAACTGAAATATGCTAAACCAGTTATTTGATGCAATTCGATATCGATTGCTAAATGTTTAAATACAAGAAAATCGACTTTATACCTAAATATAAAATTATAACATTACGGAATTCTTCTAAATGCACTGCCGTTATACCGTTAAGGCTTAATGTAGACTTCTGTAAGCTAAAAAGCGTTTATTAACTTAGTATGTTAAACTAATGATTTGAAGCATTTCGATATCGATAGCTAAATGTGTATATACAAGAAAATCGACTTTATACCTAAATATAAGATAACGGAATTCTTCTAAATGCACTGCCGTTATGCCGCCATGGCTATATGCCAACTTCAGATCGTTAAAGAAGGTTGATTTACATAAATATGTTAAACTAATGAGTTGAAGCGTCTCGATATCGATCGCTAAATGTGTATATACAAGGAAAACGACTTTTTACATAAATATAAGACTACGGAATTTTTCCAAATGTACTGTCGTTATGCCGCCATGGCTTTAAATCAACTTCAATACGTTAAAGAAGGTTAATTAACTTAAATATGTTAAACTAATGATTTGAAGCATTTCGATATCGAGTGCTGAATGTGTATGTACAACAAAATCGACTTTATACCTAAATATAAGATAACGGAATTCATATAAATAAACTGCCGTTATGCCGTTATGGCTTTATGTAAACTTCAGTAAGATAAAGAAGGTTAATTAACTTAAATATGCTAAACCAGTTATTTGAAGCATTTCGATATCGATTGCAAAATGTGTAAATACAAGAAAATCGACTTTGTACCTAAATATAAAATTATAACATTACGGAATTCTTCTAAGTGCACTGCCATTATGCCGCCATGGCCTTAAGCCAACTTCAGATCGTTAAAAAATGTTTATTAACTTAATATGTTAAACTAATGATTTGAAGCATTTCGATATCGATATCTAAATGTGTATATAAAAGAAAATCGACTTTTTACCTAAACAAAAGATTACGGAATTCTTCTACAAGCACTGCCGTTATGCCAACTTCAGATCGTTAAAGAAGGGTTATTAACTTAAATATGTTAAACGAATAATTTGAAGCATTTCGATATCGATTGCTAAATGTTTATATACAAGAAAATTGACTTTATACCTAAATATAAGACTGCGGCATTCTTCCAAATGTACTGTCGTTATGCCGCCATGGCTTCATATCAACTTCAATACGTTAAAGAAGGTTAATTAACTTAAATATGTTCGTTAAATATATTCGATTGCTAAATGCGTATATACAACAAAATCGACTTTATACCTAAATATAAGATTACGGAACTCTTCTACCTGCACTGTCGTTATGCCGCCATGGCTTTATATCACCTTCATTACGTTAAAGAAGGTTAATTAACTTAAATATGTTAAACTAATGATTTGAAGCATTTCGATATCGATTGCTAAATGCGTATGTACAACAAAATCGACTTTATACCTAAATATAAGATAACGGAATTCATATAAATATACTGCCGTTATGCCGTTATGGCTTTATGTAAACTTCATTAAGATAAAGAAGGTTAATTAACTTAAATATGCTAAACCAGTTATTTGAAGCATTTCGATATATATTGTTAAATGTGTAAATACAAGAAAATCTACTTTATACCTTAATATAAGATTACGGAATTCTTCTACATGCACTGCCGTTATACCTTTATGGCTTTATGTACACTTCAGTAAGAAAAATAAGGTTAATTAACTTAAATATGATAAACTAATGAGTTGAACCATCCCGATATCGATTGCTAATGTGTATATACAACAAAATCGACTTTATACCTAAATATAAGATTACGGAATTCTCCTACATGCACTGCCGTTATGCCGCCATGGCTTTATATCAACTTCAATACGTTAAAGAAGGTTAATTAAATTAAATATGTTAAACATATGATTTGAAGCATTTCGACATCGATTGCTAAATGTGTATATACAACAAAATCGACTTTATACCTAAATATAAGATTATGGAACTGTTCTACCTGCACTGTCGTTATGCCGCCATGGCTTTATATCACCTTCATTACGTTAAAGAAGGTTAATTAACTTAAATATGTTAAACTAATGATTTGCAGCATTTCGATATCGAGTGCTAAATGCGTATGTACAACAAAATCGACTTTATACCTAAATATAAGATAACGGAATTCATATAAATATACTGCCGTTAAGCCGTTTTGGCTTTATGCAAACTTCAATAAAATAAAGAAGGTTAATTAACTTAAATGAGCTAAACCAGTTATTTGAAGCATTTCGAATATATTGTTAAATGTGTAAATACAAGAAAATCGACTTTATACCTAAATATATGATTACGGAGTTCTTCCAAATGCACTGCCATTATACCGTTATGGCTTTATGTACACTTCAGTAAGAAAAATAAGATTAATAAACTTAAATATGTTAAACTAATGAGTTGAACCATCTCGATATCGATTGCTAATGTGTATATACAAAATAATCGACTTTTTACCTAAATATAAGATTTCGGAATTCTTCTAAATGCACTGCCGTTATGCAGCCATGACATTATATCAACTTCAATACGTTAAAGAATGTTAATTAACTTAGATATGTTAAACTAATGATTTGAAGCATTTCGTTATCGATTGCTAAATGTGTATATACAAGAAAATCGACTTTATACCTAAATATAAGATTACGGAATTCTTCTAAATGCACTGCCGTTATGCCGCTATGACTTTATATCAACTTCAATACGTTAAAGAAGGTTAATTAACTTAAATATGTTAAACTAATGATTTGAAGCATTTCGATATCGATTGCGAAATGTATATATACAAGACAATCGACTTTATACCTAAATATAAGATTACGGAATTCTCCTTAATGCACTGCCGTTATCCCGCCATGGCTTTAAGCCAACTTCAGATCGTTAAAGAAGGCTTATTAAC
>CM050323.1:156228890-156253814 GCA_027475135.1 Bactrocera correcta
CAACTTCAGATCGTTAAAGAAGGTTTATTAACTTAAATATGTTAAGCTAATGAGTTGAACCATCTTCGATATCGATTGCTAAATGTGTATATACAACAAAATCGACTTTATACCTAAATATAAGATAACGGAATTCTTCTACATGCACTGTCGTTATGCCGCCATGGCTTTATTCAACTTCAGTTCGTTAAAGAAGGTTTATTAACTTAAATATGTTAAACTAATGAGTTGCAGCATCTCGATATCGCTTGCTAAATGTGTATATACAAGAAAATCGATACTAAATGTGTATATACAACAAAATCGACTTTATACCTAAATATAAGTTTACGGAATTCTTCTAAATGCACTGCCTTTATGCCGCCATGGCTTTATATCAACTTCAGTAAGATAAAGAAGTTAATTAACTTAAATATATTAAACTAATGAGTTGAAGCATTTTGATATCGCTTGCTAAATGTGTATATACAACAAAATCGACTTTATACCTAAATATAAGATTACGAAATTCTTCTAAATGCACTACCGTTATGCCGCCATGGCTCTATATCAACTTCAATACGTTAAAGAAGGTTAATTAACTTAAATATGTTAAACTAATGATTTAAAGCATTTCGATATCGCTTGCTAAATGTGTATATACAAGAAAATTGACTTTGTACCTAAATATAAGATAACGGAATTCCAACTTCAGTTCGTTAAAGAAGGTTTATTAACTTAAATGTGTTAAACTAATGAGTTGAAGCATTTCGATATCGCTTGCTATATGTGCATATAGAACAAAATCGACTTTGTACCTAAATATAAGATAACGGAATTCTTTTAAATGCACTGCCGTTATGCCGTTAGGGCTTTATGTAGACTTCAGTAAGATAGAGAGGGTTAATTAACTTAAATATGTTAAACTAATGATTTGAAGCATTTCGATATCGATTGCTTAATATGCAAATAGAAGAAAATCGACTTTACACCTAAATAGAAGATTACGGAATTCTTCTAAATGCACTGCCGTAATACCGCCGTGGCTATATGCCAAATTTAGATCGTTAAAGAAGGATTATTAACTTAAATATGTTAAGCTAATGAGTCGAAGCATCTCGATATCGATTGCTAAATGTGTATATACAACAAAATCGACTTTATACCTAAATATTAGATTACGGAATTCTTCCAAATGCACTGCCGTTATACCGTTATGGCTTTATGTAAACTTCAGTAGGATAAAGAAGGTTAATTAACTTAAATATGTTAAACTAATGATTTGAAGCATTTCGATATCGCTTGCTAAATGTGTATATACAAGAAAATCGAATTTATACCTAAATATAAGATAACGGAATTCTTCTAAATGCACTGCCGTTATACCGTTAAGTCTTTATGTAGACTTCAGTAAGCTAAAAAATGTTTATTAACTTAATGTGTTAAACTAATGAGTTGAAGCATCTCGATATCGATTGCTAAATGTTTATATACAACAAAATCGAACTTTATTACCTAAATATAAGATAACGGAATTCTTCTAAATGCACTGCCGTTATACCGTTAAGGCTTTATGTAACTTCAGTAAGATAAAAGAGTTAATTAACTTAAATATGTTAAACTAATGATTTGAAGCATTTCGATATCGATTGCTAAATGTGTATATAAAAGAAAATCGACTTTATACCTAAATATAAGATTACGGAATTCTTCTAATGCACTGCCGTTATGCCGCCATGGCTTTATATCAACTTCAGATCGTTAAAGAAGGTTTATTAACTTAAATATGTTAAACTAATGATTTGAACATTTCGATATCGATTGCTAAATGTGTATATACAAGAAAATCGACTTTATACCTAAATATAAGATAACGGAAAATTTTTCTAAATGCACTGCCGTTATGCCGCCATGGCTTTATTCAACTTCATCGTTAAAGAAGGTTAATTAACTTAAATATGTTAAACTAATGAGTTGAGCATCTCGATATCGATTGCTTAAATGTGTATATACAACAAAATCGACTTTATACCTAAATATAAGATTACGGAATTCTTCTAAATGCACTGCGTTATGCCGTTAAGGCTTTATTAGACTTCAGTAAGATAAAGAAGTTAATTAACTTAAATATGTTAAACTAATGATTTGAAGCATTTCGATATCGCTTGCTAAATGTGTATATACAAGAAAATCGACTTTATACCTAAATATAAGATTACGGAAATTCTTCTAAATGCACTGCCGTTATGCCGCCATGGCTTTATATCAACTTCAATACGTAAAAGAAGGTTAATTAACTTAAATATGTTAAATAATGATTTGAAGCATTTCGATATCGATTGCTAAATGTGTATATAAC
The DNA here is from genome assembly GCA_027475135.1 of Bactrocera correcta. Taxonomy (NCBI): domain Eukaryota; kingdom Metazoa; phylum Arthropoda; class Insecta; order Diptera; family Tephritidae; genus Bactrocera; species Bactrocera correcta. Next base: position 156,231,229 of record CM050323.1, read on the forward strand.
AAGAAAATCGACTTTATACCTAAATATAAGATAACGGAATTCTTCTACATGCACTGTCGTATGCCGTGGCTTTCCTTAGGTTAAAGAAGGTTTATTAACTTAAATATGTTAAACTAATGAGTTGAAGCATTTCGATATCGCTTGCTAATGTGTATATACAACAAAATCGACTTTATACCTAAATATAAGATAACGGAATTCTTCTACATGCACTGCCGTTATGCCGTTAGGGCTTTATTCCAGACTTCAGTAAGTTAAAGAGATGTTTATTAACTTAAATATGTTAAACTAATGATTTGAAGCATTTCGATATCGATTGCTAAATGTGTATATAAAGAAAATCGACTTTATACCTAAATAAAAAATTACGGAATTCTTCTAAATGCACTGCCGTAATGCCGCCGTGGCTATATGCCAACTTCAGATCGTTAAAGAAGGTTATTAACTTAAATATGTTAAGCTAATGAGTTGAAGCATCTCGATATCGATTGCTAAATGTGTATATACAAAAAATCGACTTTATACCTAAATATAAGATAACGGAATTCTTCTACATGCACTGCCGTTATGCCGCCATGGCTTTATGTCCAACTTCAGTAGGATAAAGAAGGTTAATTAACTTAAATATGTTAAACTAATGATTTGAAGCATTTCGATATCGCTTGCTAAATGTGTATATACAAGAAAATCGAATTTATACCTAAATATAAGATAACGGAATTCTTCTAAATGCACTGCCGTTATACCGTTAACGCTTTATGCAGACTTCAGTAAGCTAAAAAATGTTTATTAACTTAATATGTTAAACTAATGATTTGAAGCATTTCGATATCGATATCTAAATGTGTATATAAAAGAAAATCGACTTTATACCTAAATAAAAAATTACGGAATTCTTCTACATGCACTGCCGTAATGCCGCCGTGGCTATATGCCAACTTCAGATCGTTAAAGAAGGTTTATTTACTTAAATATGTTAAGGTAATGAGTTGACCCATCTCGATATCGTATGCTAAATGTGTATATAACACAAAATCGACTTTATACCAAAATATAAGATAACGGAATTCTTCTACATGCACTGTCGTTATGCTGCCATGGCTTTATTTCAACTTCAGTTCGTTAAAGAAGGTTTATTAACTTAAATATGTTAAACTAATGAGTTGCAGCATCTCGATATCGCTGGCTAAATGTGTATATACAAGAAAATCGATACTAAATGTGTATATACAACAAAATCGACTTTATACCTAAATATAAGATAACGGAATTCTTCCAAATGCACTGCCGTTATACCGTTATGGCTTTATGTAAACTTCAGTAGGTTAATTAACTTAAATATGTTAAACTAATGATTTGAAGCATTTCGTTATCGATTGCTAAATGTGTATATAAAAGGAAATCGACTTTATACCTAAATATAAGATTACGGAATTCTTCTAAATGAACTGCTCGCTTGCTAAATGTGTATATACAAGAAAATCGAATTTACACTTAATGTGAGATAGCGGAATTCTTCTAAATGCACTGCCGTTATACCCTTAAGTCTTTATGTAGACTTCAGTAAGCTAAAAAATGTTTATTAACTTAATGTGTTAAACTAATGAGTTGAAGCATCTCGATATCGATTGCTTAATGTGTATATACAACAAAATCGACTTTATACCTATATATAAGATTATGGAATTCTTCCAAATGCACTGCCGTTATACCGTTATGGCTTTATGTAAACTTCAGTAAGATAAAGAAGGTTAATTAACTTAAATATGTTAAACTAATGATTTGAAGCATTTCGTTATGGATTGCTAAATGTGTATATAAAAGAAAATCGACTTTATACCTAAATATAAGATTACGGAATTCTTCTAAATGCACTGCCGTTATGCCGCCATGGCTTTATATCAACTTCAATACGTTAAAGATGGTTATTTAACTTAGATATGTTAAACTAATGATTTGAAGCAATTCAATATCGCTTGCTAAATGTGTATATACAAGAAAATCGAATTTTTGCCTAAATATAAGATAACGGAATTCTTCTAAATGCACTGCCGTTATGCCGTTAAGGCTTTATGCAGACTTCAGTAAGCTAAAAAATGTTTATTAACTTAATATGTTAAACTAATGATTTGAAGCATTTCGATATCGATATCTAAATGTGTATATAAAAGAAAATCGACTTTATACCTAAATAAAAAATTACGGAACTCTTCTACATGCACTGCCGTAATGCCGCCGTGGCTATATGCCAACTTCAGATCGTTAAAGAAGGTTTATTAACTTAAATATGTTAAGCTAATGAGTTGAAGCATCTCGGTATCGATTGCTAAATGTGTATATACAACAAAATCGACTTTATACCTTAATATTAGATTACGGAGTTCTTCCAAATGCACTGCCGTTATGCGGCCATGGCTTTGTATCACCTTCATTACGTGTAAGAAGGTTTATTAACTTAAATATGTTACACTAATGATGTGAAGCATTTCGATATCGATTGCTAAATACGTATATACAACAAAATCGACTTTATAACTAAATATAAGATTACGGAACTCTTCCCAAAAGCATTGCCGTTATGCCGCTAAGGCTTTTGTAGACTTCAGTAAGACAAAGAGGATTAATTAACTTAAATATCTTAAACTTATGATTTGAAGCATTTCCATATCGATTGAAAAAAAGTGTATATACAACAAAATCGACTTCATACCTAAACATAAGATTACGGAAATCTTCAAAATGCACTGCCGTTATGCCGCCATGGCTTTATATCAACTTCAATACGTTAAAGAAGGTTAATTAACTTAAATATATTAAACAGATGATTTCAAGCATTTCGATATCGCTTGCTTAATGTGTATATACAAGAAAATCGAATTTATACCTAAATATAAGATAACGGAATTCTTCTACATGCACTGCCGTTATACCGTTAAGGCTTTATGCAGACTTCAGTAAGCTAAAAAATGTTTATTAACTTAATATGTTAAACTAATGATTTGAAGCATTTCGATATCGATATCTAAATGTGTATATAAAAGAAAATCGACTTTATACCTAAATAAAAAATTACGGAATTCTTCTACATGCACTGCCGTAATGCCGCCGTGGCTATATGCCAACTTCAGATCGTTAAAGAAGGTTTATTAACTTAAATATGTTAAGGTAATGAGTTGACCCATCTCGATATCGATTGCTAAATGTGTATATAACACAAAATCGACTTTATAACTAAATATGAGATAACGGAATTCTTCTACATGCACTGTCGTTATGCTGCCATGGCTTTATTCCAACTTCAGTTCGTTAAAGAAGGTTTATTAACTTAAATATGTTAAACTAATGAGTTGCAGCATCTCGATATCGCTGGCTAAATGTGTATATACAAGAAAATCGATACTAAATGTGTATATACAACAAAATCGACTTTATACCTAAATATAAGATAACGGAATTCTTCCAAATGCACTGCCGTTATACCGTTATGGCTTTATGTAAACTTCAGTAGGATAAAGAAGGTTAATTAACTTAAATATGTTAAACTAATGATTTGAAGCATTTTGTTATCGATTGCTAAATGTGTATATAAAAGAAAAACGACTTTATACCTAAATATAAGATTACGGAATTCTTCTAAATGAACTGCTCGCTTGCTAAATGTGTATATACAAGAAAATCGAATTTATACTTAATGTGAGATAGCGGAATTCTTCTAAATGCACTGCCGTTATACCTTTAAGTCTTTATGTAGACTTCAGTAAGCTAAAAAATGTTTATTAACTTAATGTGTTAAACTAATGAGTTGAAGCAACTCGATATCGATTGCTAAATGTGTATATACAACAAAATCGACTTTATACCTATATATAAGATTATGGAATTCTTCCAAATGCACTGCCGTTATACCGTTATGGCTTTATGTAAACTTCAGTAAGATAAAGAAGGTTAATTAACTTAAATATGTTAAACTAATGATTTGAAGCATTTCGTTATGGATTGCTAAATGTGTATATAAAAGAAAATCGACTTTATACCTAAATATAAGATTACGGAATTCTTCTAAATGCACTACCGTTATGCCGCCATGGCTTTATATCAACTTCAATACGTTAAAGATGGTTAATTAACTTAGATATGTTAAACTAATGATTTGAAGCAATTCAATATCGCTTGCTAAATGTGTATATACAAGAAAATCGAATTTTTACCTTAATAAAAGATAACGGAATTCTTCTAAATGCAATGCCGTTATGCCGTTAAGGCTTTATGCAGACTTCAGTAAGCTAAAAAATGTTTATTAACTTAATATGTTAAACTAATGATTTGAAGCATTTCGATATCGATATCTAAATGTGTATATAAAAGAAAATCGACTTTATACCTAAATCAAAAATTACGGAATTCTTCTACATGCACTGCCGTAATGCCGCCGTGGCTATATGCCAACTTCAGATCGTTAAAGAAGGTTTATTAACTTAAATATGTTAAGCTAATGAGTTGAAGCATCTCGGTATCGATTGCTAAATGTGTATATACAACAAAATCGACTTTATACCTAAATATTAGATTACGGAGTTCTTCCAAATGCACTGCCGTTATGCCGCCATGGCTTTGTATCACCTTCATTACGTGTAAGAAGGTTTATTAACTTAAATATGTTACACTAATGATGTGAAGCATTTCGATATCGATTGCTAAATACGTATATACAACAAAATCGACTTTATAACTAAATATAAGATTACGGAACTCTTCCAAATGCATTGCCATTATGCCGCTAAGGCTTTTGTAGACTTCAGTAAGACAAAGAGGATTAATTAACTTAAATATGTTAAACTTATGATTTGAAGCATTTCCATATCGATTGCTTAATGTGTATATACAAGAAAATCGACTTTATACCTAATTATAAGATTACGGAATTTTTCTAATTGTATTGTCGTTATGCCACCATGGCTTTGTATCACCTTCAATACGTTAAAGAAGGTTAATTTTTCGAAATATGTTAAACTAATGGTTTGAAGCATTTCGATATCGATTGCTAAATGTGCAAATACAAGAAAATCGACTTTATACCTAAATATAAAATTATAACATTACGGAATTCTTCTAAATGCACTGCCGCTATACCGTTAAGGCTTTATGTAGACTTCAGTAAGCTAAAAAATGTTTATTAACTTAATATGTTAAACAAATGATTTGAAGCATTTCGATATCGATTGAAAAATGTGTATATACAAGAAAATCGACTTTATGCCTAATATAAGGTTACGGATCTCTTCTACATCCACTGCCGTTATGCCAACTTCAGATCGTTAAAGAAGGTTTATTAACTTAAATATGTTAAACTAATGAGTTGAAGCATTTCGATGTCGATTGCTAATTGCGTATATACAACAAAATCGAATTTATACCTAAATATAAAATAACGGGATTCTTCTAAATGCACTGCCGTTAAGGCTTTATGTAGACTTCAGTAAGCTAAAAAATGTTTATTAACTTAATATGTTAAACTAATGATTTGAAGCATTTCGATGTCGATATCTAAATGAGTATATAAAAGAAAATCGACTTTATACCTAAATATAAGATAACGGAATTCTTCTACATGCACTGCCGTAATGCCGCCGTGGCTATATGCCAACTTCAGATTGTTAAAGAAGGTTAACTAACTTAAATATGTTAAGCTAATGAGTTGAAGCATCTCGATATCGATTGCTAAATGTGTATATACAACACCACCGACTTTATACCTAAATATAAGATAACGGAATTCCCCTACCTGCACTGCCGTTATGCCGCCAATGGCTTTATGCCAACTTCAGTTCGTTAAAGAAGGTTTATTAACTAAAATATGTTAAACTAATGAGTTGAAGCATCTCGATATCGATTGCTAAATGTGTATATACAACAAAATCGACTTTTTACCTAAATATAAGATTACGGAATTCTTCTAAATGCACTGCCGTTATGCCGCCATGGCTTTATATCAACTTCAATACGTTAAAGAAGGTTAATTAACTTAAATATGTTAAACTTATGATTTGAAGCATTTCGATATCGCTTGCTAAATGTGTATATACGAGAAAATCGACTTTAAACCTAAATATAAGATATCGGAATTCTTCTACATGCACTGCCGTTATGCCGCCATGGCTTTATGCAACTTCAGTTCGTTAAAGAAGGTTTATTAACTTAAATATGTTAAACTAATGAGTAGAAGCATTTCGATATCGCTTGCTAAATGTGTATATACAACAAAATCGACTTTATACCTAAATATAAGATAACGGAATTATTCTAAATGCACTGCTCGCTTGCTAAATGTGTATATACAAGAAAATCGAATTTATACCTAAATATAAGATATTGGAATTCTTCTAAATGCACTGCCGTTATACCGTTAAGGCTTTATGTTTACTTCAGTAAGCTAAAAAATGTTTATTAGCTTAATACGTTAAACTAATGATTTGAAGCATTTCGATATCGATATCTAAATGTGTATATAAAAGAAAATCTACTTTATACCTAAATAAAAGATTACGGAATTCTTCTACATGCACTGCCGTAATGCCGCCGTGGCTATATGCCAACTTCAGATCGTTAAAGAAGGTTTATTAACTTAAATATGTTAAGGTAATGAGTTGAACCATCTCGATATCGATTGCTAAATGTGAATATACAACAAAATCGACTTTATACCTAAATATAAGATAACGGAATTCTTCTACATGCACTGTCGTTATGCCGCCATGGCTTTATTCCAACTTCAGTTCGTTAAAGAAGGTTTATTAACTTAAATATGTTAAACTAATGAGTTGCAGCATCTCGATATCGCTTGCTAAATGTGTATATACAAGAAAATCCACACTAAATGTGTATATACAACAAAATCGACTTTATACCTAAATATAAGTTTACGGAATTCTTCTAAATGCACTGCCTTTATGCCGCCATGGCTTTATATCAACTTCAGTAAGATAAAGAAGTTAATTAACTTAAATATGTTAAACTAATTATTTGAAGCATTTCGATATCGCTTGCTAAATGTGTGTATACAAGAAAATCGACTTTATACCTAAATATAAGATTACGGAAATCTGCTACATGCACTGCCGTTATGCCGCCATGGCTTTATGCCAACTTCAGCTCGTTAAAGAAGGTTTATTAACTTAAATATGTTAAACTAATGAGTTGAAGCATTTTGATATCGCTTGCTAAATTTGTATATACAACAAAATCGACTTTATACCTAAATATAAGATTACGAAATTCTTCTAAATGCACTACCGTTATGCCGCCATGGCTCTATATCAACTTCAATACGTTAAAGAAGGTTAATTAACTTAAATATGTTAAACTAATGATTTAAAGCATTTCGATATCGCTTGCTAAATGTGTATATACAAGAAAATTGACTTTGTACCTAAATATAAGATAACGGAATTCTTCTACATGCACTGCCGTTTTGCCGCCATGGCTTTATGCCAACTTCAGTTCGTTAAAGAAGGTTTATTAACTTAAATGTGTTAAACTAATGAGTTGAAGCATTTCGATGTCGCTTGCTATGTGTGCATATAGAACAAAATCGACTTTATACCTAAATATAAAATATCGGAATTCTTTTAAATGCACTGCCGTTATGCCGTTAAGGCTTTATGTAGACTTCAGTAAGATAGAGAGGGTTAAATAACTTAAATATGTTAAACTAATGATTTGAAGCATTTGGTATCGATTGCTTAATATGTAAATAGAAGAAAATCGACTTTACACCTAAATAGAAGATTACGGAATTCTTCTAAATGCACTGCCGTAATACCGCCGTGGCTATATGCCAAATTTAGATCGTTTAAGAAGGATTATTAACTTAAATATGTTAAGCTAATGAGTAGAAGCATCTCGATATCGATTGCTAAATGTGTATATACAACAAAATCGACTTTATACCTAAATATTAGATTACGGAATTCTTCCAAATGCACTGCCGTTATACCGTTATGGCTTTATGTAAACTTCAGTAAGATAGAGAGGGTTAATTAACTTAAATATGTTAAACTAATGATTTGAAGCATTTCGATATCGATTGCTTAATATGTAAATAGAAGAAAATCGACTTTACACATAAATAGAAGATTACGGAATTCTTCTAAATGCACTGCCGCAATACCGCCGTGGCTATATGCCAAATTTAGATCGTTAAAGAAGGTTTATTAACTTAAATGTGTTAAACTAATGAGTTGAAGCATTTCGATGTCGATTGCTATATGTGCATATAGAACAAAATCGACTTTATACCTAAATATAAGATAACGGAATTCTTTTAAATGCACTGCCGTTATGCCGTTAAGGCTTTATGTAGACTTCAGTAAGATAGAGAGGGTTAATTAACTTAAATATGTTAAACTAATGATTTGAAGCATCTCGATATCGATTGCTAAATGTGTATATACAACAAAATCGACTTTATACCTAAATATTAGATTACGGAATTCTTCCAAATGCACTGCCGTTATACCGTTATGGCTTTATGTAAACTTCAGTAGGATAAAGAAGGTTAATTAACTTAAATATGTTAAACTAATGATTTGAAGCATTTCGATATCGCTTGCTAAATGTGTATATACAAGAAAATCGAATTTATACCTAAATATAAGATAACGGAATTCTTCTTAATGAACTGCTCGCTTGCTAAATGTGTATATACAAGAAAATCGAATTTATACTTAATGTGAGATAACGGAATTCTTCTAAATGCACTGCCGTTATACCGTTACGTCTTTATGTAGACTTCAGTAAGCTAAAAAATGCTTATTAACTTAATGTGTTAAACTAATGAGTTGAAGCATCTCTATATCGATTGCTAAATGTGTATATACAACAAAATCGACTTTATACCTAAACATAAGATTACGGAAATCTTCTAAATGCACTGCCGTTATGCCGCCATGGCTTTATATCAACTTCAATACGTTAAAGAAGGTTAATTAACTTAAATATATTAAACTGATGATTTCAAGCATTTCGATATCGCTTGCTTAATGTGTATATACAAGAAAATCGAATTTATACCTAAATATAAGATAACGGAATTCTTCTACATGCACTGCCGTTATACCGTTAACGCTTTATGCAGACTTCAGTAAGCTAAAAAATGTTTATTAACTTAATATGTTAAACTAATGATTTGAAGCATTTCGATATCGATATCTAAATGTGTATATAAAAGAAAATCGACTTTATACCTAAATAAAAAATTACGGAATTCTTCTACATGCACTGCCGTTATGCCGCCATGGCTTTATATCAACTTCAATACGTTAAAGAAGGTTAATTAACTTAAATATATTAAACTGATGATTTCAAGCATTTCGATATCGCTTGCTTAATGTGTATATACAAGAAAATCGAATTTATACCTAAATATAAGATAACGGAATTCTTCTACATGCACTGCCGTTATACCGTTAACGCCTTATGCAGACTTCAGTAAGCTAAAAAATGTTTATTAACTTAATATGTTAAACTAATGATTTGAAGCATTTCGATATCGATATCTAAATGTGTATATAAAAGAAAATCGACTTTATACCTAAATAAAAAATTACGGAATTCTTCTACATGCACTGCCGTAATGCCGCCGTGGCTATATGCCAACTTCAGATCGTTAAAGAAGGTTTATTTACTTAAATATGTTAAGGTAATGAGTTGACCCATCTCGATATCGTATGCTAAATGTGTATATAACACAAAATCGACTTTATACCTAAATATAAGATAACGGAATTCTTCTACATGCACTGTCGTTATGCTGCCATGGCTTTATTTCAACTTCAGTTCGTTAAAGAAGGTTTATTAACTTAAATATGTTAAACTAATGAGTTGCAGCATCTCGATATCGCTGGCTAAATGTGTATATACAAGAAAATCGATACTAAATGTGTATATACAACAAAATCGACTTTATACCTAAATATAAGATAACGGAATTCTTCCAAATGCACTGCCGTTATACCGTTATGGCTTTATGTAAACTTCAGTAGGTTAATTAACTTAAATATGTTAAACTAATGATTTGAAGCATTTCGTTATCGATTGCTAAATGTGTATATAAAAGGAAATCGACTTTATACCTAAATATAAGATTACGGAATTCTTCTAAATGAACTGCTCGCTTGCTAAATGTGTATATACAAGAAAATCGAATTTACACTTAATGTGAGATAGCGGAATTCTTCTAAATGCACTGCCGTTATACCCTTAAGTCTTTATGTAGACTTCAGTAAGCTAAAAAATGTTTATTAACTTAATGTGTTAAACTAATGAGTTGAAGCATCTCGATATCGATTGCTTAATGTGTATATACAACAAAATCGACTTTATACCTATATATAAGATTATGGAATTCTTCCAAATGCACTGCCGTTATACCGTTATGGCTTTATGTAAACTTCAGTAAGATAAAGAAGGTTAATTAACTTAAATATGTTAAACTAATGATTTGAAGCATTTCGTTATGGATTGCTAAATGTGTATATAAAAGAAAATCGACTTTATACCTAAATATAAGATTACGGAATTCTTCTAAATGCACTGCCGTTATGCCGCCATGGCTTTATATCAACTTCAATACGTTAAAGATGGTTATTTAACTTAGATATGTTAAACTAATGATTTGAAGCAATTCAATATCGCTTGCTAAATGTGTATATACAAGAAAATCGAATTTTTGCCTAAATATAAGATAACGGAATTCTTCTAAATGCACTGCCGTTATGCCGTTAAGGCTTTATGCAGACTTCAGTAAGCTAAAAAATGTTTATTAACTTAATATGTTAAACTAATGATTTGAAGCATTTCGATATCGATATCTAAATGTGTATATAAAAGAAAATCGACTTTATACCTAAATAAAAAATTACGGAACTCTTCTACATGCACTGCCGTAATGCCGCCGTGGCTATATGCCAACTTCAGATCGTTAAAGAAGGTTTATTAACTTAAATATGTTAAGCTAATGAGTTGAAGCATCTCGGTATCGATTGCTAAATGTGTATATACAACAAAATCGACTTTATACCTTAATATTAGATTACGGAGTTCTTCCAAATGCACTGCCGTTATGCGGCCATGGCTTTGTATCACCTTCATTACGTGTAAGAAGGTTTATTAACTTAAATATGTTACACTAATGATGTGAAGCATTTCGATATCGATTGCTAAATACGTATATACAACAAAATCGACTTTATAACTAAATATAAGATTACGGAACTCTTCCAAATGCATTGCCGTTATGCCGCTAAGGCTTTTGTAGACTTCAGTAAGACAAAGAGGATTAATTAACTTAAATATCTTAAACTTATGATTTGAAGCATTTCCATATCGATTGAAAAATGTGTATATACAACAAAATCGACTTCATACCTAAACATAAGATTACGGAAATCTTCAAAATGCACTGCCGTTATGCCGCCATGGCTTTATATCAACTTCAATACGTTAAAGAAGGTTAATTAACTTAAATATATTAAACAGATGATTTCAAGCATTTCGATATCGCTTGCTTAATGTGTATATACAAGAAAATCGAATTTATACCTAAATATAAGATAACGGAATTCTTCTACATGCACTGCCGTTATACCGTTAAGGCTTTATGCAGACTTCAGTAAGCTAAAAAATGTTTATTAACTTAATATGTTAAACTAATGATTTGAAGCATTTCGATATCGATATCTAAATGTGTATATAAAAGAAAATCGACTTTATACCTAAATAAAAAATTACGGAATTCTTCTACATGCACTGCCGTAATGCCGCCGTGGCTATATGCCAACTTCAGATCGTTAAAGAAGGTTTATTAACTTAAATATGTTAAGGTAATGAGTTGACCCATCTCGATATCGATTGCTAAATGTGTATATAACACAAAATCGACTTTATAACTAAATATGAGATAACGGAATTCTTCTACATGCACTGTCGTTATGCTGCCATGGCTTTATTCCAACTTCAGTTCGTTAAAGAAGGTTTATTAACTTAAATATGTTAAACTAATGAGTTGCAGCATCTCGATATCGCTGGCTAAATGTGTATATACAAGAAAATCGATACTAAATGTGTATATACAACAAAATCGACTTTATACCTAAATATAAGATAACGGAATTCTTCCAAATGCACTGCCGTTATACCGTTATGGCTTTATGTAAACTTCAGTAGGATAAAGAAGGTTAATTAACTTAAATATGTTAAACTAATGATTTGAAGCATTTCGTTATCGATTGCTAAATGTGTATATAAAAGAAAATCGACTTTATACCTAAATATAAGATTACGGAATTCTTCTAAATGAACTGCTCGCTTGCTAAATGTGTATATACAAGAAAATCGAATTTATACTTAATGTGAGATAGCGGAATTCTTCTAATGCACTGCCGTTATACCTTTAAGTCTTTATGTAGACTTCAGTAAGCTAAAAAATGTTTATTAACTTAATGTGTTAAACTAATGAGTTGAAGCAACTCGATATCGATTGCTAAATGTGTATATACAACAAAATCGACTTTATACCTATATATAAGATTATGGAATTCTTCCAAATGCACTGCCGTTATACCGTTATGGCTTTATGTAAACTTCAGTAAGATAAAGAAGGTTAATTAACTTAAATATGTTAAACTAATGATTTGAAGCATTTCGTTATGGATTGCTAAATGTGTATATAAAAGAAAATCGACTTTATACCTAAATATAAGATTACGGAATTCTTCTAAATGCACTACCGTTATGCCGCCATGGCTTTATATCAACTTCAATACGTTAAAGATGGTTAATTAACTTAGATATGTTAAACTAATGATTTGAAGCAATTCAATATCGCTTGCTAAATGTGTATATACAAGAAAATCGAATTTTTACCTTAATAAAAGATAACGGAATTCTTCTAAATGCAATGCCGTTATGCCGTTAAGGCTTTATGCAGACTTCAGTAAGCTAAAAAATGTTTATTAACTTAATATGTTAAACTAATGATTTGAAGCATTTCGATATCGATATCTAAATGTGTATATAAAAGAAAATCGACTTTATACCTAAATAAAAAATTACGGAATTCTTCTACATGCACTGCCGTAATGCCGCCGTGGCTATATGCCAACTTCAGATCGTTAAAGAAGGTTTATTAACTTAAATATGTTAAGCTAATGAGTTGAAGCATCTCGGTATCGATTGCTAAATGTGTATATACAACAAAATCGACTTTATACCTAAATATTAGATTACGGAGTTCTTCCAAATGCACTGCCGTTATGCCGCCATGGCTTTGTATCACCTTCATTACGTGTAAGAAGGTTTATTAACTTAAATATGTTACACTAATGATGTGAAGCATTTCGATATCGATTGCTAAATACGTATATACAACAAAATCGACTTTATAACTAAATATAAGATTACGGAACTCTTCCAAATGCATTGCCATTATGCCGCTAAGGCTTTTGTAGACTTCAGTAAGACAAAGAGGATTAATTAACTTAAATATGTTAAACTTATGATTTGAAGCATTTCCATATCGATTGCTTAATGTGTATATACAAGAAAATCGACTTTATACCTAATTATAAGATTACGGAATTTTTCTAATTGTATTGTCGTTATGCCACCATGGCTTTGTATCACCTTCAATACGTTAAAGAAGGTTAATTTTTCGAAATATGTTAAACTAATGGTTTGAAGCATTTCGATATCGATTGCTAAATGTGCAAATACAAGAAAATCGACTTTATACCTAAATATAAAATTATAACATTACGGAATTCTTCTAAATGCACTGCCGCTATACCGTTAAGGCTTTATGTAGACTTCAGTAAGCTAAAAAATGTTTATTAACTTAATATGTTAAACAAATGATTTGAAGCATTTCGATATCGATTGAAAAATGTGTATATACAAGAAAATCGACTTTATGCCTAATATAAGATTACGGATCTCTTCTACATCCACTGCCGTTATGCCAACTTCAGATCGTTAAAGAAGGTTTATTAACTTAATATGTTAAACTAATGAGTTGAAGCATTTCGATGTCGATTGCTAATTGCGTATATACAACAAAATCGAATTTATACCTAAATATAAAATAACGGGATTCTTCTAAATGCACTGCCGTTAAGGCTTTATGTAGACTTCAGTAAGCTAAAAAATGTTTATTAACTTAATATGTTAAACTAATGATTTGAAGCATTTCGATGTCGATATCTAAATGAGTATATAAAAGAAAATCGACTTTATACCTAAATATAAGATAACGGAATTCTTCTACATGCACTGCCGTAATGCCGCCGTGGCTATATGCCAACTTCAGATTGTTAAAGAAGGTTAACTAACTTAAATATGTTAAGCTAATGAGTTGAAGCATCTCGATATCGATTGCTAAATGTGTATATACAACACCACCGACTTTATACCTAAATATAAGATAACGGAATTCCCCTACCTGCACTGCCGTTATGCCGCCAATGGCTTTATGCCAACTTCAGTTCGTTAAAGAAGGTTTATTAACTTAAATATGTTAAACTAATGAGTTGAAGCATTTCGATATCGCTTGCTAAATGTGTATATACAACAAAATCGACTTTATACCTAAATATAAGATACGGAATTCTTCTAAATGCACTGCCGTTATGAACCGAACTTTATGCTTATAAGATATGGAATTCTTCAATACGTTAATACGTTAAGGCTTTATGTTTATTGTAACTAAAAAATTTTTTAGCTTAATACTAAATAATGATTTGAAGCATTTCGATATCGCTATGCTAAATGTGTATATAACAGAGAAAATCACTTTATAACCTAAATATAAAGATTATCGGAATTCTTCTACATGCACTGCCGTTATGCCGCCATGGCTTTATGCAACTTCAGATCGTTAAAGAAGGTTTATTAACTTAAATATGTTAAACTAATGAGTTGAAGCATCTCGATATCGATTGCTAAATGTGTATATACAACAAAATCGACTTTATACCTAAATATAAGATAACGGAATTCTTCTAAATGCACTGTCGCTTTATGCCGCCATGGCTTTATACCAACTTCAGTTGATTTAAAGAAGGTTATATTAACTTAAATATGTTAAACTAATGATTAGCTTGATACGTTCTAATGTTTAACAAGATATCACATCTAAATGTGTATATACAAGAAAATCGACTTTATACCTAAATATAAGATTACGGAATTCTTCTACATGCACTGCCGTTATGCCGCCATGGCTTATATGCCAACTTCAGATCGTTAAAGAAGGTTTATTAACTTAAATATGTTAAACTAATGAGTTGAAGCATTTCGATATCGCTTGCTAAATGTGTATATACAACAAAATCGACTTTATACCTAAATATAAGATTACGGAATTCTTCTACATGCACTGCCGTTATGCCGCCATGGCTTTATCCAACTTCAGTCGTTAAAGAAGGTTTATTAACTTAAATATGTTAAACTAATGAGTTGAAGCATTTCGATATCGCTTGCTAAATTGTGTATATACAACAAAATCGACTTTATACCTAAATATAAGATTACGGAATTCTTCTAAATGCACTGCCGTTATGCCGCCATGGCTTTATATCAACTTCAGTACGTTAAAGAAGGTTAATTAACTTAAATATGTTAAACTAATGATTTGAAGCATTTCGATATCGCTTGCTAAATGTGTATATACAAGAAAATCGACTTTATACCTAAATATAAGATACGGAATTCTTCTACATGCACTGCCGTTATGCCGCCATGGCTTTATGCCAACTTCAGTCGTTAAAGAAGGTTTATTAACTTAAATATGTTAAACTAATGAGTTGAAGCATTTGATATCGCTTGCTAATATGTGATATAGAACAAAATCGACTTTATACCTAAATATAAGATTACGGAATTCTTCTAAATGCACTGCCGTTATGCCGTTAAGGCTTTATGTCAACTTCAGATACGTTAAAGAAGGTTAATTAACTTAAATATGTTAAACTAATGATTTGAAGCATTTCGATATCGATTGCTAAATGTGTATATACAAGAAAATCGACTTTATACCTAAATATAAGATTACGGAATTCTTCTAAATGCACTGCCGTTATACCGCCATGGCTTTATGCCAACTTCAGTCGTTTAAGAAGGTTATTAACTTAAATATGTTAAACTAATGAGTTGAAGCATTTCGATATCGATTGCTAAATGTGTATATAGAACAAAATCGACTTTATACCTAAATATAAGATTACGGAATTCTTCCAAATGCACTGCCGTTATACCGTTAGGCTTTATGTAAACTTCAGTAAGATAGAGAGGGTTAATTAACTTAAATATGTTAAACTAATGATTTGAAGCATTTCGATATCGATTGCTTAATATGTAAATAGAAGAAAATCGACTTTACACCTAAATAGAAGATTACGGAATTCTTCTAAATGCACTGCCGTAATACCGCCGTGGCTTTATATCAACTTCAATACGTTAAAGATGGTTAGTTAACTTAGATATGTTAAACTAATGATTTGAAGCAATTCGATATCGCTTGCTAAATGTGAATATACAAGAAAATCGAATTTTTACCTAAATATAAGATAACGGAAATCTTCTACATGCACTGCCGTTATACCGTTAAGGCTTTATGCAGACTTCAGTAAGCTAAAAAATGTTTGTTAACTTAATATGTTAAACTAATGATTTGAAGCATTTCGATATCGATATCTAAATGTGTATATAAAAGAAAATCGACTTTATACCTAAATAAAAAATTACGGAATTCTTCTACATGCACTGCCGTAATGCCGCCGTGGCTATATGCAAACTTCAGATCGTTAAAGAAGGTTTATTAACTTAAATATGTTAAGCTAATGAGTTGAAGCATCTCGGTATCGATTGCTTAATGTGTATATACAACAAAATCGACTTTATACCTAAATATTAGATTAAGGAATTCTTCCAAATGCACTGCCGTTATGCCGCCATGGCTTTATGCCAACTTCAGTTCGTTAAAGAAGGTATTATAACTTAAATATGTTAAACTAATGAGTTGAAGCATCTCGATATCGATTGCTAAATGTGTATATAAACCTAAATATAAGTTTACGGAATTCTTCCAAATGCACTGCCGTTATACCGTTATGGCTTTATGTAAACTTCAGTAAGATAAAGAATGTTAATTAACTTAAATATGTTAAATTAATGACTTGAAGCATTTCGTTATCGATTGCTAAATACGTATATGTAGGAGAGTTGCGGACAACACGATCCGGAAAGACCTATTAAATAAATCTCTGAAACAGCATAACGCTTACTGACGACGAACACCTATTAAATGCATCTCTGAAACAGCATAACGCTTACTGACGACGAACACCTATTAAATACATCTCTGAAACAGCATAACGCTTACTGACGACGAACAATAACGTACAGTTGCAAATCGTACCCAATAAAGCAAAGACGTGTCGAGGAAAGAATTAAGTGTTTTATTTTATAAGGGGAGAAATCCTACAAATTTGGGGGCTCAACCAGAAACGAAATTTTTGATTTGAAGAGTTTTGAGCATAAAAATACAGTTTTAGTGGAGCGATTTCAAATAATAATTTGTGACACGAAGTGAGTAGTTTTTATTGTGTAAGTTTCCCGGATGGACGGTTGTTAGTTGATGATGATGGCGACGGTTTGAATAAAAATTCAATTTGAAACAACAACAACAAAGAAAACAAACACTGCACTGCATTGAAGTACTGCAATAACAAAACAGTGAATGCGCATGCAATTTTCGGTGCAGCGAATCTATGTTAACGCGTTCGAAAAAAGCAAAAACTATGGTGTGAATTTACAATTTGAAGTGCAAATAAAAGTAAAGAACTTAGTGAAACTAAATAGAATTGCAAATAAATTCTCGTAAAAGAAATTTAATTTGTTTGTGTGCATTAAGGTAGTGAGTAAAATGCAGCTGCAGGCGACCGTCAGCACCTTCCATTAGCATTACAGCATCGTCAGCGCATAGCGAAAGCATCAGCGTCGTCACCGCCGCTAGCTAACGAATATGCTGTTCGTCCATGTAATAGCCGCTCGAGCTCGTCGCATGGGTCGCGTTGGAATTTAATTGAAATTGAATTCATCCGGTTAAACGATATAAAGCTTTGGTTAATTCTGCGCTGGAAAAACAAAAAGGAAAAACGAAAACAACGGAAGATCGGCTAAAACGAGTATATTACCGAAAAATCAACGAGTGACTTTAAGTTTAAAAGGAAGTATAATTCGCGCAAAACGAAATAGTGACTAAAGTAGAAAAAAGACAGCAGATTCTAAAAGTGAATTGAAAGTGGAAGTATAATTTGCCGCATAGCAATATACACAGCAATAACTGAAAAGAAAAGAGACAGCAGAAATAAACAAGTGAATTTGAAGTTGAAGTATAGCAATATATTGAACTGGAAGGAAAAGAGACAACAAAAACCAGCAAGTGAATTTAAAGTTGGAGTATATTTGAGCCGCATAGCAATAACTGGAAGAAAAGAGACAGCAGAAATCAACAAGTTAAAGTGGAATTTGAAATCGATTTAGAATTCGCAGCACAGCGACTAATTGGAAAACAGCAGTGGGAGCAGGTATTCGCATTAGATTTAAGCGATATAGCATAAGTTAAAACTGAAAAACAAATCAAAATCCAATTGGAAAAATAAAAACAAGAAAGAAGTCTTTACTATTGTTCATGTTTTAGTAAAGCTTGTCATTTTTGTAAGAAAGCTCTAGTAAAAACAAAAATTAAATAAGTTTTTAAACATATTTTGAAATACTAATTGCTATTATATCCCTATCATTTAATATTACTACTTTAATCAAACAATAATAATTTTTAATGTATTCATTTCCCCTATAGATTCACAGAATATTAGAACATAATCGTATGTATTCGTACAAATAAGCATTTTTGCAATGTATTAAAGGCCAATTGGAGTAAATGTATGTAATATTGGTATTGCAGTACTGATGTAATTTTTTTTTCCGCTTGTGAATACAGAACAAACGTTTTTAACTTACCTTAAAAACACGAATACGAAAGAACAATATCTAATGTATATTAATTTATATGTTTAAGTTTACATATCTTATCACTTATATAATTTGAAAACATTGTATTTTACTATACCTATTATTTGTAACATATTGTAAAACATGGACAGTCAGACGATTTTAGCAACGACGGTAACGGCTTTGAGAGAAGAATTGAGACGAGTTGGACTAAACCAGACAGGACGAAAGAGTGAGCTGAGAGATAGACTTTTGCGACATTACGAACTCATACAAAGTGATGACGAGGGGAGTGAAAATGAAAGTACTTACGAAGATATAGTTAATCCCTCAGTGGACACCGTCGTGGTCAGATCTAACTTTACCTTAAAGGATATCGAAGGCAGTTTACCATCATTTAGTGGAACTGATTCCCTTGAAGCTAGTGAATGGTTACAAGAGTTCG
Source organism: Bactrocera correcta (assembly GCA_027475135.1). Classification (NCBI taxonomy): domain Eukaryota; kingdom Metazoa; phylum Arthropoda; class Insecta; order Diptera; family Tephritidae; genus Bactrocera; species Bactrocera correcta. Next base: position 156,250,739 of record CM050323.1, read on the forward strand.
AGGATAATGCTGTTACTTTGGGTTGGAATGAGCTTCAAAAGTATGTGTATGCAAAGCAACTGCTTAAAGGAGCTGCTAAGTTGTTCTTGCGCAGTCAGGTGGGCATAAAAAATTGGTCTTCGTTAAAAAATGCTATTATTGATGAATTTGGCACCAAGTTATCAGCTTTAGAGATTCATCGGATGTTACAAAATCGCCGTAAAAAGAGTGGCGAATCTTTTAGGGAATATTTATATGTCTTGATGGATATAGCTAAGCCAATTAATTTAGATGAAATGAGTTTGATAGGGTATTTTGTAGAAGGTATTCCCGACTCTAAGCCTAATAAAACTATACTATACCAGGCACAGACAATTAAAGATTTAAAGGAAAATTTGAAAGTTTACGAACGAGTCTATGGTGCGCGACAGTATTCGCACAGAATTCAATATGAACAAAATCCGCGAAAGGCCTCCGATGGGCAAGAAAATAGTGGGACAGTAAGGAAATGTTACAAGTGTGGAAGTATCTCCCATCTAGCGAAAGATTGTGGTATAGATAACAAACAATATAAATGTTTTAAGTGTGGTCAAATGGGCCATCGCAGTTTCGAGTGTGGCAGCAACGTAGGTAGGCAGATAAAAACCGAGAGGGGTACAGTTAATGTGATGCTTGATTGTCCATATAGTAAATGTAGTGGACTAATTTTAAAAAAGATTAAGATGAGAGGCGTACATGTTGATGCTATGGTTGACACCGGGTCTGACCTAAGCTTACTTAGATACGATATTTTCAAAAAATTTAATTGTCCTCTAACAAGTTTCGAAAAACGATTAGTTGGCATTAAAGAAAGCGAGTTGAACACTATAGGCAGTATTACAGAAAATATTGAACTAGATAGGGTTATAACACCGGTAACTTTCCATATTACAACAAGTAATGACTTGAGATATGAAGCGGTCCTCGGGAATGATATTTTAAAGTTTGCGGACGTAATATTTTCAGAGGGGACTGTGGAGTTTAAAGAAAAAACTCAAAACAAAACCAGGGTAGTCGAGATAGAAGGAGAGAAAACCCAACGAAGTGGAGAAAAAGAGGATACTGGTAGTAAGAAAGCACTCGATGCGAAATGCATCACTTTCTTATCAGAATTTACGTCTCTTTGCCTAGAGAATAATTTAGAAAAAGTTGAGGACACTCCGCCTTTGAACTTAGCTCATTTGACTGTAAACTATCGCTCTCCTATAACTGATATGGTTACTCAATACTCACCGGTAAAACAATCCCAATCACCAGTTGAAATGAAAATTATCTTGAATGATGATTTGCCTATTTACCAAACTCCACGAAGAATGTCATATTCAGATCAACGTGTGATCGAAACCCAGGTGACTGAGTGGTTGAAGGATGGCATAATTCAACCAAGCAACTCAGAGTACGCGTCACCAGTGGTGCTGGTATCTAAGAAAGATGGCACAAAACGATTGTGTTGTGACTTTAGAAAGTTAAACGAAAAGATAGTGAGGGACAATTTTCCAATGGCACTCATCGATGATGCTTTGGAAAGATTACAGGGTGCCAAGATATTCTCTACTCTTGATCTGGCCAACGGATTTTTTCATGTTCCCGTCGAACCGAACTCAAAACGTTACACTTCATTCGTAACTCATAGCGGGCAGTATGAATTTAATTTCGTACCTTTCGGAATTTGTAATTCTCCTGCCGTATTTTGCCGTTATATATCCGCCATTTTCCGAGATCTGGTGCAGCAAGGAGTTATCGTCATTTATATGGACGATATAATTATTCCAGCATCAAGCAGTGATGAAGGGTTACATAAGCTAAAAGTGGTTTTAAAGAGAGCTGAAAGTTATGGGTTAAAGATTAAGTGGCAAAAGTGCCAATTTTTGATGAAGAGAATTCAATTCTTAGGATACATTATTGGAGAAGGGGGTATAAAACCATCGGACGATAAGATAAAGGCAGTACAAAATTTTCCAATCCCGCGGGATAAAAAATCTCTTCAAAGATTCCTAGGACTTGCTTCCTATTTTAGAAGGTTCATGGAAGGGTATGCGTTAATTGCTAGGCCTCTAAGCGATATGCTCAGGAAAGACACTGAATTTAGATTCAATGAAAAGCAATGTATAGCTTTTCAACAACTTAAAGAGGCACTGACCAAAGCACCGATTTTGAAATTATATAATCCGAAGGCTGAAACGGAGATCCATACTGATGCCAGTAAGCATGGATACGGAGGTGTTTTACTGCAGAAAGACCCGGATGACCAACAATTCCACCCCATACAATTTATGAGTCGTAAAACTAGACCCGAAGAGGAAAAGTATCACTCGTATGAGTTGGAAGTTCTAGCGATTATAGAAGCATTAAAAAAGTGGCGGATTTACGTAATAGACAAACATTTTAAAATTGTGAGTGATTGCAATGCGTTCGCATTAACAATGAAGAAGAAAGATGTACCACTCAGAGTTAGTAGATGGGCTATGTATCTCCAAGATTTCAACTATATAATCGAGCATAGGCCGGGGACGAGAATGAAACATGTCGATGCACTTAGTCGAATGACATCCATGTTACTGGAAGATTCGTTAAATTTTCGGTTGAGAGAAGCACAACAAAGTGATGATTGGATAAAAGCGGTATGTGTAGCTTTAGATAAAAATATTTACGAAGACTTTTATTTGAAAAACGGTATACTGTATAAAGACCCTGTAAAAGAGTTGGTGGTAGTACCGCAAAAAATGGAAGAGGAAATTATTCGAATGGGACACCGCGTAGGACACTGGTCGGAAAAAAAGACCCGAGATTACTTGGAAAAATCATTTTATATTTCGCAAATAGGGCCAAAGGTGGCAAACGTTATTAGAAATTGTGTTGAATGCATTATTGGGGAAGCAAAGGCAGGGAAAAAAGAGGGCTTACTTTGTCCTATAGATAAGGAGGATAGACCGCTTTTGACATACCATCTTGATCACTTAGGGCCTATGGAGTTGACCCATAAAAAATATAACCATTTGTTTGTAGTAATAGATGCTTTTAGCAAATTCGTATGGTTGTATCCAACAAAGAGTACGGA
>CM050323.1:156264390-156288314 GCA_027475135.1 Bactrocera correcta
CGTTATGGCTTTATGTTAACTTCAGTTCGTTAAAGAAGGTTTATTAACTTAAATATGTTAAACAAGTTATTTGAAGCATTTCGATATCGATTGCTTAAGGCGTATATACAACAAAATCGACTTAATACCTAAATATAAGATAACGAAATTCTTCTAAATGCACTGCCGTTATGCCGCCATTGCTTTATGCCAACTTCAGTTCGTTAAAGAAGGTTTATGAACTTAGTTATTTTAAACCAATGATTTGAAGCATTTCGATATGGATTGCTATATGTATATATACAAGAAAATCGACTTTATACCTAAATATAAAATTACGGAATTCTTCTACATACACTGCCGTTACGCCGCCATGGCTTTATGTTAACTTCAGTGCGTTAAAGAAGCTTTATTAACTTAAATATTATTAAACTAATGATTTGAAGCATTTCAATATTGATTGCTAAATGAGTATATACAAGAAAGTCGATTTTATACCTAAATATAAAATTACGGAATTCATCGAAATACACTCCCTTTATGCCGTTATGGCTTTATATCACCTTCGTTACGTTAAAGAAGGTTAATTAACTTGAATATGTTAAACTAATGAGTTGAAGCATCTCGATATACAACAAAATCGACTATATACAACAAAATCGACTTTATACCTAAGTATAGGATTACGGAATTCTTCTAAATGCACTGCCGTTATGCCGCCATGGCTTTATGCCAAATTCAGTACGTTAAAGAAGGTTAATTAACTTAAATATGTTAAACTAATGATTCGAAGCATTTCGATATCGATTGCTAAATGTGTATATACAAGAAAATCGACTTTATACCTAAATATAAGATTACGGAATTCTTCTAAATGCACTGCCGTTATGCCGCCATGGCTTTATATAACTTCATACGTAAAGAAGGTTAATTAACTTAAATATGTTAAACTAATGATTTGAAGCATTTCGATATCGATTGCTAAATGTGTATATACAAGAAAATCGACTTTATACCTAAATATAAGATACGGAATTCTTCTAAATGCACTGCCGTTATGCCGTTATGGCTTTATGTAAACTTCAGTAGTTAAAGAAGGTTAATTAACTTAAATATGTTAAACTAATGATTTGAAGCATTTCGATATCGATTGCTAAATGTGTATATACAAGAAAATCGATTTATACCTAAATATAAGATTACGGAATTCTTCAAATGCACTGCGTTATGCCGTATGGCTTTATATAACCTTCAGTACGTTAAAGAAGGTTATTAACTTAAATATGTTAAACTAATGATTTGAAGCATTTTGATATGATTGCTAAGCGTATTACAAAAATCGATTTATACTAAATAAAAGATTACGGAATTCTAAAACACTCCGTTATGCCGTTATGGCTTTATATACAACGTTAAAGAAGGGTTAATTAACTTAAATATGCTTAAATTTGAAGCATTTCGATATCGATTGCTAAATGTGTATATACAAGAAAATCGACTTTATACCTAAATATAAGATTACGGAATTTTTCTAAATGCACTGTCGTTATGCCGTCATGGCTTTATATCAACCTTCATTACGTTAAAGAAGGTTAATTAACTTAAATATGTTAAACTAATGATTTGAAGCATTTCGATATCGATTGCTAAATGTGTATTACAAAAATCGACTTTATACCTAAATATAAGATTACGGAATTCTTCTAATGCACTGCCGTTATGCCGATGGCTTTAGTAACTTCAGTAAGATAAAGAGGTTAATTAACTTAAATATGTTAAACTCATGATTTGAAGCATTTCGATATCGATTGCTAAATGTGTATATACAAGAAAATCGACTTTATACCTAAATATAAGATTACGGAATTCTTCCAATGTACTGTCGTTATGCCGCCATGGCTTTATCATTCAATACGTTAAAGAAGGTTTATTAACTTAAATATGTTAAACAGTTATTTGAAGCATTTCGATATCGATTGCTTAATGCGTATATACAAGAAAATCGACTTTATACCTAAATATAAGACTACGGAATTCTTCCAAATGTACTGTCGTTATGCCGCCATGGCTTTATATCAACTTCATACGTTAAAGAAGGTTAATTAACTTAAATTTGGTAAACTAATGATTTGAAGCATTTCGATATCGTTGCTAAATGTGTAATAAAAGAAAATCGAATTTATACTAAAATAAGATTACGGAATTCTTCCAAATGTACTGTCGTTATGCCGCCATGGCTTATATCACCTTCATTACGTTAAAGAAGGTTAATTAACTTAAATATGTTAAACTAATGATTGAAGCATTTCGATATCGATTGCTAAATGTGTATATACAAGAAAATCGACTTTATACCTAAATATAAGATTAACGGAATTCTTCTAAATGCACTGCCGTTATGCCGTTATGGCTTTATATGAATTCAGTTACGTAAAGAAGGTTAATTAACTTAAATATGTTAAACTAATGATTTGAAGCATTTCGATATCGATTGCTAAATGTGTATATACAAGAAAATCGATTTATACCTAAATATAAGATACGGAATTCTTCCAAATGACTGCCGTTATGCCGCCATGGCTTTTATCACTTCAATACGTTAAAGAAGGTTAATTAACTTAAATATGTTAAACAGATTGATTTGAAGCATTTCGATATCGATTGCTAAATGTGTATATACAAGAAAATCGACTTTATACCTAAATATAAGATACGGAATTCTTCCAAATGTACTGTCGTTATGCCGCCATGGCTTTATATCAACTTCAATACGTTAAAGAAAGGTTAATTAACTTAAATTTGGTAAACTAATGATTTGAAGCATTTGATATGTTGCTAAATGTGTATTAAAAGAAGATCGATTTATATCTAAAAAAGATTAGGGAATACTCCAAATACTGCGTTATGCCGTATGGCTTATAACTTCACAAAGAAGGTTAATTAACTTAAATATGTTAAACTAATGATTGAAGCATTTCGATATCGATTGCTAAATGTGTAATCAAGAAAATCGACTTTATACCTAAATATAGGATACGGAATTCTTCTAAATGCACTTCGTTATGCCGCCATGGCTTTATATAACCTTCATTACGTTAAAGAAGGTTATTAACTTAAATATGTTAAACAATGATTTGAAGCATTTCGATATCGATTGCTAAATGTGTATGTACAACAAAATCGACTTTATACCTGAATATAAGATTACGGAATTCTGCCACATATACTGCCGTTATGTCGTTATGGCTTTATGTAAACTTCAGTAAGATAAAGAAGGTTAATTAACTTAAATATGCTAAACCAGTTATATGAAGCATTTTGATATCGATTGCAAAATGTGTATATACAAGAAAATCGAGTTTATACCTAAATATAAGATTACGGAATTCTTCCACATGTACTGTCGTTATGCCGCCATGGCTTTATATCACCTTCAATACGTTAAAGAAAGATAATTATTTTAAATATGTTAAACTAATGGTTTGAAGCATTTCGATATCGATTGCTAAATGTGTAAATACAAGAAAATCGACTTGATTTGAAGCATTTCGATATCGATTGCTAAATGTGTATATATAAGAAAATCGACTTTATACCTAAATATAAGACTACGGAATTCTTCCAAATGTACTGTCGTTATGCCGACATGGCTTTATATCAACTTCAATACGTTAAAGAAGGTTAATTAACTTAAATTTTGGTAAACTAGTGATTTGAAGCATTTCGATATCGCTTGCTAAATGTGTACATAAAAGAAAACCGAATTTATATCTAAACATAAGGTTACGGAATACTTCCAAATGTACTGTCGTTATGCCGCCATGGCTTTGTATCACCTTCATTACGTTAAAGAAGGCTAATTAACTAAAATATGTTAAACTGATGATTTGAAGCATTTCGATATCGATTGCTAAATGGGTATATGCAAGAAAATCGACTTTATACATTAATATAGGATAACGGAATTCTTCTAAATGCACTGCCGTTATGCCGTTATGGATTTATGTTCAATACGTTAAAGAAGGTTTATTAACTTAAATATGTTAAACCAGTTATTTGAAGAATTTCGATATCGATTGCTTAATGCATATATACAAGAAAATCGACTTTATACCTAAATATAAGACTACGGAATTCTTCCAAATGTACTGTCGTTATGCCGCCATGGCTTTATATCAACTTCAATACGTTAATAAAGGTTAATTAACTTAAATTTGGTAAACTAATGATTTGAAGCATTTCGATATCGCTTGCTAAATGTGTATATACAAGAAAATCGACTTTTTACCTAAATATAAGCTAACGGAATTCTTCTACATGCACTGCCGTTATGCCGCCATGGCCTTATGCACACTTCAGTTAGCTAAAGAAGGTTTATTAACTTAAATATGTTAAACTAATGAGTTGAAGCGTCTCGATATCGATTGCGAAATATATATATATACAAGAAAACCGACTTTATACCTGAATATAAGATTACGGAATTCTTCCAAATGCACTGCCGTTATACCGTTAAGGCTTTATGTAAACTTCAGTAAGATAAATAAGGTTTATTAACTTAAATATGATAAACTAATGATTTGAAGCATTTCGATATCGATTGCTAAATGTGTATATACAAGAAAATCGACTTTATTCCTAAATATAAGATAACGGAATTCTTCTACATGCACTGCCGTTATGGCTTTATGTTAACTTCAGTTCGTTAAAGAAGGTTTATTAACATAAATATGTTAAACCAGTTATTTGAAGCATTTCGATATCGATTGCTTAATGCGTATATACAACAAAATCGACTTTATACCTAAATATAAGATTACGGAATTCTTCTAAATGCACTGACGTTATGCCGCCATTGCTTTATGCCAACTTCAGTTCGTTAAAGAAGGTTTATGAACTTAGATATTTTAAACTAATGATTTGAAGCTTTTCGATATCGATTGCTATATGTATATATACAAGAAAATCGACTTTATACCTAAATATAAGATTACGGAATTCTTCAAAATGTACTGTCGTTATGCCGCCATGCCTTTATATCAAATTCAATATTATAAAGAAGATTAATTAACTTAAATATGTTAAACTAATGATTTGAAGCATTTCGATATCGATGGCTAAATGTGTATATGCAAGAAAATCGACTTTATACATTAATATAAGATAACGGAATTCTTCCAAATGTATTGTCGTTATGCCGCCATGGCTTTGTATCACCTTCAATACGTTAAAGAAGGTTTATTAACTTAAATATGTTACACTAATGATTTGACGCATTTCGATATCGACTTCTAAATGAGTATATACAAGAAAATCGAATTCATACCTAAATATAAGACTACGTAATTATTCTAAATACACTGCCGTTATGCCGTTAAGGCTTTTGTAGACTTCAGTAAGAAAAAGAGGATTAATTTACTTAAATATGTTAAACTAATGATTTGAAGCATTTCGATATCGATTGCTAAAGGAGTATATGCAAGAAAATCGACTTTATACCTAAATATAGGATTACGGAATTATTCGAAATGCACTGCCGTTATGCCGTTAAGGATTTTGTAGACTTCAGTAAGATAAAGAGGGTTAATTAACTTAAATATGTTAAACTAATGATTAGAAGCATTTCGATGTCGATTGCTTAGTGCGTATATACAAGAAAAAGAGGACTAATTTACTTAAATATGTTAAACTAATGATTTGAAGCATTTCGATATCGATTGCTAAATGTGTATATACAAAAAAATCGACTTTATACCTAAATATAAGATTACGGAATTCTTCCAAATGTACTGTCGTTATGCCGCCATGGCTTCATATAACCTTCATTACGCTAAAGAAGGTTAACTATTTTAAATATATTAAACTAATGGTTTGAACCATTTCGATATCGATTGCTAAATGTGTAAATGCAAGAAAATCGACTTTATACCTAAATATAAAATTATAACATTACGGAATTCTTCTAAATGCACTGCCGTTATGCCGCCATGGCTTTATATCAACGTCAATACGTTAAAGAAGGTTAATTAACTTAAATATGTTAAACTACTGATTTGAAGCATTTCGATATCGCTTGCTAAAAGCGTATATACAAGAAAATCGAATTTATACCTAAATATAAGATAACGGGATTCTTCTAAATGCACTGCCGTTATGCCGCCATGGCTTTATATCACCTTCAATACGTTAAAGAAGGTTAATTATTTTAAATATGTTAAACTAATGGTTTGAAGCATTTCGATATCGATCGCTAAATATGTAAATACAAGAAAATCGACTTTTTACTTAAATATAAAATTATAACATTACGGAATTCTTCTAAATGCACTGCCGTTATACCGTTAAGGCTTTATGTAGACTTCAGTAAGCTAAAAAATGTTTATTAACTTAATATGTTAAACTAATGGTTTGAAGCATTTCGATATCGATAGCTAAATGTGTATATACAAGAAAATCGACTTTATACCTAAATATAAGATTACGGAATTCTTCTACATGCACTGCCGTTATGCCGTCATGGCTATATGCAAACTTCAGATCGTTAAAGAAGATTATTTATTTATATATTTATTATTTGTAAAATAATAATACAATTATTATTATACATTAAATATCAGGAGCACTAGCTACAGAGGCTTTCAGCTCACGGCTTATTTATAAAAGACTTAGATAATAAAGATGGAACCTTCCATGTATTAAATATTTACAAGCAATATGTTTTTATGTACTAAAAATTATATGTTATAAATAAATTAAAAAAGTGAGGATAACTTAAATATATTTCTTTAACTTTGTATGAGATAGGAATTCACAAATTTTAGTGATGTTTACAATAGATGTTACTTTTAATAAATCAAGAGCTTTATTATTCTGAAGTATACTGGTCCTTGCTGAATTGAAGAAGGGGCATTCATCCAGTAGATGTGTTATGGTTAAGGACGACGAGTTACAATATGGGCAGGATGAAATATGGTTTCCATTTAATAAATGGGAATGCGTTAATGACGTATGACCAAGACGAAGTCGAACGAAGGCTTTTATCTCCTGACAACGGCCTGATGGCGGATAAGTAGGTTTTTTCCCCTCTTGGTTGCAGATGGCGTAGTGGTGTTGCACATTCTTCCAAGCATTAACTTTTATGGCTTTTTGTTTTGAAGCGATTAAATGGTTTATATCATTTTTTTCTATATAGTTGAAAACAATCAATGGCTGTTTTGCCGCCAATTTGGCGTTTCTATCGGCCCACTCGTTTCCGGTAATACCGGCGTGTCCAGGGATCTACATAACTTTTATGTTTGGGTTCCCAATTAGTATGTTTCTAATTTTTGCAATGAGGTATGATTTGTTGGATGTATTTAGGAGAGCTGAGATTGTAGACTTGCTATCAGTACATATTAGTGTTTTTAAGTTAGAGGTTTGTATTAGGGATAGCGCATTATAGATTGCTGCTGCCTCTGCGGTGTATACTGAGCTGTAATTGGGCAGGTGACCAGCTTTTAACGTATTTCCACCGTTATCAACGATAGCAAAAGACGTGTAGAAGTCGGCCTTCGAAGCGTCAGTAAAAATGAGTTTCCATTCTACGTAGTGTTGTACAATGAGCTCTTTGAACAAACTTTGATATACCCTGAAGTTGGTGCTCTTTTTATGATGTTTTTGGAGATGTAGCTCGAACGAAGAATCTTTGAGTAGCCATGATGGGGCAAAAGTGATAGACTTTTCCTCCGGTGTAGTTGTAATATCTAGATCCTTGGCTAATTTAATGCATTTAGAAATAGTGGAAGAAGTATTGGAGTTTGTATCGTCGGTCCATTTGCCTTTTACTATACCATACAAAAGCTTATTATTACATAATAGTAGTTCTTTGGGAATAAGCTTTTGCGAAGTGTGTAAAACTCTTTCCTCAATGGATGGGAGTCCGGCTTCCGTTAATATGAACTTTATTGGTGATGTTAAGAATGCCCGAATACTTCTTCTAACAGCTGCATGATATGGTGCGAAAATTTGCTTTATGTTGCTTTTGGCACAATTGCCTAAAGAAGATTAATTAACTTAAATATGTTAAACTAATGATTTGAAGCATTTCGATATCGATTGCTAAATGTGTATATGTAAGAAAATCGACTTTATACATAAATATAAGATTAAGGAATTTTTTTAAATGCACTGCCGTTATGCCGCCAAGGTTTTAAGTCAACTTCCGTTCGTGAAAGAAGGTTTATTAACTTAAATATGTTAAACTAATGATTTGAAGCATTTCGATATCGATTGCTAAATGTGTATATACAAGAAAAGCGACTTTATACCTAAATATAAGTTAACGGAATTCTCCTAAATGCACTGCCGTTATGCAATTATGGATTAATGTTCAGTTCGTTTAAGGAAGTTAATTAATCTAAATATGTTAAACTAATGGTTTGAAGCATTTCGATATCGATTGCTAAATGTGCAAATATAAGAAAATCGACTTTATACCTAAATATAAGACTACGGAATTCTTCCAAATGTACTGTCGTTATGCCGCCATGGCTTTATATCACCTTCATTACGTTAAAGAAGGCTAATTAACTTAAATATGTTAAACTAATGATTTGAAGCATCTTGATATCGATCGCAAATGTGTATATACAAGAAAATCGACTTTATACCTAAATAAAAGATTACGGAATTCTTTCACATGCACTGCCGTAATGCCGCCGTGGCTATATGCCAACTTCAGATCGTTAAAGAAGGTTTATTAACTTAAATATGTTAAACTAATGAGTTGAAGCATATTGATATCGATTGCTAAATGTGTATATACAACAAAATCGACATTATACCTAAATATAAGATAACGGAATTCTTCTACATGCACTGCCGTGATGCCTCCATGGCTTTATTCCAACTTCAGTTCGTTAAAGAAGGTTAATTAACTTAAATATGTTAAACTAATGAGTTGAAGCATCTCGATATCGATTGCTAAATGTGTAAATACAAGAAAATTGACTTTTTACTTAAATATAAAATTATAACATTACGGAATTCTTCTAAATGCACTGCCGTTATACCGTTAAGGCTTTATGTAGACTTCAGTAAGCTAAAAAATATTTATTAACTTAATATGTTAAACTAATGATTTGAAGCATTTCGATATCGATTGCTAAATGTGTATATGTAAGAAAATCGAATTTATACATAAATATAAGATTACGGAATTTTTTTAAATGCACTGCCGTTATGCCGCCAAGGTTTTAAGCCAACTTCCGTTCGTTAGAGAAGGTTTATTAACTTAAATTTGGTAAACTAATGATTTGAGGCATTTTGATATCGATTGCTAAATGTGTATATACAAGAAAAGCGACTTTATACCTAAATATAAGTTAACGGAATTCTCCTAAATGCACTGCCGTTATGCCGTTATGGATTTATGTTCAGTTCGTTAAAGGAGGTTAATTATTCTAAATATGTTAAACTAATGGTTTGAAGCATTTCGATATCGATTGCTAAATGTGTATATACAAGAAAATCGATTTTATACCTAAATATAAGCTAACGGAATTCTTCTACATGCACTGCCGTTATGCCGTCATGGCTTTATGCCAACTTCAGTTCGTTAAAGAAGGTTTATTAACTTAAATATGTTAAACTAATGAGTTGAAGCATTTCGATATCGATTGCGAAATATATATATACAAGAAAATCGACTTTATACTTAAATATAATATTACGGAATTCTTCCAAATGCACTGCCGTTATACTGTTATGGCTTTATGTAAACTTCAGTAAGATAAATAAGGTTAATTAACTTAAATATGATAAACTAATGAGTTGAAGCATTTCGTTATCGATTGCTAAATGTGTATATACAAGAAAACCGACTTTATACCTAAATATAAGATAACGGAATTCTTCTACATGCACTGCCGTTATGGCTTTTTGTTAACTTCAGTTCGTTAAAGAAGGTTTATTAACTTAAATATATTAAACCAAGTTATTTGAAGCATTTCGATATCGATTGCTTAATGCGTATATACAACAAAATCTACTTTATACTTTAATATAAGATTACGGAATTCTTCTAAATGCACGGCCGTTATGCCGCCATTGCTTTATGCCAACTTCAGTTCGTTAAAGAAGGTTCGTGAACTTAAATATTTTAAGCTAATGATTTGAAGCATTTCGATATTGATTGCTATATGTATATATACAAAAAAATCGACTTTATATATAAATTTAAGATTACGGAATTCCTCTACATACACTGCCGTTATGCCGCCGTGGCTTTAAGTTCACTTCAGTGCGTTAAAGAAGCTTTATTAACTTAAATATATTAAACTAATGATTCGAAGCATTTCGATATAGATTGCTTAATGAGTATATACAAGAAAGTCGACTTTATACCTAAATATAAGATTACGGAATTCTTCTAAATGCACTGTCGTTATGCCGTTAAGGCTTTTGTAGACTTCAGTAAGAAAAAGAGGATTAATTTACTTAAATATGTTAAACCAGTTATTTGAAGCATTTCGATATCGATTGCTAAATGTGTATATACAAGAAAATCGACTTTATACCTAAATATAAGATTACAGAATTCTTCCACAGGTACTGTCGTTATGCCGCCATGGCTTTATATCACCTTCATTACGCTAAAGAAGGATAATTTTTTTAAATATGTTAAACTAATGGTTTGAAGCATTTCGGTATCGATTGCTAAATGAGTATATACAAGAAAATCGAATTCATACCTAAATATAAGACTACGTAATTCTTCTAATGCACTGCCGTTAAGGCTTTTGTAGACTTCAGTAAGATAAAGAGGGTTAATTTACTTAAATATGTTAAACTAATGATTTGAAGCATTTCGATATCGATTGCTAAATGTGTATATACAAGAAAATCGACTTTATACCTAAATATAAGATTACGGAATTCTTCCACAGGTACTGTCGTTATGCCGCCATGGCTTTATATCACCTTCATTACGCTAAAGAAGGTTAATTTTTTTAAATATGTTAAACTAATGGTTTGAAGCATTTCGGTATCGATTGCTAAATGAGTATATACAAGAAAATCGAATTCATACCTAAATATAAGACTACGTAATTCTTCTAATGCACTGCCGTTAAGGCTTTTGTAGACTTCAGTAAGATAAAGAGGGTTAATTATCTTAAATATGTTAAACTTATGATTTGAAGCATTTCGATGTCGATTGCTAAATGCGTATATACAAAAAAATCGACTTAATACCTAAATATAAGATTACGGAACTCTTCCAAATGCACTGCCGTTATGCCGTTAAGGCTTTTGTAGACTTCAGTAAGAAAAAGAGGATTAATTTACTTAAATATGTTAAACCAGTTATTTGAAGCATTTCGATATCGATTGCTAAATGTGTATATACAAGAAAATCGACTTTATACCTAAATATAAGATTACAGAATTCTTCCACAGGTACTGTCGTTATGCCGCCATGGCTTTATATCACCTTCATTACGCTAAAGAAGGTTAATTATTTTAAACATTTCGATATCGATTGCTAAATGTGTATATGTAAGAAAATCGACTTTATACCTAAATATAAAATTATAACATTACGGAATTCTTCTAAATGCACTGCCGTTATGCCGCCATGGCTTTATATCAACTTCAATACGTTAGGGAAGGTTAATTAACCTAAATATGTTAAACTAATGATTTGAAGCATTTCGATATCGCTTGCTAAATGTGTATATACAAGAAAATCGAATTTATACCTAAATATAAGATAACGGGATCCTTCTAAATGCACTGCCGTTATACCGTTAAAGCTTTATATAGACTTCAGTAAGCCTAAAAATGTTTATAAAATTAATATATTAAGCTAATGATTTGAAGTATTTCGATATCGATAGCTAAATGTGTATATAAAAGAAAATCGACTTTATACCTAAATAAAAGATTACGGAATTCTTTTACATGCACTGCCATAATGCCGCCGTGGCTTTATGCCCAACTTCACTTTCGTTAAAGAAGGTTTATTAACTTAAATATTTTAAAAGCTAATGAGTTGAAGCATCTCGATATCGATTGCTAAATGTGTATATACAAGAAAATCGCCCTTTATACCTAAATATAAGTATAACGGAATTCTTCAAACATGCACTGCCGTTATGCCTCCATGGCTTTATTCAACTTCAGTTCGTTAAGGGAAGATTAATTAACTTAAATATGTTAAACTAATGATTTGAAGCATTTCGATATCGATTGCTAAATGTGTATATATAAGAAAATCGACTTTATACCTAAATATAAGATTAAGGAATTTTTTAAATGCACTGCCGTTATGCCGCCAAGGCTTTATATCAACTTCAGTTACGTAAAGAAGGTTTATTAACTTAAATATGTTAAACTAATGATTTGAAGCATTTCGATATCGATTGCTAAATGTGTATATACAAGAAAATCGACTTTATACCTAAATATAAAGATTAACGGAATTCTTTCTAAATGCACTGCCGTTATGCCGCCATGGCTTAATGCAACTTCAGATCGTTTAAGGAAGGTTAATTAACTCTAAATATGTTAAACTAATGAGTTTGAAGCATTTCGATATCGATTGCTAAATGTGTATATACAAGAAAATCGACTTTATACCTAAATATAAGATAACGGAATTCTTCTAAATGCACTGCCGTTATGCCGCCATGGCTTTATATCAACTTCAGTTACGTTAAAGAAGGTTAATTAACTTAAATATGTTAAACTAATGATTTGAAGCATCTCGATATCGATTGCTAAATGTGTATATACAAGAAAATCGACTTTATACCTAAATAAAAGATTACGGAATTCTTTACATGCACTGCCGTAATGCCGCCGTGGCTATATGCCAACTTCAGATCGTTAAAGAAGGTTTATTAACTTAAATATGTTAAACTAATGAGTTGAAGCATTTCGATATCGATTGCTAAATGTGTATATACAACAAAATCGACATTATACCTAAATATAAGATAACGGAATTCTTCTACATGCACTGCCGTGATGCCTCCATGGCTTTATTCCAACTTCAGTTCGTTAAAGAAGGTTAATTAACTTAAATATGTTAAACTAATGATTTGAAGCATTTCGATATCGATTGCTAAATGTGTAAATACAAGAAAATCGACTTTATACTTAAATATAAGATTATACGGAATTCTTCTAAATGCACTGCCGTTATGCCGTTAAGGCTTTATGTCAGACTTCGTAGTAAAGAAGGTTTATTAACTTAAATATGTTAAACTAATGATTTGAAGCATTTCGATATCGATTGCTAAATGTGTATATACAAGAAAATCGAATTTATACCTAAATATAAGATTACGGAATTCTTTTAAATGCACTGCCGTTATGCCGCCATGGTTTATGCCAACTTCAGTTCGTTAAGAAGGTTTATTAACTTAAATATGTTAAACTAATGATTTGAAGCATTTTGATATCGATTGCTAAATGTGTATATACAAGAAAATCGACTTTATACCTAAATATAAGATTAACGGAATTCTTCCTAAATGCACTGCCGTTATGCCGTTATGGCTTTATGTTCAGTTCGTTAAAGAAGGTTAATTAACTTAAATATGTTAAACTAATGAGTTTGAAGCATTTCGATATCGATTGCTAAATGTGTATATACAAGAAAATCGACTTTATACCTAAATATAAGTAACGGAATTCTTCTACATGCACTGCCGTTATGCCTCCTGGCTTTATGCAACTTCAGTTCGTTAAAGAAGGTTTATTAACTTAAATATGTTAAACTAATGAGTTGAAGCATTTCGATATCGATTGCTAAATGTGTATATACAAGAAAATCGACTTTATACTTAAATATAAGATTACGGAATTCTTCTAAATGCACTGCCGTTATGCCGCCATGGCTTTATGCCAACTTCAGTTCGTTAAAGAAGGTTAATTAACTTAAATATGTAAACTAATGAGTTGAAGCATTTCGATATCGATTGCTAAATGTGTATATACAAGAAAACCGACTTTATACCTAAATATAAGATAACGGAATTCTTCTACATGCACTGCCGTTATGGCCGTTTTTGTTAACTTCAGTTCGTTAAAGAAGGTTTATTAACTTAAATATATTAAACTAATGATTTGAAGCATTTCGATATCGATTGCTTAATGGTATATACAAAAAATCGACTTTATACTTAAATATAAGATTACGGAATTCTTCTAAATGCACTGCCGTTATGCCGCCATGGCTTTATGCCAACTTCAGTTCGTTAAAGAAGGTTATTAACTTAAATATTTTAAACTTATGATTTGAAGCATTTCGATATCGATTGCTAAATGTATATATACAAGAAAATCGACTTTATACTAAATATAAGATTACGGAATTCTTCTACATCACTGCCGTTATGCCGCCATGGCTTTATAGTTCACTTCAGTCGTTAAAGAAGGTTTATTAACTTAAATATGTTAAACTAATGATTGAAGCATTTCGATATCGATTGCTAAATGAGTATATACAAGAAAATCGACTTTATACCTAAATATAAGATTACGGAATTCTTCTAATGCACTGCGTTATGCCGTTAAGGCTTTTGTAGACTTCAGTAAGATAAAGAGGTTAATTTACTTAAATATGTTAAACAAGTTATTTGAAGCATTTCGATATCGATTGCTAAATGTGTATATACAAGAAAATCGACTTTATACCTAAATATAAGATTACGGAATTCTTCCACAGGTACTGTCGTTATGCCGCCATGGCTTTATATCACCTTCATTACGCTAAAGAAGGTTAATTTTTTTAAATATGTTAAACTAATGGTTTGAAGCATTTCGGTATCGATTGCTAAATGAGTATATACAAGAAAATCGAATTCATACCTAAATATAAGACTACGTAATTCTTCTAATGCACTGCCGTTAAGGCTTTTGTAGACTTCAGTAAGATAAAGAGGGTTAATTATACTTAAATATGTTAAACTAATGATTTGAAGCATTTCGATATCGATTGCTAAATGGTATATACAAGAAAATCGACTTTATACCTAAATATAAGATTACGGAATTCTTCCAAATGCACTGTCGTTATGCCGCCATGGCTTTATAGCACTTCAGTACGTAAAGAAGGTTAATTTTTTTAAATATGTTAAACTAATGGTTTGAAGCATTTCGGTATCGATTGCTAAATGAGTATATACAAGAAAATCGAATTCATACCTAAATATAAGACTACGTAATTCTTCTAATGCACTGCCGTTAAGGCTTTTGTAGACTTCAGTAAGATAAAGAGGGTTAATTATCTTAAATATGTTAAACTTATGATTTGAAGCATTTCGATGTCGATTGCTAAATGCGTATATACAAAAAAATCGACTTAATACCTAAATATAAGATTACGGAACTCTTCCAAATGCACTGCCGTTATGCCGTTAAGGCTTTTGTAGACTTCAGTAAGAAAAAGAGGATTAATTTACTTAAATATGTTAAACCAGTTATTTGAAGCATTTCGATATCGATTGCTAAATGTGTATATACAAGAAAATCGACTTTATACCTAAATATAAGATTACAGAATTCTTCCACAGGTACTGTCGTTATGCCGCCATGGCTTTATATCACCTTCATTACGCTAAAGAAGGTTAATTATTTTAAACATTTCGATATCGATTGCTAAATGTGTATATGTAAGAAAATCGACTTTATACCTAAATATAAAATTATAACATTACCGAATTCTTCTAAATGCACTGCCGTTATGCCGCCATGGCTTTATATCAACTTCAATACGTTAGGGAAGGTTAATTAACCTAAATATGTTAAACTAATGATTTGAAGCATTTCGATATCGCTTGCTAAATGTGTATATACAAGAAAATCGAATTTATACCTAAATATAAGATAACGGGATCCTTCTAAATGCACTGCCGTTATACCGTTAAAGCTTTATATAGACTTCAGTAAGCCTAAAAATGTTTATAAAATTAATATATTAAGCTAATGATTTGAAGTATTTCGATATCGATAGCTAAATGTGTATATAAAAGAAAATCGACTTTATACCTAAATAAAAGATCACGGAATTCTTTTACATGCACTGCCATAATGCCGCCGTGGCTATATGCCAACTTCACATCGTTAAAGAAGGTTTATTAACTTAAATATGTTAAGCTAATGAGTTGAAGCATCTCGGTATCGATTGCTAAATGTGTATATACAACAAAATCGACCTTACACCTAAATATAAGATAACGGAATTCTTCTACATGCACTGCCGTGATGCCTCCATGGCTTTATTCAAACTTCAGTTCGTTAAAGAAGGTTTATTAACTTAAATATGTTAAACTAACGAGTTGAAGCATTTCGATATAGATTGCTTAATGAGTATATACAAGAAAGTCGACTTTATACCTAAATATAAGATTACGGAATTCATCGAAATACACTCCCGTTATGGCTTTATATAAATTTCAGTACGCTAAAGAAGGTTAATTTACTTAAATATGCTAAACTAATGATTTGAAGCATTTCGATATCGATTGCTAAATGTGTACGTACAGGAAAATCGATTTTATACCTAAGTAAAAATTACGGAATTCACTCAAATATACTGTCGTTATGCCGTTATGGCTTTATGTAAACTTCGGTAAGATAAAGAAGGTTAATTAACTAACAATGCTAAACCAGTTATTTGAAGCTTTTCGATATCGATTGCTTAATGCGTATATACAAGAAAATCGACTTTATACCTAAATATAATATTACGGAATTCTTCTAAATGCACTGTCGTTATGCCGCCATGGCTTTATATTACCTTCATTACGTTAAAGAAGGTTAATTAACTTAAATATGTTAAACTAATGATTTAAGGATTTTCGATATCGATTGCTAAATATGTAAATACAAGAAAATCGACTATATACCTAAATATAAAATTACGGAATTCTTCTAAATGCACTGTCGTTATGCCGCCATGGCTTTATGTCAACTTCATTACGTTAAAGAAGGTTAATTAACTTAAATATGTTAAACTAATGATTTGAAGCATTTCGATATCGATTGCTTACTGAGTATATACAAGAAAATCGACTTTATGCCTAAATATAAGATTACGGAATTCTTCCAAATGCACTGCCGTTATGCCGCAATGGCTTTATATCAACTACAATACGTTAAAGAAGGTTAATTAACTTAAATATGTTAAACTAATGATTTGAAGCATTTCGATATCGCTTGCTAAATGTGTATATACAAGAAAATCGACTCTATACCTAAATATAAAATTATAACGTTACGGAATTCTTCTAAATGCACTGCCGTTATGTCGCCATGGCTTTATATCAACTTCAATACGTTAAAGAAGGTTAATTAATTTAAATATGTTAAACTAATGATTTGAAGCATTTCGATATCGCTTGCTAAATGTGTATATACAAGAAAATCGAATTTATACCTAAATATAAGATAACGGGATTCTTCTAAATGCACTGCCGTTATGCCGCCATGGCTTTATGCCAACTTCAGTTCGTTAAAGAAGGTTTATTAACTTAAATATGTTAAACTAATGAGTTGAAGCATTTCGATATCGCTTGCTAAATGTGTATATACAACAAAATCGAACTTATACCTAAATATAAGATAACGGAATTCTTTTAAATGCACTGCCGTTATGACGTTAAGGCTTTATGTAGAATTCAGTAAGACAGAGAGGGTTAATTAACTTAAATATGTTAAACTAATGATTTGAAGCATTTGGATATCGATTGCTTAATATGTAAATACAAGAAAATCGACTTTATACCTAAATAGAAGATTACGGAATTCTTCTAAATGCACTGCCGTAATACCACCGTGGCTATATGCCAAATTCAAATCATTAAAGAAGGTTTATTAACTTAAATATGTTAAGCTAATGAGTTGAAGCATCTCGATATCGATTGCTAAATGTGTATATACAACAAAATCGACTTTATACCTAAATATAAGATTACGGAATTCTTCTACATGCACTGCCGTTATGCCGCCATGGCTTTATATCAACTTCAATCGTTAAAGAAGGTTATTATTTTAAATATGTTAAACTAATGATTTGAAGCAATTCGATATCAGATTGCTAAATGTGTATATCAAAAAATCGACTTTATACCTAAATATAAAATTCAATCGGAATTCTTCTAAATCACTGCCGTTATGCCGCCATGGCTTTATATCACCTTCAATACGTTAAAGAAGGTTAATTAACTTAAATATGTTAAACTATTGATTTTAAGCATTTCGATATCGTTGCTAAATGTGTATATACAAGAAAATCGATTTATACTAAATATAAGATTAACGGATTCTTCTAAATGCGACTGCCGTTATACCGAAAGCTTTATTAACTTCAGTACGCTAAAGAAGGTTAATTAACTTAAATATGTTAAACTAATGATTTGAAGCATTTCGATATCGATTGCTAAATGTGTATATACAAGAAAATCGATTTATACCTAAATAAAAGATTACGGAATTCTTCTAGTCGTTATGCCGTTATGGCTTTATGTAACTTCGTAAGATAAAGAAGGTTTATTAACTAAATATGTTAAACTAATGAGTTGAAGCATTTCGATATCGATTGCTAAATGTGTATATACAACAAAATCGACTTTATACCTAAATATAAGATAACGGAATTCTTCTAAATGCACTGCCGTTATGCCGCCATGGCTTTATTCAACTTCAGTTACGTTAAAGAAGGTTAATTAACTTAAATATGTTAAACTAATGATTTGAAGATTTTCGATATCGATTGCTAAATATGTAAATACAAGAAAATCGACTTTATACCTAAATATAAGATTACGGAATTCTTCTAAATGCACTGCCGTTATGCCCCATGGCTTTATGTCAACTTCATCGTTAAAGAAGGTTTATTAACTTAAATATGTTAAACTAATGATTTGAAGCATTTCGGATATCGATTGCTAAATGAGTATATACAAGAAAATCGACTTTATACCTAAATATAAGATTACGGAATTCTTCCAAATCACTGCCGTTATGCCGCATGGCTTTATATCACCTTCAATACGTTAAAGAAGGTTAATTAACTTAAATATGTTAAACTAATGATTTGAAGCATTTCGATATCGATTGCTAAATGTGTAATACAAGAAAGTCGACTTTATACCTAAATATAAGATTACGGAATTCTTCTAAATACACTCCCGTTATGCCGTATGGCTTTATATAAATTTCAGTACGCTAAAGAAGGTTAATTTACTTAAATATGCTAAACTAATGATTTGAAGCATTTCGATATCGATTGCTAAATGTGTACTGTACAAGAAAATCGATTTTATACCTAAGTAAAAGATTACGGAATTCACCCAAATATACTGCCGTTATGCCGTTATGGCTTTATGTAAACTTCGGTAAGATAAAGAAGGTTAATTAACTAAATATGCTAAACCGTTATTTGAAGCTTTTCGATATCGATTGCTAAATGCGTATATACAAGAAAATCGACTTTATACCTAAATATAAGATTACGGAATTCTTCTAAATGCACTGTCGTTATGCCGCCATGGCTTTATATTACCTTCATTACGTTAAAGAAGGTTAATTAACTTAAATATGTTAAACTAATGATTTAAGATTTTCGATATCGATTGCTAAATGTGTAAATACAAGAAAATCGACTTTATACCTAAATATAAAATTACGGAATTCTTCTAAATGCACTGTCGTTATGCCGCCATGGCTTTATTCACCTTCATTACGTTAAAGAAGGTTAATTAACTTAAATATGTTAAACTAATGATTTGAAGCATTTCGATATCGATTGCTAACTGAGTATATACAAGAAAATCGACTTTATGCCTAAATATAAGATTACGGAATTCTTCCAAATGCACTGCCGTTATGCCGCAATGGCTTTATATCAACTACAATACGTTAAAGAAGGTTAATTAACTTAAATATGTTAAACTAATGATTTGAAGCATTTCGATATCGGTTGCTAAATGTGTAAATACAAGAAAGTCGACTTTATACCTAAATATAAGATTACGGAATTCTTCTACATACACTCCCGTTATGCCGTTATGGCTTTATATAAATTTCAGTACGCTAAAGAAGGTTAATTTACTTAAATATGCTAAACTAAGGATTTGAAGCATTTCGATATCGATTGCTAAATGTGTCTGTACAAGAAAATCGATTTCATACCTAAGTAAAAGATTACGGAATTCACCCAAATATACTGCCCTTATGCCGTTATGGCTTTATGTAAACTTCGGTAAGATAAAGAAGGTTAATTAACTAAGTATGCTAAACCTGTTATTTGAAGCTTTTCGATATCGATTGCTAAATGCGTATATACAAGAAAATCGATTTTATACCTTAATATAAGATTACGGAATTCTTCTAAATGCACTGTCGTTATGCCGCCATGGCTTTATATTACCTTCATTACGTTAAAGAAGGTTAATTAACTTAAATATGTTAAACTAATGATTTAAAGATTTTCGATATCGATTGCTAAATGTGTTAATACAAGAAAATCGACTTTATACCTAAATATAAAATTACGGAATTCTTCTAAATGCACTGTCGTTATGCTGCCATGGCTTTATATAACCTTCATTACGTTAAAGAAGGTTAATTAACTTAAATATGTTAAACTAATGATTTGAAGCATTTCGATATCGATTGCTAAATGAGTATATACAAGAAAATCGACTCTATACCTAAATATAAGATTACGGAATTCTTCTAAATGCATTGCCGTTAAGCCGTTAAGGCTTCTGTAGACTTCAGTAATATAAAGAGGGTTAATTAACTTACATATGTTAAACTAATGATTCGAAGCATTTCGATATGGATTGCTAAATGAGTATATACAAAAAAATCGACTTTATACCTAAATAGGGGATTACGGAATTCTTCTAAATGCACTGCCGTTATGCCGTTAAGGCTTTTGTAGACTTCAGTAAGATAAAGAGGGTTAATTATCTTAAATATGTTAAACTCATGATTGGAGGCATTTCGGTGTCGATTGCTAAATGCGTATATACAACAAAATCGACTTAATACCTAAATATAAGATTACGGAATTCTTCCAAATGCACTGCCGTTATGTCGTTAAGGCTTTTGTAGACTTCAGTAAGAAAATGAGGATTAATTTACTTAAATATGTTAAACTAATGATTTGAAGCGTTTCGATATCGATTGCTAAATGTGTATATACAAGAAAATCGACTTTATACCTAAATATAAGATTACGGAATTCTTCCAGATGTACTGTCGTTATGCCGCCATGGCTTTGTATCACCTTCAATACGTTAAAGAAGGTTTATTAACTTAAATATGTTACACTAATGATTTGAAGCATTTCGATATCGACTGCTAAATGAGTATATACAAGAAAATCGAATTCATACCTAAATATAAGACTACGTAATTCTTCTAAATGCACTGCGGTTATGCCGTTAAAGCTTTATGTAGACTTCAGTAAGAAAAAGAGGATTAATTTACTTAAATATGTTAAACTAATGATTTGAAGCATTTCGATATCGCTTGCTAAATATGTATATACAAGAAAATCGACTCTATACCTAAATATAAAATTATAACAGTACGGAATTCTTCTAAATGCACTGCCGTTATGCCGCCATGGCTTTATGCCAACTTCAGTTCGTTAAAGAAGGTTTATTAACTTAAATATGTTAAACTAATGAGTTGAGGCATTTCGATATCGCTTGCTAAATGTGTATATACAACAAAATCGACTTTATACCTAAATATGAGACTACGGACTTCTTCAACATGCACTGTCGTTGTGCCGCAATGGCTTTATATCAACTTCAATACGTTAAAGAAGGTTAATTAACTTAAATATGTTAAACTAATGATTTGAAGTATTTCGATATCGCTTGCTAAATGTGTATATACAAGAAAATCGACTTTATACCTAAATATAAGATTACGGAATTCTTTTAAATGCACTGCCGTTATGCCGCCATGGCTTTATGCCAACTTCAGTTCGTTAAAGAAGGTTTATTAACTTAAATATGTTAAACTAATGATTTGAAGCATTTCGATATCGCTTGCTTAATGTGTATATACAAGAAAATCGACTTTATACCTAAATATAAGACAACGAAATTCTTCTACATGCACTGCCGTTATGCCGCCAAGGCTTTATGCCAACTTCAGTTCGTTAAAGAAGGTTTATTAACTTAAATATGTTAAACTAATGAGTTGAAGCATTTTGATATCGCTTGCTAAATGTGTATATAAATTAAACGATTTATCTTTAATATGGTTCTTTAATTAATGCAGCTTACTGGCTGTTCTGGTGACATGAGTCTTTTAAACTAAAGTTTACAATAAATTCTTAGCCTACAATTAGCCTACAACTGACTATCGCGTCGCGCTGCGCTGCTGCTGTTCTGCTACCGCTCAGCCTGTGCGAATTCTATTCTGCTGACATAGCGGCTCGTGTGGAATGTTTAGTCGTTCACCGTATAAACGCTGTTATGTTGACATAGCGGTTCACATGGAATATTTGAGCATAAATATGCTGCCTCAGCGGCTCGTGTAAGGTATCGGATAACATTAGTGTGAGCGACCTGAGTGAAGGTTGCGTCGACGGATGTGTCATCGACTGAATGGTCATCGTGAGAGTTAATTCACGATAACTCCTCCCCTTCTAGGTGGGGAACGTCCCCGGTCCTCGTAGCTGCGTTTTTGATAGCCACTTCTACTACTTTGGTTATGGAAATTCTCCTCCTGGACATGGCCATACGCCGTAGTACGAAGGCGACCAGTCCCGCAACGAGGAGGACACCAATAGCTGTCACACTTATTATATGACCTTGCTCAACACTTCGTTGCAGATGTTTTATATGTTGAAGATTATGTTGGTTTACATGGTGGAGGTAAGGCGCACTCAATATCTCGGTGTGTTGAGTTAAGTTGATTGTGGGGGCCCATGGCGTTTCAGGCTTAAGAGTCGCCGTGGCGTTTTCATTGTAAAATATTGTGTCATTAATCTTTACACGATCCTTGAAGACAACTAGGTAGGTACCGTTTACTGTGATCGGAGCCTCGTTATTTTCCTCTATGGTAACCAGCTGATCGTTAACGATTACCAAACCATCACTTAGTGGTGCGATCGGTGGGAGGTTATTAAATGTTGTGCTGCAGTTGGCGATGTTGCGTGTCATAAGTTGTAAAGCGCATGACGTCACTGATGATGCTAGGCAGAACGATGGTGTAGTATCGCTGCAGTTTCTTACCGCCAGCGTGTGATTGTGGCACGTGGCTAAGGTAGATTCTTGTAGGTGCAGGATTTGATGGCCGTGAGCTACTGGTAAAATAGTTATTTTCTTACATCTAAACTTAGGGATAGGGTATCTTAATAAAAAATATATTACATTATTATATTGTAAAATTTTAATCCTAGCTACAGCTATAACATCGGCTACAGTCAGGTTTGTGAAGTGCTCATTTCCTATTATGGAATTTACTTCATTACTATTCAAAAGGATTGGGTTCAAAGTACCAATTTTTGCGAAAGTAATGGATGTAATTAGGTTATCTAGTTCAGTTATTATTGCTCTATTTCTGGCCATAAGTACGTCATGAAGATGACCTGTGTCTATTTCTCTTTGCTTTGTTGCTTTCAAGATTTTATTTACTGTAACTGTTAGGCTGTTTATTTCCTTTTGTATTTCGGTGTTAATGGTAAACTGTCGGTCCTCTGAGTCAATCAGTTGTTCCGCTGTGTTCGTTAGTCTGTCGAAGTCATCATGATTGGGAGTCCCAGTAATGTACTTCAGTATTGTTCCTAGTGCGTTTAAACTTCTCGTCTGCCTGTGATGAGTATTTACCGTCTGTATTAGTCTACTTATCTGGTTTATGTCCGCTTCCAACAACTTTTTCATACGTGTTTGAGGAAAGTGTTCTGTAGCGTTAATTGTCTCGTC